>CM059292.1:8842500-9152500 GCA_030340665.1 Neosalanx taihuensis
TCCGCTCCAAACAACACAATTATTTTTGATAGAACAGTTGTACATAAATCCCTCACAATGAAATCTGCTGTTTCTATGGCCTGGCTCATAATGAACCAATTAACTGAAACACTGAGGCCTTGTTTTGTTTTTTGTTTTTTTTGTTACCCCAGAAGCTTATCAGTGGATTACCTCTATGTTTTTGTACAGACCCATGTCTGTTTGAGACAGAAAGCCCTATCTAGCACCCAGCGCAATTGACTTTTTACACTTTGTTTAATTCCTATTGTCGATGCACAGCGGATTTTATCCATCCACATTGACGCACGCCGATGAATTGGGGAATTAACTTGCGCTCCAGGGGGCGGTTTGGAGAAAAAAGGGTCCATGTTCCTGTTCTCTGGTACTATTTAGCAGTTTCAAAAAACCAATCCGTCACTGACCAGGAAAAAGGTGGGTCAAAGTCAGTGTATGATAGCAACAGCGGCCGAGTCCCCTCCCTCTTCGCGCTTTCAGATCGTGTAAATATGGCCAAGTCTTTGTTTTACCCTCTTTCCCACCTAATCTCTCCTTTCTCTCATACTTCTCTCTCCCTCACTCTCTCGCTAACTAACGCTCATTTTTTTCTCTCTCTCTCTCTCGCTCTCTTTCTCTAACTCTCCCTCTTTTTTCTCTTTCTCCCTTTGTCTCTCTCTCCAGTTAACTCTCCCTGTCTCTGACTAATTAGAGACCGCCGCTCGGCAGTTCCGTTCCTCAGAGGAGCAAGCGTGGGGACAATATGATAAAAGAACTAACCGGATTTCTCTCCGCTTCCCCTGAAAGGCGGGCAAATCTATGATTCCCCCCTCCACACACACGCGCATTCATGATTACGCCATTTCCCGCTGAGAATTCAATTAGCGAGTTATCTCCGGTAAACACGACAGGATTGGATGGAAGCGGGGCTCCCAGCTGAACACAGCCGACTGGGTTTGTTTCTCATCTGCTGGAAGCTCCCTTCTTTCTGGGCAGACGAGATGACTTCACCAGGGACCTGGAGAGGCCTCTCAAGGGTGTGGAGAAGGCCTGTTGAGGTGAAGTAGGTCGACGCTCATACACGGGAGTGTTTTGGGAACATGCCGCTAAGGGTCTGGGTGAGAGTCTGGGCACCCTAGTGGCTCACAGGGTAGAGCACAGACCGAACGCCCCAAAGCAGAGGCCTGGGTTTGATTCCCCCCAAATTATTTCAAGGTGGCATGAGTGTTTCAGCTACTATTTATCTGCTTTCCATTCTGCAACAACCCCTTTTTCATACCTCCCTTTCCTCCGAGATCTTTCACCCCACAGTCAGGAGAGGAGTCAAGGTTGAACACGTAGGGTTTCAGCCCCAGCGTTCAACTCCATGTTTCCCTGCAGACGAAGGCCAAGTGCAGGTTAATAACTCTGGGACGAGGGTCCACTGAAGGGTAGACGGAACCAGAGCACACAAAAAAACCCCCCTGTGCTGTGACATGAACGCAGCCACACACCCTCCCGCGCTCACACAGTCAATGCATGCAAACACTGTACACACCACTTCCCAAGCACACAGAGATTTTGTGCGCCTCGGGTGAAAGAGAGGGTGCAAATTGAATTTCAGACACACGACACAACCTAAGATTAGACATTAGTCTTTCACATACATTCGCACACGGACATTGGCACAGTTACATTTCAATTACGTTGCAGCAGCGTCCTCAATCTCGATCAGGTCTCGTCGTGGCTCCCTGTGGTTCCCTTCCATCTCCCCCCCCCCCCCACCCCCCCCCAGACACCCACCATGCACCCCCTTTCACTGGTTCCTCCCCACACAGCCTGAGCCTTATGTCTGTCACTCAAATCCCATTGTGCTGGAGATGGAGAGAAAAAGAGAGAGAAGTGGGGAGAGATGGAGAGACAGAAAGAGAGAGGAGTGGGGAGAGATGGAGAGAGAGAACGAGAGAGGAGTGGGGAGAGATGGAGAGAGAGAACGAGAGAGGAGTGGGGAGAGATGAAGAGACAGAAAGAGAGAGAAGTGGGGAGAGATGGAGAGACAGAAAGAGAGAGGAGTGGGGAGATATGGAGAGCGAAAAAGAGAGGTTCATGTAAGTATGTGCATGTGTGTGTGCGTGTGTGTTTGTGGCGTCGCCTGGGAACATCCATAAGAGGGATATTAGACAGGCATGTGAAGTGGAAGAGGACGGTCGGAGGGGACAAACCATGATTATTCTGGTGGGGGTGGGGGTGGCGGTTGGGGGGGGGGGGGGGGGGTTGGTGTGTTGGGGGGTAATTTGAGATGCGCAGCGGCTCCACGGAGATGAAATCGTGTCGCCACATCTCTCAGCCCGCCTGCTCATTTGCACGAGGATCGAGACGGGATCGGCGGAGAGGCTCGGTGGCGGCGCTCAGGTGGGAGAGAAAGCCCTCGAGCCCTGTGACCCTGTTAACATGCCGAGCCTCCTTCCGTAATATCCGCTCTGACGTGACGAGCTCTGTGATTTGTTATCCAGTCAAATCCATTATTCACGTGCGCGGGCGACAGGATGCATTCCTTTGGTATGGCAACAGGGGAGGGTCAAGGCTCGCATCAACGTAAAACAGAATTAGGATCAAGTTATTTATTATAATGTATTTATTTATTACAATTATATGAAGAAATAAAATGGAGTCTGATTTGATTGCTGACAGTCGCTAATCCTGATGGTGATGGAGGAGAGATGGACACAGATGCTTATCGCGCTTGTTCCCTTGTCCTGAGACACAGACGCGTTGACCTTCACAAGGACAGTGGCAGACAGAGTGCTGGGGCGGGGGGGGGGGGGGGGGGGGCGGGAATGGAGGGTGGAGGGCACAGCATGGAAGAATTGAAAGAAAGACACAAAAGAGGCAAAAGGGAAGGGAAAGGAGGGAGACCAGGGGGAGAGAAGGACGTTCATTCAGCCTCGTTGAGTGCGATGGCTTTACCATGGTGACAAATACCCACCGGTGAGTGTTTAATAATGTAGCTGGCTGTAGAATAAAGCTGCCCATCATTCCAGCCATCAGCCCACAAGAACCAGGTGAATAATTTACGGGCACTGATTATGGCCGACCAGGAGGACCTGGGTGGCAGGTGAGGTTGGTGTAGTTGAGAAGGTGCGTGTGTATGGGGTGGGTGGGTGGAGGGGGGGGGGGGGTGGTTGCAGGAAATCCAAACAACTAATGGTAGACAAAGAAAACGAGAGAGGTGAGAGACCAGTGCCACTGTTATGGTATCTCTCAACTATAATCTTTCCCCTTGTTTTTTATTTATTTATTTATTTTCTGCAGAAAGAAAGATGACTGTGTATGAGAGAGCACGTCTAACTAAAAGACCCATCCCAGAGACGTCAGGCTGTTCCCTGATGTTCTGTGTTCGGTGGAGAATATCTGACCATCAAGAGAAGAGACACCTCACACCTCTTTCAACGCCCCCCCCCTCAGATTCTGAGCTAAGAAAATCAGACCAAGTTTCAAGTTTGAGGACATCTGGGACAGCTTTCGGTTGCTCCAGATTCTGCCTCTGACCTGCTCGTGAAAACGAGCAAAATAAGATTACGATTGAAAAGCAACGTTGAGAAGGATGACTCTCTCTCCCAGGCAGGTCTTCCCCACTGTCGTCCTCTCCTGTCCTTCATCTTCTCCACTTCCATCCTCTTTAGCCCTCATCCACTCTTCAATCCTACAGATGGCACCGTGGTGACAGCCAGCCCCTCAGAGGGAACCTAGATGTCATCCGAGACAACAAGCTGGACTTCCAGGAGCTGATGGCAGGTCAGAGTCTGGTCAGGATCTGACTGCTCCTCAAAATGCACGAACAGCGCAGAGAGGCACTCGGGGGTGTCGGGCGACCTTGAGACCGAAGGAACGCATCCTTATAACTTGTGATCGTGCGGTGGGGTGGGTCGCCAGGATGGTGAGATGATAGGGTGGGATTTGGGGCTGACTAACACATGCTAGCAGTAGAGCCGTTCTATCGTGAATTTCTGTGTTTTCTTTCACAGTGGCGCGGAGAGCGTCCTCTCGTTTTCACCTCTTCCTCACTGCCGAGCCCTCTGTGTTGCATGCCTCAGAACCATCTGCCCCCTGCTCTGTATGCTGATGGCTCTTGCCGGTGATGTACAGTACACACAAACAAGCATATACAGACACACACACAGGCATATACAAACACACACACAGGTATATAAAGACACACACACATACACAGGCATTTATAGACACACACACACACACACACACACACACACAAACACACTCACACACGCATTTACAGACACACACACAGGTATATACAGACACACACACACACAGGCATTTATAGACACACACACAGGCATTTACAGACACACACACACACACGGGCAATGCGTTGATGCACTAACACAGTCCTGGTACTCTGGTGATCAGCACAGACCTCGGACACACAGGACATGGAGATACACAAACAAGGTCACGCACGTTCACACACACACAGGCCGTGTCAGTTTCAGCTGACAACAAATGTGCGTCTGTGTGTCTGCGGGAGAGAATGGAATAAAAGATAAGCAGCAGCTCATTAGGCTTCGTTACATATTCCATGAGAAACACTTTCCGTCCAACAAAGCCTCAAGTACCCCTTCCCCCCACCCCCCCACCCCCCTACCCACCGCCCCCAAGGCCCCCCCCCCCCACACACACACACACAGCCTTCCTGCCCATTGAATTAGCTATGCAACTCTTCCTGGCTCTGTCATAATTATTAGGAAGTAATTAGTGACTTGTACTTTGCGCTCAAGCAAAAATAGACTTTATATGATCGCTTCAGACCAGTTGAGGGATTGCTGGGTTAGAAGCAGACTGGTAATGAGGAGCCCGTGGCAACAGTGGAAACATGAATCACACATACACACACATACACACACAAAGGCACACCGCAGTCTCTTCTCACACACACGCACAGACATGCACATGTACACAACCCCAGTTGCTCCCACACACGCATATTACTTTCTTCAGGCAATGAGGATAAGTTCCGTTCCATCCAGAGCCAAATTAAATCTAATTTCTCAGGTCTGTACAGCATGCTGTATTACCGTCTGCTGTGTGAGTGTGTGGGTGTATGTGTGTGGTTTGTTTGTGTGTGGGGTGTATGTGTGTGGTGTGTTTGTGTGTCAGTTGGGGCCTGGAGAGCAGAGAGACCAGGGAGAGCAGAGAGAGCAGAGAGACCAGAGAGAGCAGGGAGAGCAGAGAGAGCAGAGAGAGCAGAGAGACCAGAGAGAGCAGGGAGAGCAGAGAGAGCAGAGAGAGCAGAGAGACCAGAGAGAGCAGAGAGACCAGAGAGACCAGGGAGAGCAGAGAGACCAGAGAGACCAGGGAGAGCAGAGAGACCAGAGAGAGCAGAGAGACCAGAGAGACCAGGGAGAGCAGAGAGACCAGAGAGACCAGGGAGAGCAGAGAGACCAGAGAGAGCAGAGAGACCAGGGAGAGCAGAGAGAGCAGAGAGAGCAGAGAGAGCAGAGAGACCAGAGAGAGCAGAGAGAGCAGAGAGAGCAGAGAGAGCAGGGAGAGCAGAGAGACCAGAGAATCCAGCGAGACCAGAGAGACCAGGAAGAGCAGAGAGACCAGGGAGAGCAGAGAGTCCAGCGAGACCAGGAAGAGCAGAGAGACACATGCAGAGACACGGGAGAGAGCAGAGAGACCAGGGAGAGCAGGGAGAGCAGGGAGAGACCAGAACAGGCCTGCTGCATGTGTTTCTGTGGTTAACTACCTTAACTGCTTTTTCCTTTAGTCTGCTTTATGAGTTTTCCAGAGTGAAGAATCACCCGCTATTGAAATAAAAACGGTCAGACAAAGCAACCTCTCTTTCTGTGTGTGTACAGACAATTTGTGTATGTGTACGTAAGCGACTATTTGTGTGTGTGTGTGAAACTATTTGTGTGTATTTCTGCTCTCTAATGTGCTTGAGACTGTGAGTTGGAGAGACTATTTGTGTGCGTGTATGTGTGTTTGTGCGTGCGCTTGCACATACGTTTTGCTTCGCTGTGTTCAGCTTCCCTGAGCTCGTAGTGATGTTTCAGACTGCCCACAGGCACGCAGATGTTGCTGGGTCCTGATTGTCAAACGTCTGGCTCTGATTGGAGGTCATGAGGTAGTACTCAGCTGCCTTTGATGCTTCCTGGAAAAGTGTTTAGCTCACCTACAGCTCCTGGGCTTCAGTCAGGAAAGAACATCAAGTCCCTCGTGAAACCCGGGCCTGTGCCTGGTGTCTGTGCCAAGACTTTACTCAACCGATCATCTGTTCATCTATCCAGCTACCCAGCCATCCATCAGTTGTAAATCAATTATCAAATCAATCTATCCATCAACGGGAAGTCAGGTGGCTCAGCGGGTTAAGGCATTGGCCCCATGAGCGGAAGGTTAAGAGTTTGCACCCCGGCTGAGGCTATGTGATGTTGTGTCCCTGAGCAAGGCACTTCACCCTACTTGCTTCAGGGAGAATGTCCCTGTACTTACTGTAAGTCGCTTTGGATAAAAGCGTTGGCTAAATTATTTATTTATTTATTCATCAACTATATTTATTCATTCCATTAATCTAGCTATCCATCTACATTTACATGTATTCATTTAGCAGACGCTTTCATCCAAAGCGACTTACAGTAAGTACAGGGACATTTTCCCTGAGGCAAGTAGGGTGAAGTGCCTTGCCCAAGGACACAACATCATATAGCCACAGCCAGGGCTTGATCTCACAACCTTCCGATCATGAGGCCAACGCCTTAACCATTGAGCCATCTACCCTATTAACACATTCAACAACCATCCACGGAAGTCTGTCCTTTTACCACGTTGACGTTTTGAACTTTGGAACGACCGAAGGAGCCCAGGAATAGATGATGAACCCCGTCTGAATGACGTCTGTCTTCTGGTGCATTCTACACTGTAAGCTAGTGTGAGCCTAACCTCGTGTGGTGTGGGTAAGGGTGTGATCTGGTGCTCTGGATCTGTTGGGGGTCTTCTTGGGCCGGTCGGCTGTCGTCATGGTGGCCTTTCAGGATGATTAAAGTTCCGTTTTGCGTATTGTTTAGGCGTTGAGGATCCTTGAACAGTGAACATGGTAAATAGACGATTCCGAGAGTCAGTTGATGGTGATAGCTGGGACCTCTAGATACTCGTGTGAACAAATACTTTCTGTCAGAATGTGCATGGAGACACCAGAGTTGATGCCACTAGACTGCGGCATTGAGAGAAGGAATCCAAGGAGTGAGATATTGGATGTTGCAATGGGACACGGTTGATAGAGGGGGGGGACAATAGACACCCCTGGAAAAACTCACCAAGGCCAAACACCTCCTGACAAAAACAACACATATCATGGTTCACAACACATGAAGCATGTCTGTTACACAAAAAATGTGTGTGTAGATATGATGTTTGTATAGAGGGCAGATAGCTAATCAAAGGGTGCTTGTGGTTTACATATATTTTTGAGGGAGAGAGGTTGAACTGCCAATTTTCTGACCAACCATAAAGATGGCTACTGCCCCACGGTGGTCATGTCAGAAACTGCTGGTGAATTGAGATTCACCGTCCAACCCCATGAAACGAATCAAAATTAATTCATGTGTTGTGTATGAGCAAGTGAATGAGGGAGGGAGGGAGGGAGGGAGGATGGGAGGGAGGGAGGGAGGGAGGGAGAGAAGGAGGGAGGGAGGGAGGGAGGGAGGGTGGGTTTTGGGGTCACATGAGAGACTTGTCCTTTGTTTTCTTGTACAAAAGACCAGACAAAAAGGCAGAGACACCTGATCACCAGGACTCTCTGAACAAGAGAGACAGAGAGACAGAGAGAGAGAGAGAGAGAGAGAGAGAGAGAGAGAGAGAGAGAGAGAGACAGGGAGACAGGGAGAGAGGGACAGAGAGAGAGAGAGAGAGAGAGAGAGAGGGAGACAGGGATATAGAGAAAGAGAGAGGGAGAGAGAGGGAGAGAGAGAAAGAGAGAAAGAGAGAGAAAGAGAGGGAGATAGAGAGAGAGCGACAGAGAGAGAGAGGGAGATAGGGATAGAGAGAAAGAGAGAGACGGAAAGATAGATAAAGAGAGAAAAAGAGAGAGAGAGGGAGAAAGGGAGTGAAAGAGAGAGAGGGAACAGGAGGGAGAACTAGAGAAGGATAGGAAGAGAGGGGTGTATAAAGGCCGATATACAGACAGGAAGAGAGCATGAAAGACAGACCAGACAGAGGGAAAAAACGAGGGAGACAAGGTAGCACAGGTGTGTACCTGCACAGGTGTGTGTACTATGTGTGTACTATGCTCAGTGACCGATGCTCTTTGTAAAAGCTCTCTCTTGTAAGTCGCTTTGGATAAAAGCGTCTGCTAAATGAATAAATATAAATGTAAATAGGTGTGTGGGGTGAAGACTTTGTGTGCGTGAGTGTGTTGGGTAAAAAGTGTGTGTGCATAAGCGTGTGAGGGGGAAGAGTGTGTGTGTGAGGTGAAGGGTGTGTGTGTGTGTGCGTGTGAGTGAGTGTGAATGTTTCAGACCTGGGGGCCTGTGGAGGAACCAGCAGGGGAACAGGAACGCTTTGTGGAGGAGGGGACTAATGAGGCAGGTAATGAAGGGTCTGGTTACCTTGGGTTCCATGACTGAAGTGCACCGCTTCTGGGGCTGCCGGCTCCTGGGGGCTGGGTTCAGGGGCTGGAGGGCCGGACCATTCAAAGAAGAGGCCAGAGCTTCATCCAGATAGGATAGAAGAGGCGGCAGGCTCAAAGTACCACACAGGGAGTGAAGGCTAATGGGGCAGGGCTAGTCTGAAGCATGGATGTAACGAGATATGCTGTAAACCTTGAAGCTAACTTATACTTAAGTGACTTAGTCATCCAGTAGGGACACTTTAGTGAATACATCATGTAAGCCTACCACAATCGGTCCATACAGTTTCTCTAACACTGGCCTACCTATGCCATAAGTAGCTAAATACATACATAATAGCCAATGTAAGTAATATATTCGGCGTAATACTAAGATAAGTTGTTTGTTGTCGGGGATAAATAGTTACAAAATATTAAAGTTTTTCCCACAAGGGGGCAGCATACTACAGCATTCCTCCACTGTTGAACAGGGAAATGGTATCGCTAGCAGGGACAGCACCTTCAGCAGTTGGTGTTTTGACGATGTCCCTGACTTCCTGTACGGCTGGCAGCTTCCTCGCTCTTCCATACCTCCCTGGTTCCTCCATAATCAGTAGTGGACAGTCACAGTCCTGGGCGGAGCAGCTTCTGCACCAGGCTCCTGTCCATGGAGCACCTGCAGAAGAGAGGAGAGGTCTGGGGAGTGGTGCTACACCTCCTGGTCCTCCTGAGATCTTGTGTTTCCTGCTGCGTCAGTGTTCCTGCAGGGACTTCAGTATCCTGGACCCAAAGGAACTGGATGCTTCCGAGCCTCTCCACAACCATGATCTCCACATTTCTCCATCAGCGTAAACACATATCCACAAATCCAGACCAGGAGTCACACACACAGAGACACAATGGAGGCAAAAGAGTGATTGCAGCTGTAGATATGTTGGGAATGATTCAGTATATCAGTACCTTTTGCCATTTAGAAGATGCTCTTATCCAGAGCGACTTACAGGGATATTCCCCCTGAGGCATCTAGGGTGAAGTGCCTTCCCCAAGGACACAACGTCATGTTGGCATAGCTGGGTTTCGAACGGGGTACCTTCGGATTACCATCCCGACTCCCTAACCGACTCTGCCATATGACTCCCTCATCAGTAACATACACACACACACACACACAGGTTTGAAAACAAACAAATGAAAAGTGGTGATGGAGTGTGCGTTGGTCTGCACGCTAACCCCTCCGGAGCACACACACAAGCAAAATAACACAAATATTGACGTCCTTTACAGTAAGAGCGACTACTTTTCCGGAAACCCGTTCCCCGACCGCACACGCTCGCTCGCAAACTCTGACTTTAATAGGCAGGTGGAGATGGATGTGTGTACGTATGTGTATCTTCATGAGACAGAGATATTTGCACTGTCCCCCTCTGACAGGAAACAAACGAGTTCAGAGGAAAGGCACATTTTCATTTACAGTAATGTCTGTCTCATTTCTCAAGGTGAAATGGATGAGGGTGATGCGCACCATCGGTTTCATTACTGCGCTGATTTCTTCTCTACGTACGTGAAGTTATAATGGTTTGGTTTCCTGCTAGATTAAAGATATACAAAGCGCAGTCTTACTCTCATCATTGAAGCCCTTTTGAGCAGAGAATCTCTCGGCCTATCTTAGTGTAGACCGTCTTTGGTATTCTTGAAAATGTAATTCCTGGTAAATCCCTGATCTGAGACAGTGTGATTTTGCTTTATCTGTGTGTGTGTTACCTTTGTGCTGTCTCATGGTACTTCTTGGTCCTGTTCCCAGTCATTAGTTATGACTGGGGAACCGCTGAGAGGCTGTGTAAACTCCCAGGATTCATTTATGTGTGATCATGGACAGAGGAATGTTAGCGCTGGGAAACATGAGAACCTGTCCCAGGACTTCTGCTCTGTGCGCAATGGATGCTCAAGCATGCGTGTGTCCGCACGTGTGTGTGTACATGTTTGCGTGTGCGAGTGTGTGTTCAATATAGGACAAACTGGGGTAACTTGTCGGTACGGGGAACGCGCAGTTGCCCGTAACAACCGCACGAACGTAAACGAAGTAAAGTAAACTCCATTGATCCTCCATCAATCCATCCACACCCCCCCCCCCCCCCCCCCCCCCCCGCTCTCTCTAAAAATACTGTTTCGATCTCGCTCTTTTTGGAGCAAGTCAGCGGTGTAACGAGAAGTGTTGGCTGAAGGGGGGGATGAGAAAACGGAGTAGGGAAGATATGAAACACCGAAGGTGTTGTGACCGGGCTGTGTGTGTGTGTGGGCATGGAACGAGACGTGTGCTACAGCCAACAGCTCATTAGTGCTGTTACAGCATCAGCAGAAAGCCCTCCCCTACACACACACACACACACACACACCTCTGGGTAGGAAGTCATGACACAGTCAACCCCATGACACCAACACACACACACACACATATCGAAACAATTAGCCAGAGGTTCCAGCGTATATCTTCAATCGCCCCAAAACCACCAAATACTCCTAACAAAATCAAATATAATCTTTCCCTCTCCCACAAAGGCAATTTAGAAATAACATGCAACTGTTACAAACCTCAAAATAATAACCCATATTATAGGTTAGGAAAACAGAATCATTACTGAGTCGGGTCTGAATTAAGGAAAGTCTGAAAACAATTACAGCATCTTGAAATGATGTAGACAGGCTCACAGGGAAATTGAAATGGTGTATTTAAAGATTGCATGTTCATCACTATTTTCCTTTTTTTGGTGGATACACCATACTGTTCCATCCTGCACTGTAAGTCTGATCCCCAACGACAGTCTATCAATCTATAAGGATCGAAAGGATGCTGATATCAAACAAATCACATCCCGGTGCTTCTATTCTGAGAAATATTTTTATTGGAAAGGAGCTTTGAACTTTCCCAAGGCAGCTGAATGTCCATTCCTGTCTCTGCTTGGCCGGCAGGCATTCCTGGGATTTCTGAAACCTGCGAGATGCAGTCCATGTTTAGCCAGTACTGGCCAGATGTGTTTGTGCACATGCTGCTGCTTATACAGCTCCACTGAGGCTGCTATACTACCATGTTATGCCGAGCTCACAGACTATTAACTCTGAAATACACCCAGGGAACCCTAAACTCACACTCTCTTTTCCGCCTCTCCATCTCACTTTGCGCTTGGGATGGCAGTCTTTTTAATTTCCCTCTTACTCTCTTCCCCCGCGGTCTTTTGCCATCTCTGTCTGCGTATCTCAATGTCTCTGTCTATCGCTCGCACACGCACACGCGCGCGCGCACACACACACACTCAACCACACACCCAGTCCCAACAGTTTGGCCTGAGTTCCAGTCAGTTCCAGTTCCTCCTCATTAGGGGTCCTGGTGGCAGTCAGGCTGTCCTCTCCAGTGCCTGTGGTCTGTTTGATCTCCTCCCAGATTTCAAAAGATGGGATACCTGATCAGTGTGTGTGTGTAAGAGAGTGTATGTGTGGCAGCGGGGGTCTATGCACCCACCAAATAGAGGCTGGTGGATCCTATTTCGGGTGCAGCAGACAGGTAAAGTGGACTGGCAAGATGGGCCAGGGAGGGGAGAACAGAGTCAAGCAGCCTTGTTTCGTCCTAACAGGGCCAACAGTGAAATCAGGCCCTTGGCTTCAATGCTCAAACCAGATCTACCTAAACTTTTCTAGACTCAAAGTGCGAATGCTGTAAACGTTAGGCCCTTGGGCCTGTCTCCAGACCGCTGAAATTCCAGGAATGTTTATAGTTGGGAGAGTCACTCCTTGTCTCTGAAGCAGGTGGAATCCTGGCCAACGGATGTGGCTACATTTCTCACTTCTGCTCTACAAGTGTGTGTTGGTGTGTCAGGGGGGAGGGAGGAGGGAGGAGGGAGGAGGGAGGGGGGAGGGGTCTGGAGTCCCGGCGCGCTGCGCTCCCTCTTCATGACTGACAGTCCAGGTGCTACGAGGATTCAAACAGTTGAGCAACACCGAGGTGCGCCTCTAGGATGACACACACCTACGGAAACACACACACACACACAAATCACGTCCGATGTGTGTCTTCGTTGTCAAACATGACTTCGATGAACCTACCTTTATTCTGGAGCATTTTCTACTGAACTGCTTTGTTTACCAGTGAAAACGTTTTGGTAGTTGCCCTTAGTGTCTTGAAGCCTAGACCTGCTTAATCGATCAGGTCTACGTTTAGCTCACATGTATTATGCTCTGCCCGCTCAGTCGGTGCTCAGCAGATAATGTCTGCCTCGTCTGGACAGAACATCCAGCATGTAAGCGGATCCGGATAAGACAGGGTATTATCATTCCTCTGACGCCCTAAATCACACGGGACAACCCCCATAAAATACAGGGAGGCCCGTGGGTAACCCCTGATGCATGACATGATGTGCGTGTGTGTCTGTGTCACTGTGTTGCTGTGGGTTTATGTGCATGTGTGTATCCGCTGATGTCAAACCATGTTGGGAACCGTAGGTGTCTTAGAGAACGAAGGCAGCTGTCACACCAGTTTAAGGATTCCAAGATGCCGGACGCACACCTGTGTTGACCAGCGCCTGCGATCCCTGACAGCTATGAAGGCTCGAGTGGTCGAGGCATTCTCCTTCCTGCATCAGTAACCCTCATCGCTAACACACTCGTTTTAAAGGCTCAAGAAACGAACTTTCAGGACATGAGGTTCCCCTTGACGGCTTGAGGGAACGATCCTCAAACTCAGTCCACCCCAACTTTTGTTTCAAAGCTTGCGTTTCACACAAGATTTACTATAAACAGCCAAGTCATTAAAACCAAGTATAAATCTATTTCTGAGCAGGTTTACAGGCCAGATAACCTTCACATGGTGGTGTCTGTTGTCTTCTTCTGTTTTCATGGGGGCTACTTAGTCAACCTTAAAGTAATTGAGGAACCGGGCAATTTTCTCTGTACTGCACGCTTGCTGGAGGTTGGAAAGTGTTTAGTCTGCAACAATTAGCGCCTGGGCCCCTATCCAACCATTTTGACCTTTCTTTCATGTCTCACACTCGCACAGAGGCACGCTCACGCACACGTTCTTACTCCCTGGAGCGGTCCCTCTATAGGCTTGTTTGAAAAGAAACGGTTTGTCCTATGACCTCATTTTTGCAACCGTCTTCACTAGAATGAAACATAAGCTCCACATAGTAAGTAATAAAACATTTGTTTCGAACCAAATTAATGCACTGTTACTTGTCTAAATCAGTAATAGCAGGCGGATTCAACCATCTTACTTCTCTCCGTCCCACAGACACTCCCACATAGAAACTCAGTAAGTGCTATTTGATCGAAGTTGTAGGTTATAAAGCACGCAGGCAATGATTATTCATGACGTTACATTTATTCATTCAGTAAGACACAGCAGGGGAACTTAATAGTGTTGCAACTTGAGTCAGCCTTCCTGCCCCGTATATACTTACTGCCCCACCATTAGTTGCAGGTAATTACTGATACGAAGTCATTTAACTTACTACGCTGGCAATTCTCAAAAGACCCTGTGCCTGCGGTTTCTGGTGGTTTAACTGCTATAACAACAAGGTATCTGTTTGTTGCGTCTAAGCAGGGTGCTATCTAAACTCTTTAAGCAGGGTGGCTCAAAGTCAATCTCTAACCTAACTGCGTATCGTTAGATTGAGTTTACAAGGTAGCCTATCTGACTAGAGGGTTTCACGCGATGGGCTCGCCTTGAGGTGAGCGCTAGGAGAGTGCGTGACATTAAAACCAGCCGCACTGAAGCCAGAGGAGAGCGCATGGGGGGGGGGGGAGAGAAGTGATGAAGAGAAACAGATTTGAGCGTTCTCTTTTGTGGGGGTTTTGCGGCACCGGTGTAATGGTGTCTCGTAAACAGTTTATCCTATTAAAGGTGTCTGGCAACACAGACAGGCAGCCATGAAAAGATGGATTGGAACACCGGGTTCAGAATTGAGTCTCTTGTTTAATTGACTAATTGTTCGCTGTCCCCCCATTTTGACCCCCTTTTTCATTTTAGGGTCTACCCCCTGCCCTGGGGGGGGGGGGGGGTGGGGGGGGGGGTGGGGGGGGGGGGGGGAGGAGGCCTATGTCTCTCAAATGAAAAACAGCTCTGTCCCGTAATATGGGTTCTACTGAGAAATTCAAGACCTAAGAATGCCATAGAGCAGTACAATGCAATGTACGCACCAATGCTGTGCTCAGCATCTGTGAGCAGGATTGGTTTACGGGGGTATGATGTTTTATTTAGCGCATGTCAGAGGGACCGCGCGCGTGTCGTGTGTGTGTCAAGCCGGTCCTGCGTGTGTGCCCCTCTATGTGTGTGTGCGCGCGCGTCTACGTCCAGCAGCGAGGGGGTTCTCGCGTGCGCGCGTGTGCCTGTCATGTTTTATTCACCGCATGTCAACGCGCCCGTCGTCACACTCATCTAAACGCAGAGACGTAAGGAAGTAACCTAAACCACTGGGCTTGCTTCGCTCTCTTGTAATAACCCCGACATCATTAAAAATACACAGGAAACATGACAATTACCACCTATTAGAATCTTATTACAACCGTAACTGGTCACACTGCCCCACACATGGGCTGACGGGCACCACAGGCATTCTTTGCCGGAGTAAACGTACAAAGTTACTTTTTGGGATATGAAAGCCAGCCCGTTTCGTTTACTGTAGTATGGAGGCCATTTTCGGATCCAGATGAACTTGAAAACTCTTGCTACGTATTGGTTTACAAAACTCCACCCTACCACTAACAGAAAAACAGGTGTTGGTGATAACCTGAAAGCTTCAAAATCCGTTTATCCTCCTCCCAACAACATAAATAAAATGAATCTGTGTTGTAAACCAAGCTATAAACATGTTTTACAGATGCATACCTAAACATGCAGAATGGTGTAAGCATGGCTGAATGAATCCTTCCAACTGGCACAGAGGAAGTCATTTTGTCCCTGGCTAAAAACAAGGCCGAACGAAGCATTGGAAGTCAGGGATACATTATCTCAGATCTGTGTTTAGCTTTGAATCTTTTTTATTTAGACATGAATGGATGTTTTGGTTGGTCTAATTTACCTCTGTGTGCGCACATGGTTTTCAGTGGCTCTCATTCCGCTCAACCCCACCTTTCTTTCCCTCACTTTTTCCTTGTTTGCTTGCACAAATTTTGCTGGTTGCAAAATGTTCAGATGTGGAAGCTTTCGATGGGTGCTTTTGTTGAGCTACCTAGTGTGTTTTTCTGTGTCATCATTAGAAATAGCTGAATAAGCCAAGCTTTAACATGCCTGTGTAACATGCTGAACTGACTGGATGATGCAAAGAACATGGTTCAAGCTAAAACTGAAACAAAACCTTAACTGTATAACAGGTTTTACCTATCTGACCAGTTATAGACAAGACATATACACGATTCACTATTTTATATATTTCTTTGTTTATCTTGGCCTATTAGATGACCTACACGGTGGTCCTGAGAGAGCTGGGTAGAGATATACACAAGAATCCTGTCTATCTCGCTGGAGGACCTAGTCAAGGGTTTACACCGGTCAAATTCACCTCAAAGTTATATAGAATATACTTTATTCATTGTTAAACTCCCTGGATGCTCTCGACTCTGTGAATCTGCTTTATATTGGTCAAGCCTAACAGTCCTGGGGTGTGTCGTATGGATAGCGCCCCCAGAGTGCGCTGGAGGGGGACAAGCACAGCCCTTATTATATGTCTGTCACCCCCAGGACTTCCACTAAGCCACGCCCATATATATGGTCTTCTTCAAAACCCACTCATTCAAGTTCAGTCGATGCATGTGTTCGTTAAACGAGCACATTTACTGTGTTTCACTATGGACTTGGGTCTGACTCTAGTTGGACCTTCTAAGCCTCGAGGTACACTTGATTAGATAAATAGGTAGGATATTTTCCCATGGCATCATTTCAATGGAGTGAGTCTCAGACACACACAGAAACATAAATTCCTGCCTTTCTTGTTAAACGAGACTTTGGAACAGTTTCCACCTTTCTCCCATACAAGGACCCAGTAACCCTTCACAGTGTGTGTGTGTGTCCGTGCTATAAACACATGCTAATGGCTGTGGACACCTGCGAATACTTCACCACAGGGGCCCCTTTCTCGTCCTCTCTTGCACACAGACACACACACCCCTCCCACGACTTGGGCCTCACAGAGGGAACTTGTGTGTGTGTGTGTGTGTGTGTGTGCAGGGCTGGAGGTGTTGGCTTAAAGGGGCTTTCCATGTGTCGATGGTGTGAGTCATCTCCCTGGTGCACGTAGACGTTCCTTACGAGCACCCACACACACACACAAGACATACACAAATGCATTTACCTATAGACACATGCGGACACACGCTCGTGTGTGTGCAGTGCAAACACACGGCAGCAAACTTTCTCTCTCAAGCTGTAGACTGGATGGACACCACCTGGACATCATCTGTCAGGTACAGGGGTTAGAATCATTGTGTTTTTACAGCACTGGAACTGCCACAGGGAAAGAAGGAGAGAGAGGGATGGAGGGAGGGAGGGAGGGGGAGACAGAGCGAGAAAGGAGGCTGGGGGAGAAAGAGCGAAGGGAAGGAGGAAAAGAGGGTGCAGGAGAGGAGAGCCTCAGGGCTTTCAGAGGTGGTCAGAGGAGGAAATGATACCCCACTTGAATGAACCTGCTCCAGTCTGCTTCAAACCCTTTTTCACCCTAGGGAGGGATTATAATGTGACACAAAGCCAATATGAGTGCGTTGGAAGCACCAAAAGGAAGGAATGCTTGGATGAACAATCATTCAGGGTCAGCAATGGTGGTACACTAGTCAAATATCAACTTTCACTGTCTCAATGCCCCCTCCAGAAAAAAAAAACTTCAGAACCTCCAGAAAAAAAGATGGAATTTTAAAAAAGTCAGAAGAAAAACAAGTTTAAAAAGAAAAGTTAAATACCCACTATAATGAACGACAGTGCATTCCTAGAATGAACAGTTCTTGCTACAGGGGGAAGGAGGGCGTGAAACGAGATGATCATTTTCATTCCGTTCACTTGTCCTGCCATCGCTGTCGGCATGAGACAGGAATGCGCTTCTATATTAACACAAGATAAAACACTTATCACACATCTCTGCTCAGTCTAGACACAAAGACAGCACGCAAATGAACATAAATAGAACCCATTAAAAATATTCCGTTGTGAGTCACACTGCATGAGGGTTTAAGACTGCTACGTTTCTTTACGCAATACTTGCAACAGGCATTTGTTACAATATGTTCATTCGCAAGACATTGGTGAATCCTACATCCTGTTGCATATCCAACATCCTTCATGACACCAGTGAGTTGATCAGTCGAGTTGCAGATCTCTAAAGTCCGTCCTGAGATGGACTTTAATATGTGGCTGTGTTGAATGTCAAGAACGGTCCTGAAGATCCTGAAGATCTCGGTTCTCGGTCAGGGTGGGAACGTTGGGAAGTGGGTTCTGTGTAGCAAATAGCTGATGTCAGCCACTCATGTGTGAGCGTTTTTATGCAAACTGCAGTGAATTCACCCTCACTGGGGGTTCCGAAGTGAGCGAGAAGCAGCTTTCCTATATCTTAATGATGTGGGATGCCTGAGAAACTCTGTTATCATTTAGAAGACTGGATTGCCGTTTCTTCGCCAAGGAGATGAGGAAAGATGGTTTACAGGGATGAGACGCTTTCCTGGCTTAAGCTCAAGTTTTGGAAGTGTTCCTCACCCGCTGCACGCTTTGACCACTGAGCAGAACCGTCTGGTTTCCTGTCCCTCCTCTGCTCCTCCTGCAGGCCTCGTCCTGACCCCTATGCTTTGTTGGTGGCCGGTGGGTCTCACACCAGTCCACACCTCTCTCTCTCTCTCTCTCTCTCTCTCTCTCTCTCTCTCTCTCTCTCTCTCTCCCTCTCTCTCTCTCCCTCTCTCTCTCTCTCTCTCTCTCTCTCTCTCTCTCCCTCTCTCTCTCTCTCTCTCTCTCTGTCTCTCTCTCTCTCTCTCTGTCTCTGTCTCTCTCTCTCTGTCTCTCTCTCTCTCTGTCTCTCTCTCTCTCTCTCTCTCTCTGTCTGTCTGTCTGTCTCTCCCTCTGTTTGGTTCCAGATGCGTTCACAGACTGCTTGTCATTCTTCTGTGGCCCTCTCTCTTTCACTCTGTTTTGTTCCTTGTGGATGTTCTTAAAAAAAATAAATCACCACCCCCAGCCTTCCGGATGTGTGTTCCAGTTCCTCCACGTCCCTGTCCCTAAAGGTCCCCCTCTCAGAAGTTTCTTCGGTGTCTACATACTCGTTCCTTTGTGTTAGAGGACGACGGTTCGACCAGGACTCTGCTGTCCATGAGCCCAGCGAATCCACTTCCTGCCTCCTATGGGTCTGCCTGCACAGTCTGGACTCCATCACTTGTGGTATTGGAAGGGTGAGGTTCTGAAGAGACACACCTCTGTGTGACAGTTCATATTTCCTGGCCAACATTCCTCCTGCCTCCTCACATGTGCCAGAAGGGCGTCCATCTTGTCTGCCAGAGATGTCACACTGCCCGTGACGATACGCTTCTCTCCATCATAAGGTCGATACGCTTCTATCCATCTGTTTACAGTAGCATTGTGTTTCGGTACAGTGTTTCAATGACTTCAAGTCCGACTCTATTTGACAATCAACCACATTAGCAAGTAGACAGCTTGCAACAGCTTGACAGGTTAAAGCCTTTTGAAGTTCTACCACTGACAGGGTGTCACACACTAGTACTTCCACTGCCAGGCAGACATCGGTGTTACACTTGATCCCACTGTGTTTTTAAGGAACCATCATATGGGCTGAATTAGAATTGAAGAACTGCCAGATGGGATCCATAGGCAGCCTGCGCCTGACATAGAAACACGGCCAACCTCTGACCTCTCACAGCAGATCTCCAAAACAAGGAAGGAAGGGTGACGTCAAAGCATGGGTGACAGTCTCCGACTACGAGGCCTTGCTATGCTCCCTTGAACCCGCCACAACCGTCCACACTGCGAGAAACGGACACACGCACAGAAATCCCCACACTGAACACTGAACGACATATTTCCTCAATTCAGAATAAAAACAAAAAAAACGAAAGTGGGAGTTCGACAGTGATGAGGCTGGACAGCAGGACGAAAAAAGGGGAACCGCGGGGGGGCTGTCGTTCAAAACGAAAACTAACAACTTCCAAACCTTCAACCTCCTGTGGCCAGCCTCCAAGGCAGAGCACCCAACCCCCCATGTGTCAAACAAGGATGACGGCTAACGCTTTGGTCGGCATTCACTATGACGAATGAAAACAAGGCTCAAAGGAGCTGAACTGTGTTTTCTATTACATGAACAAATTCTACAGGCATTCTTCGAGCGTGGAATGTTCTTGACAGAACCTGCCTCTCGCCATCCATCTGTGTCTGCATGGTGAAGAAATCCTGATTAAACGTCTATCTGTCTATGTTTGTGTTGGTGTTTTGGCATGTGCATGTGTGTACATGTATTACACCAATTCAGTCGGTGGAAGATTACGGCTGTCAAAATTGTTTTGCAGACCAGGCGTGGGCCTCTGTGTTCTGCTTGACACTTCCGGAGGTTTCTTGGAGTAGACTGAGGAAGCGTCTCTGAAGTGGTGGGAGAAGAGAATCCGAATGATGCTGTGCTGTCTCGTGTCATAGTTGTCCTGCATTTTCCTTTCTACCTTTTCTCAGAGTGTGTGTTCATGGGTACATGCTCTCTCTCTTTCCCTGTCTCTCACTCTCTCTCTCTCTCTCTCTCTCTCACTCTCTCTGTCGCTCTCTCTCTTTCTCACTCTCTCTGTCTCTCTGTCTCTGTCTCTCTCCTGCCTTCACAGACAGCCATGCTTTCCCCCCATTCCTTCTCAATCATCTCATTTTTTGCTCTACACATTTTTCTTGTCAATGTTTTGCTGTTAAGCACTCCCCTCCTGTTTTCCTCCGTCCCCTTTTTCCATTTTCCACCCTTAGTCGCCTGACACTACTCAGACTGGGCGCACCACTCGGATGGCAACGCTGCTTCGACAGTTTGTTTTCACAAAGCCGTTCCTCGCGCTCGCCAACCCCCACACATCCTTTAAGGACCTGCTTGTACACACACACACACACGTACGCACGATGCTCCGGGCCAAAGCCATAGCTGAAGCAGCAAGAGCCGGCAACGTCACTGCCACTGCAAGATGGCCGATGTCTGCTCCGAAACACGAGGACGGTGTTTTGTCAGACAGGGCTGAGGGGACAGAGGGACAGCTTCGCATCCCATTCACAAAATAAAAGCTCGGGAAAACAGCGTATGTTATTGTTACATGTTATTGACGTGGCGTGTTGTGACAGTGTCACGTATGTTTGGTCTTGCAGAGGGAGTCAGCTCTTTGTATGTGACTTTGTACGAGGATCGGAGGTACATCTGTTCTTCTGCGTTATGACCTGTTTCAATATGCCGCTCTCCAGTTAATCTCCCCTTCCTTTAGTACCCGGATAAATATAGCATTTATTTTTAAATACAGTTCACCATCTAGAATCATAAAAACCCTGGTTCCCTCCCTGACTCTTCAACCCTGTCCTCTGCTACACCCCACCTGAGTACGATGCCTCAGGTCTGAAGATCCAACCACACAGAAACCCCACCAGAACCAAATTGAGATGGCAGTGCCTTCAGAGACCACACCTTCCCTACAAAACACCATCCCTATAAACACCCTCCCTACAAAACACCCTCCCTACAAAACACCCTCACCACAGAACACCCTTTCTACAAAACACCCTCTCTACGAAACACCCTATCTACAGAAAACCCTCCCTACAAAACACCCTCACCACAGAACACCCTTCCTACAACACACCCTCTCTACGAAACTACCTATCTACAGAACACCCTCCCTACAAAACACCCTCCCTACAAAACACCCTCACCACAGAACACCCTTTCTACAAAACACCCTCTCTACGAAACACCCTATCTACAGAAAACCCTCCCTACAAAACACCCTCACCACAGAACACCCTTCCTACAACACACCCTCTCTACGAAACTACCTATCTACAGAACACCCTCCCTACAAAACACCCTCACCAAAGAACACCCTTTCTACAAAACACCCTCTCTACAAAACACTCTATCTACAGAACACCCTCCCTACAAAACACCCTCCCTTCAAAATACCCTCCCTACAAAACACCCTCACCACAGAACACCCTTCCTACAAAACACCCTTCCTACAAAACACCCTCCCTACAAAACACCCTCCCTACAAAACACCCTCCCTACAGAACACCCTTCCTACAGAACACCCTCCCTGTAGAACACCCTCCCTACAGAACCCCCCCTGTAGAACACCCTCCCTGTAGAACACCCTACCTACAGAACACCCTCCCTACAGAACACCCTCTCTACAGAACACCCTCCCTACAGAACACCCTCTCTACAGAACACCCTTCCTACAAAACACCCTCCCTACAAAACACCCTCCCTACAGAACACCCTTCCTACAGAACCCCCCCTGTAGAACACCCTCCCTACAGAACACCCTCCCTACAGAACACCCTCACCACAGAACACCCTTCCTACAAAACACCCTTCCTACAAAACACCCTCCCTACAAAACACCCTCCCTACAAAACACCCTCCCTACAGAAAACCCTCTCTACAGAACACCCTCCCTACAGAACACCCTCCCTACAGAAAACCCTCCCTACAGAAAACCCTCCCTACAGAAAACCCTCCCTACAGAACACCCTCTCTACAGAACACCCTGTCATCATTCAAACGAGCCCTTCAAAATCATCCCTTCAGGCTTGTGTTACCAGTCAACCTCCTTCTCCTCTCTCCTTTCCTTACCTTAATTTCATTGTTCCTCAGTTTTTAGCAGGCTTCTTTCTTAAGCTCAAACTTATCCTTGACTGTGCGTTCACTCTGTGAAGCGTCGTTGAGTTTTTAGAAAATACTTTGGAAGTTACTGTACGTATTGTCATTGTTACTGTGTCATTCAATCAGCAGGCACCGACTCACATTAAACACACACAGGGACAAACACAATCCCATATACAGTCGGCACGCACCTTCAGTACACCCAAACACACTCAGACACACGACCCAAAAGCTTTAGAAATATGATGATGTCACTGTCCCTGAATGTGACACTAAATACTTCTTCAGATTGGTGGGATGAAAGCACAGGAAGTGCAGAACCGTCCTCAAATCATAGTCCTTGAGTCAAAGGGGCTGGTCAACCACATCACAAGGCGCAGCAAGCGCTTTCACAGATATTATTTTTCACCGCAACCAGGGCCTCTTTATTCAAAGGCCCAGTAGCTAGCTGGCGACCTGTAGCCTCTGGGCAGCCAACGCTGAACATTCCCTGCTGCTGCATGCATTTCAATGTTATCCCAGACGGGTGGACTGGACTTAACAATGTGATAAAATGCTTCAGTCATTTTGAATTAAGGGAGGGGTTATTCAATAGCAGCGCAGTGCAGTTTGGGTGCAGGCTTGCGTGTATCAGTCTGTGATTTATGAATGAAGTGGAGCAAAGATCTTTTTATGTGTCGGCGCCATTAACACGCTCTCTCTCTCTTGCATCTCTCTTTCTCTTGCTCTCTTTTGCTCTCTCTCTCTCTCTTTATCCCTGCCACTCTAACTTCATTGAAGATCGAGTCAAGAATTGATGCACAACTTTTTGTTGACAGTCCCTGTTGACAGTCCCTCTACACAGAGGTTCCACGACCTTCGTACCCACAGTGGGGTATATGTGGGTGAGCATTGTATGACCTCTACAACAGCCTCCTCACTCAACTCACCCAGAAGAGAAGAATGTTCCAGAGAGGCACCGGGGCCAGTCCAGCTACATTTAACTACATTTAACATTCAAGTTGGCTTGAATTCAGTCAACATTGAGCTGAAACATTGAGCTAAAACATCATATCACATGGATTTAGTGTGTTTGACTGGAAAACGCTTCTCAATTGGTCGTAATTAACCTTGCACTAACTTGACTTGTTTTACCCTGTCGGTAGCTTTGTTCCCTTCCGGATTGTTCCAGTATTTTTCCAGAGCCTTTCCAACTTTTACTCAACTCTTGCTCAGATCCTTGCCTGTTTTGTGACCCTGATTTTTCTTTGTTTTTTGAAACTCTTTACTGTCCCTGGAATTCGAGTCTGTCTGCTGTTACTGTACCTGCTTGCTGTTTGGATCCAAACCTGACTTTTTCAGACATGAGACAGGATGGCATAAAAAAAAACAAATCACCAACCCAGTTTAGCTCGGTCATAAAATATGACTGGAAATGCATCACCCCATTAGTATGTGTAACACAGTAGGCAAAGCAGCTTTCACTCATGACGAGACAGGATATTGATATTTTTGGGGAGGGTGGGCATCATGGAATGATTAGGAAGAGGTTCAGGTCTTAGGGAGCCAAGCAATGGTTGGTTGGGGGGGTGAGAAGGAGAGGGGAGAGGGAACCTAAGCACATCTTTTCCCAGTTAAGAAAGGCTTTGGGAGCTGAATTCTCCCTTGGATAACTTGGGCTGATTACTGAAAGTTCTGGCGCTGAAAAGAGGGTGTGCCTGCCAAACGCTAGCCATGCCACGGAACGGGCCTCAGTCGCGCACACACTTCACGCATTCACACACATAAACACACACTTAGCACGTATAGATTGGCACTGACTCACTGCATGATATAAACCATTTGGGTACACATGCACATATTAAAAAAGGAACACCCACAATCATAAAGTTTGGAATAGATCCTTTTCATTTGAGCAGTGAGAACGATGTTTTTGACAGGCTGACTCGTCCCTAATCTAATTTCCTGTGATGGTGATCTAAGAACTCAGAACCAGATCAGAATGTTGATCCTTTAAATTGAAAAGTCCGTGTGCAGTTTGTTACTTAATGGTCTAGATTAGCTCCTGAAACACAACATGTTTAATTCAATGCCAGCATAATCAACATGTTTCTGTAAATGTCTACGTGTACAAATGGTATGCGTGAAGGTGATGTCTTTGTGAACCAATGCAGATGCCTGATGAGATATTTGTACAACTAATTCCCCCAAAATCATTTTTGTGAGAAAACGACACCACTGCGTTGAGTAAGTTTTCCAAGAAACGCTTTCCCGTTTGTCACTGTGGTAACCATTCCCATACAATAGAAGAAAATGTCTGCCAACAATTAACTCAGCCAATGACACAAACATGATGCTGCCAATGGGTTGTGCTTACTGTCAGGACAGTCTGGGAAATGCTGCACTGCCTGTTGAGTCACACGCAAACTTCTGACCCCATCTAACTCAATCATGAGAGATTTTGTGGGTGTAAATGAGGTGACATTCGGCTTCACCTTCTACCGTACAATCCAAGGTGGGTTCAGCGAACGCAGGCTGGGCGACCCCCTCAGAAGCCACCTTCTTCCATGACTTCTGCCCCCGCCCCAGAGGAGCACTGGAACCAGCCAGCTTGGATTTGCTGCAGTCAGTGAAAGGAATCATAGTGGGAACCTCCCTGAACCTTTTCCATGACGCTTCACAGATGCCAAACAAAAGCCATCTGCCCTGGAGCCTTGCTCACACGCACACTCACTGCCGCGCACACACACACACACACACGCACGCATGTACGCACACACACACACGCATACATGCAGACGTACATTCCTATTCATGGTTTATGGCTTGCTGAGAGAAAGAGATTGACTACATCGCTGTGTACGGGTCCATGTAAAAGCCCCCAAGCAAAATCTCAGCGACCTCCCCCCCCCCCCCCACCCCTTTTCCTTTCTTATAACCCTCCTCCCTTTCGCTCTCTCTTTTGCTCATCCCTATGTCCTCCTCTCCCTCTTGTTCTCTGCCCCCTCTGTCAGCGGTCTGGATGTCTTTAGCAGATGCTTCTGTCAGGGAGCCTGGAGAGGGCGTGCTCAGGTAGCCAACAGATGGGGCTCCGTTTCAGAGGCTTTTAACACCCTCCTTAACCATTAAGCTCAGGAACCTCAAACCTGGCAGCGATGTCTGCCAGAGACCATCTAGGTCACGAGCGCCACATGTCCAGACGAAGCGTGGAGGGTACTTGCGTTTGTGCGTCTGCGCCGAGGAGCGCGCCTGAGATTCTGCTCGGCTCCACGTGACTCAACGGAAACCAATCGTGAATGTCCAGACTCGAATCAGATAGGACGGTGAATAGGTGAACGCGTTCAAAGCCAGAGACGTCGATGGTTTCCAGTGATACCGCTTTGTTGACGAGGAGCTTGGAGGCTCGCAGCGTAGAGAGTCATGGACCGTGTCAAGCAAAGCACGACAAACATGTCTTCTTCTTTTGTACAACCCCGGGTGGGCAAACAACTGCACTTTGCGGCCCTTCTGTTTACAAACCTATGGCAATAAAAATGGAATCTACGCAAGCAGCGTAATCGTAAGCTGCTGTTTCCAGCAGAAGCATTCCCGACAGCAATACCACTATTTACAGCAGAAACATATACTAACAGGTTAGGATTTGCTTTAGCACTAAAATACAGTTAACTCAGCTAGCCCAATGAAATGGCTGTTATGGTTCAAGCCTAAACAGTGACTAAACAGTTCTCAGAGACAAATAGAGGCCTGCGTTCTGGTCACATGGGGGAATCCGAGTCCTATTGACGATCCCTCAGAATGACACTGTGAGAAGAAGCAGCAAGGGTCTGTGTGTGTGCGCACATCGAAGTGAGGGTATGCTGGTGTGCCTCTGTGTGTGTGTGTGTGTGTATGCTTCTGTGTGTGTGTGCTCGCATCTCTCCATGTACATTAGTGCATGTGTGTGTGTGTCTATATGGATCATTTATCACACCCTCCAGCCAAACTTTTATGTCACTCTTTTCCACGTCCCAAATTTTGAAAACTCTATAAAGACACTCGAGGACGGCAGATGAGGCTGAACACACAGTGAACCTTTTCATTAGGTAAAGAGGCAAAGGTCAAAGGAACTGAGGCAGGTTAGCCTGACATTATCTTGAGTTATGAGACACAAATAGTTATAGCTCACAACCCTTCCAGACAGGCCCCACAATTTTCCCATAGTTAGAAACGTCAGTGGCATTACAAAATCCTGACAGAAATGTAAAATGTCAATGACAAAACTGTAGGAATGTGTTTACATGTAGTTTTTATCAAGTAAATGGATTCAAGCTACAGAAGAATGCCATATTCCTTTTGCCGGTTAAACGTTGAAGGTCTGTATGGATAAGTTAGACTAATGACTATAAAAAAAACGCATTGCTGACAACACGATGGGCATGCAAAGTTGTTTGATTGCATTTACATTTATTCATTTAGCAGATGCTTTTATCCAAAGCAACTTACAGTAAGTACAGGGACATTCTCCCTGAAGCAAGTAGGGTGAAGTGCCTTACCCAAGGACACAACATCATATAGCCACAGCCAGGGCTCGATCTCACAACCTTCCGATCATGAGGCCAACGCCTTAACCATTGAGCCATCTCACCCCCAGACAGTTCTGTGTTTATGTTGGTGGAAACTTGCTATGTTAGTTGGTAAATGAACACAGAGGAGTGTTAATGAAGGTGTGGAGCACCAACCACTGTAGGACTGAGTACTGTGTGAGAGGAGGAACACAGGGTCATTTAACATGTTAGCATGTTAGCTGGAAGGGAAGATTGGCTGATTCAGTTTAGTTTCACCTGACAAAATGTTGGCTGTGGAGACAATATGTTTTTTGCAGAAGAATCTTTCTATGACACATGGAAAGATATATGATGCTTGTTTTTAATTGTTTATTAGATATCAATGTGTTCTTTTTGTAACTACAAGAATGTGCGACTAATGCGAGCCAACCTGCCGTTGTGAGTTGGCACGCCTGGTCCTCGGGCTTCTGAGGAGTTTGACTTGCAGACCACAGAAATGCATGAATGAAAGCATCTCCACTGTTTTATATGAATGTGTGGATTACAACTGTACTGAATAACTCTGTGGGGGGTGGGGTGCTGGAACATTCTGAACTTCCGTGTGTAAAGGTTGAAACGCTGTTAATGGGGCAGTCAGTCCTTTTCCCTCCGGGGTGCTTTTGGCCCTGCATTGTAAAACTGCAAACTTATTCGTTTTAAGTGTGCTCATGGCTAACTAAAACAAGTGCAACATTTCTCTTGGTTTCTTAAAATCAAGTGTCGTTTTTTTTCAAGTCACTAGATAAGCCATTTATACTAAAAACAAGTGCAACTACAATTTGAATCTAACAACGAAAAAGAATATCAAAAAGTGTCCTGTGGGGTGTTGGTTACCCCTGGTTACAGTGGCTTCGGGGTTTCCCCCACAAAAAAAACGGTGCTTGATCAGTGGGCGTGGCAGGATAAGAGCAGTGGCCACAATTGGGTGGAAGTGACGAGCTGCGCGTGGGCGAGCGTGTCCCACCCACTGCCTCCGGTCAGGCAGCTCATTCCTGACCAGGGTGCGTGTGTGCCCTGGAGGCGCTGGGGTCACCTGCGCTGCTCACACACGCACGTGCACACACCAACACGCTCCCTGCCTGCAGCCTTTGGGTGGGGAAAAGAAAATCTTCGTCAAACATGCTGTTCAAGTCCGATTCATCTGAGTCCAAACTCATCCAGAGTGGTGATCCTTCCCTTTCCTACGTGTGGTAATGTGTAACAGGATGGCAAAGTGTGATCGTTGTATTGCTTGTTGCTAGGCAGCCAGGCAGGCTATTGGAGGATATAACCCTAGAGAAGCACCATGGTACTTTACACTGGAAATGGAGCATCGCTGTGTCGATATACAGCCAAAGAGACAGAGAAGGTAAAGCAATTCCCCCCTCTTCAGCCAGACAGTGTGTGTGTGTGTGCGTGTGTGTGTGTGCGTGTGCGAGCAGAAGAGAGAGACGCGCAGCAAGTGAAATGCAGCCGGAGTATCAACGTGCGCGCGTGCATGTGTGGACTGACCCCGCGTAACCTGCGGCTCTCTCTCTATCGGTCTCTCCCGGAGGGCTTCTCTGTGGAGGGAAGCCAAGCCAGCTGCGGCTTTGTTCGAGCCCACCTCCATCCCAGGTGTCCCCCCCCCCGCCCCCCCAACCCCCCCCCCCACCCCCGCCCCCACCTCATCCCCATCCCACCACCTCTCACCTCTCTGCTCCCACCCCCACACCCCCCGCCCCCCCACCCCATCCCTCCGCTGTCTCTTTGTACAGGGGGCTGATGTCACGGCCCAGCCTCTCCAGAGGAAGTGTGCGTTGGGAGGAAATGCCCCGTGACGCCTATCAGTGACAGAACAGCTGTTTTCGGTGGACATGAGGCGGAAGCGTTCCCAGTTCCAGAGCGTATGGATTCAGCATGGGCTCCGTTTGGTCTGTCTACATGAGAGCTTCCGTGACGACCTCCCCGACAAAACACTAATCTGCGATCAGAACCGATGATTTACGATGTATAAAGCCCAAGATGTCTTTAATGTTGTCTCGTGTCGTAAAAACAGACAAATCGTTTACATGTTAGCCTTTATTTATTCTCCCGATTCCAAAAGCAAACGAAATGTTAAGCCTTTACGTTAATTTTTTATTGCCAGACCATAATATGCAGCTCTGTTTACGGGTGTGGGCTTGTTCTGGAGTGCCTTGGGATGACTTGAGTGGTGGAATTCAGTTTTGGACGTCATCCGCTGGATTTTGGAGAGGCGTCACCTTCTTGTCTTCAGAAGCTCCTCGTGTCTCAGAGCCTCAAGAGCTCTTCTGCAGAACAGCAAGCGTGGCCAGCCGGGGATTCATGACGCAGGCATCGTTCATCAGAAGAGGCTTCATGTTTGCAATAGATTTGCGCCTTCTACCCCACATTCCAAGGTTGCTTGGTCGATCCGCAGGGCATTTTAATCACATGGTTAAGATGGTTAGTGTTGTATGAGAAGTGTAGGCACATGGGTAAGAGACCCGACCACAGCAATGTGCACTGGGGAGCAAGAGGATATCTGCATGTAATTGGGTAGGGGGCTCTGGAGCCAGAGGCCCTGAGGCCAGTGTTTCATTACAAGACACACAATGGCTTCTGTGTGTGTGAAAGAGAAGGTCACATCGCAGCCTATGGATGGGCGACAAGCACTTAGAACCGAGACCTTAAGCAGCGCAGATCGCTAATTGCAGATCAAGTTCTTATTTAACAATTAATACGGTTATGTTTGGACAGCATGTGCGTTCTCGATAGACAGTAAACCTTACATGTAACCCTCTTTCTAATTACTGTTTGAACTTTCAACCAATGAGGGAAACGCTTCGCTGTGGCTGTCTATGTCTCACATCATGTCCAAACTATGAACCGATCTAGGTAAAATAATAAGATACTGCCTCTAGGTTGCCAGGTAATATATCAGTTCACTGGCAAACGATGTTGCTGAATGATGGGCCAGAATGCTGAAAACCTCAAATCATTTTTTTTTTATTTCAAATCTTCAGAGACACATTGGTTCAATTGATTAGCCTATTCGCCGCACCAATTGGCCAAATGCATTTCAGTCTGGAACCAGTTTCGAACACCAAGGGACTTTTTCAACAGGTGCTGACCACAACAGAGCTGCCAACTCTCACAAATGTTATTGGTTTCGCAGCGTGTGAAACCAATCAAATGCAGTAATCTCACGGCCAATGCATTAATAGTTATGATTGGCCCAGCAGTTTGCATGCTGCTTTTGAGTATTTTTGAGCGGGAGGGTGGCCAGATTCTGCCAGAGCAAATAAAACACAAGCTCAAAGGTTGAACGAGTTTCCAGGCGACAGTTGAACATCAAGAATCCAATATTTTGAAAGAGAAACATCATAAAATAGTCCTTCAGTACAGAAATCTTATATTAGAGGTTGTCACCTGTGACTTCACCTCAAGCCAAATCGCTCAAAGTCCCCACGCCTTCACCGATAAAAACGTTTGAAAAAGTAATCGCTGCCAGCTGTGGTCGTGGAGCACTGCGCTCGTGGCCTTTGTTCAGTTTGAAGCTCGATCTACAATGATCAGGTTTCTCTTTTTGCTTCCAACAGTTTGGACAGGTGATCGTATCCTGTAGTCTGTTTGGCAGCCATCGGCAAATCTGAAGTTGTTCAGTTGTGACAGAGCCCTGGTCTTGTCGACTATGAAAACAGATACCGTCTTTTTGGACTGCCGTGTGATCGCGTGTGTGTGTGTGTGTGTCTGTTTGTATCGTCAAGATCTCCCGCTTCATAAGAACATGGTGGTCCACTGGAGCAAAATCTTCTTAAGATCTTCTAAGGAGTTTCCTCTTTAACCTAGGCATGGAAACAGCTTGAACACATAATCTCACCCTAAAACTGTGGGAACCCATTCTTTTAAACAGCAGGGTGCTAATTTGTGTACTTTGATGATAGAAGAGAGGGTTGGAAACAAATGAGCACAACATTATGTACATACAATGGACACACAAAAACGCACGCACAACCACAGGGACAAACGGATGTTTTCATAACCAGGTGTGCATGTGTACTTTAACATGTCCATGCCTTACACATGTTTGCGTATAGCGCAGGTGTGTATGTGCACGGCTGTGTGTGTGTGTGTGTGTGAGAGATGTGGCCTGTTTGCTAGCCTGTGTCCTCTCAGGGTGTCCTTGGTGGGGACAATAGAGGATTCTGCCTCCCGGGGAAGTGTGGGAGGAGAGGACAGAAGACTTCATGAGTGAAGAGGCTTCTGGGATGCGTCAGCGAGGCGTGTGTAGGAGGAACAAGGCCTCCTGCTCCACAATTCAGGATGACGCACACACACACACACACACACACAGAAGGTCACAGACACACGACAAGCAGAAAAACACACATAAAGGCACAGACATACACGAGCAAACAAATACCCACAGTTTTTAACATTGACACAAAGTAGCGTGCGCGCGCACACACACACACACGCACAAAGGAGATGGAGCAGGTGAGCTTCGGCCATTCAAACACCCATTAGTGGCATGAGGAGGGCCAGGACATTAAAGCTTATGGAAAGATGAGCACAAGATAATGTGTTAATGTGCAGGTGACCAGCGGCTGTCAGTCACTGACGGTGAGCAAGATTAATGAGATGAGAAAGGTTAGCGTGGGGGGATGATTGTCTCATTATGAATGGGTTGTCTGGGATCCGTTGATCTTGGTAAGATATTAAGACATTTCACACGGTTTCTTAACGATTTAAAGATGTCCAAGACACACTATGACATTCAAGTAGTTGGTGTAGGCGAAAGTGCATTTTTACGATACAATGGGTTATTCCTTTTACAGACAGGTCGTACACTGGTTGTACACTGGTATGACAGACATAGGCAGTACATAAGATCTTATTTGATCTGGTGGATCAGGGTGGGACTGACATATTTGAAGTAAATCACAATGCAAGATAGGCACAGGAGCCACACGCACACCAAACAGGACACATACACCGGCTCCTGAAAAAAGACGTTAACTATCTGTGACGGTTCTCCAGCTTCGATCAAAATCTATTTTACTTCCAGTCGGGCACAACATGTCTGTCAGGGCACGCAAAGAGCCAACACAGTAAGGCATGACGTCAACGTTTGTTCCTTTTCATCTGTGTGACTTTCACAAATTACGGACGGTTGTCTGTCTTCATAACCTTATGAAACCTTCCAGCCTTTCAGGATTTATGGTGTTTTCTGACCGCTCAAAAATGCAGGAACAACATGGAGGTATAAAAGATGAAAGGATTTTTGACTGAAGGAAAGAAGGGAAGGAAAGAAGGATGGAAAGTTCACTGAGTCTCTAGGGAAGTATCCTAGCCCAACACTTCACTGAGTCTCTAGGGAAGTATCCTAGCCCAACACTTCACTGAGTCTCCAGGGAAGTATCCTAGCCCAACACTTCACTGAGTCTCCAGGGAAGTATCCTAGCCCAACACTTCACTGAGTCTCTAGGGAAGTATCCTAGCCCAACACTTCACTGAGTCTCTAGGGAAGTATCCTAGCCCAACACTTCACTGAGTCTCTAGGGAAGTATCCTAGCCCAACACTTCACTGAGTCTCCAGGGAAGTATCCTAGCCCAACACTTCACTGAGTCTCCAGGGAAGTATCCTAGCCCAACACTTCACTGAGTCTCCAGGGAAGTATCCTAGCCCAACACTTCACTGAGTCTCCAGGGAAGTATCATAGCCCAACACTTCACTGAGTCTCCAGGGAAGTATCCTAGCCCAACACTTCACTGAGTCTCCAGGGAAGTATCCTAGCCCAACACTTCACTGAGTCTCCAGGGAAGTATCCTAGCCCAACACTTCACTGAGTCTCCAGGGAAGTATCCTAGCCCAACACTTCACTGAGTCTCCAGGGAAGTATCCTAGCCCAACACTTCACTGAGTCTCCAGGGAAGTATCCTAGCCCAACACTTCACTGAGTCTCCAGGGAAGTATCCTAGCCCAACACTTCACTGAGTCTCCAGGGAAGTATCCTAGCCCAACACTTCACTGAGTCTCCAGGGAAGTATCCTAGCCCAACACTTCACTGAGTCTCCAGGGAAGTATCCTAGCCCAACACTTCACTGAGTCTCCAGGGAAGTATCCTAGCCCAACACTTCACTGAGTCTCCAGGGAAGTATCCTAGCCCAACACTTCACTGAGTCTCCAGGGAAGTATCCTAGCCCAACACTTCACTGAGTCTCCAGGGAAGTATCCTAGCCCAACACTTCACTGAGTCTCCAGGGAAGTATCCTAGCCCAACATTTCACTGAGTCTCTAGGGAAGTATCCTAGCCCAACACTTCACTGAGTCTCTAGGGAAGTATCCTAGCCCAACACTTCACTGAGTCTCTAGGGAAGTATCCTAGCCCAACACTTCACTGAGTCTCCAGGGAAGTATCCTAGCCCAACACTTCACTGAGTCTCCAGGGAAGTATCCTAGCCCAACACTTCACTGAGTCTCCAGGGAAGTATCCTAGCCCAACACTTCACTGAGTCTCCAGGGAAGTATCATAGCCCAACACTTCACTGAGTCTCCAGGGAAGTATCCTAGCCCAACACTTCACTGAGTCTCCAGGGAAGTATCCTAGCCCAACACTTCACTGAGTCTCCAGGGAAGTATCCTAGCCCAACACTTCACTGAGTCTCCAGGGAAGTATCCTAGCCCAACACTTCACTGAGTCTCCAGGGAAGTATCCTAGCCCAACACTTCACTGAGTCTCCAGGGAAGTATCCTAGCCCAACACTTCACTGAGTCTCCAGGGAAGTATCCTAGCCCAACACTTCACTGAGTCTCCAGGGAAGTATCCTAGCCCAACACTTCACTGAGTCTCCAGGGAAGTATCCTAGCCCAACACTTCACTGAGTCTCCAGGGAAGTATCCTAGCCCAACACTTCACTGAGTCTCCAGGGAAGTATCCTAGCCCAACATTTCACTGAGTCTCTAGGGAAGTATCCTAGCCCAACACTTCACTGAGTCTCTAGGGAAGTATCCTAGCCCAACACTTCACTGAGTCTCTAGGGAAGTATCCTAGCCCAACACTTCACTGAGTCTCTAGGGAAGTATCCTAGCCCAACACTTCACTGAGTCTCTAGGGAAGTATCCTAGCCCAACACTTCACTGAGTCTCTAGGGAAGTATCCTAGCCCAGCATTTCACTGAGTCTCTAGGGAAGTATCCTAGCCCAACACTTCACTGAGTCTCTAGGGAAGTATCCTAGCCCAACACTTCACTGAGTCTCTAGGGAAGTATCCTAGCCCAACCCTTCACTGAGTCTCTAGGGAAGTATCCTAGCCCAACACTTCACTGAGCCGTCGCTGAAATGCGTGGAGCAGGAATAGATACCGGCGTGTGGAGTACAACAGTAAGCATGAATGCGGTACTTGGAGTGTGAACATAGATTAGTGGTTGAGTGTTGACATTGACATGAAAGGAAGTGAGGGTGTGTTGAGTTAAGTAGATGCAGCATGCGGGCCGAGTGGGAGGTTTGGAGCTGCCAGTCTTTAGTAGGGACATCAGGGTGTTGCATATAGGACACTAGGATGGACACTTTGGATAAAAGCGTCTGCTAAATGAGGTATTATTATCTAGGGAGAGGCCAGTCAGACCAGGGACAGTTTGTTGACGAATTTGGAAATGGACCCAATCTTTATGGTCTACACTAGAATCCTCATGATCCCTGTGAAACATTCGGAATAAAATGTCTATATTTCATGAATGTTCCTCCAACTACTGCTCAAATAAAGGGTTTGGACTGTTCAAGGCCCTTAGATGTGAGAGATATTACTTTTAATTCGAACATCATGGACATTTGAGTTAAAAACCATTTTTGTATTTCAAAGAATGCGCATGATGAAATGTCTCAGTTCAATAAACTGCAGGTTTGCTGCATATTTGCTGCTTTGGTGTTTAGTTTCCTTACTATCAAGATAGGTGGGTCCCACATAAACACTTGTCTGACTGTAAATAAAGGCAACATGCACTAGTATGTACATTCTACTGCAGTGTATTTTCCTCAGTATCTCAGTAAATCATTTGTAATAAATGTGTGTATTTTTATAAAATGTAAATAAATACAAATTACCACTGATATACTGCCCGCACAAGAGAAAAACCAACATGTTGTTCGTATGGAACCGTTTGTATATAATCTCAGCTCCAGAAAACAGTGCAGTAACACTTTGGTGAAGGATCTTTGTTTGTATTCAGTGGACAGTTCTGTAGGAGAACGGCTCCACGTTGTCCTGTCTGAGAACGAGGTTTCCAGCCTTTATATAGGCACTGTCTGTTTTTAATGAGGTCTGTAAAATGAAAATGACAGATTTGTCCCGGATTGTGACTAATCTAAACTATTTAAACAACACACGTGTGGAAACACACGCGTACGTGAGCACACACAGAACTATTAAAGTCTGTGAGCCTGGAATGTGTTGTGGTGGGACAAAATTGCTAAAGCTGAGCCTCATGAAACCATGGGGAACTTGATGTAAAGAGAATTTGTGCCTTTTTCAATGTATGTAAGGATATTTCTTTGACAGTGGCAGTAAACTTTCAGTTACATTTTTGGGGTCTTTGGTTTAAGACCCGCTGATTCAAACCCACAAAGACTCACACGCACATACAATCCCTGAAATGTGAGGATTTGGGTGCACTCCTGACCTCACCTCCCCCTTCCTCACCCCTGGGTGACCTAGATAGGGTGCAAGGTCAGAGTTCACCAGCTGGAGTTTCCCATTTCACGCTAAGTCTTGATAACAAGGACCACTTCTCTGACAGGAGCCCACCCTAACACAGACACACACATTCTATCTTTCTCGACACACACACATACACTCATCCGCTCCGCAGACGCCCCCACACACACAGTCATCCACACACAGTCAGAAAAGCCCAATGACACACTTGGACTGAGAGACAACTCCTCACAGCTTTGAGAGCGGGCTGTTTCCATAGACCAGGTCAACAGTCCCACAGAGTACTTCTACTCAGTAAAGCTTTTATCCCATCTCCCATGTTATGTCTTTCAGGGCCCATTTACATCCCATAAAGATCTCCCTCTGACACAACATAGAGTCATTCCTCCATTTTTTTTTCTCCAAAAGTCTGAGAAGGGGAGGGGGTTGGGGGGAGGATGACACCGACATACAATCCCTCCATTCTCTAGTTGACGAAGTGTTGGTTTGTCTGGCAGCCCGACGCCAGGGGCTCTGACAGTGATACGGTTCAGGTAAAGGAGTCAGGACAGAGCGAGAGCGGCAGGGAGAGAGGAGCAGGAAAGAAAATGGATGTAGAAGGGGACAAGAGAGTGAGACATAAACAGAAAAAGTGGGTTATTGGTAAGCGATGGAAGACAGGAGGGGGACAAGAGAGGAAGAGAGGGGGGAAAGGACGGGTACAAACCATGGTGGAGGACAGAGACTGGGTAAAAGAGGGAGAGGTGGAAGGGGAGAGAGAGATGTTACAGAGAGACAGTGTTGTGATAGAGAAGGCCAGAGGCCCTGCTGAATGCAGGGTGTGGCTGGTCCCTCTGTGCAGAGTGAAGGGATATCACACAGCACACCGCCTTCTCCACTCGCTTTCTATCTGTTTTCATCCCTCCCTTTCTCTGCATCTTTGTTTTCAGTTCAGTCTCTCTCTCTCTCTCTCTCTCTCTCTCTCTCTCTTTTCATCTCTCTCTTTCTCCAAATCTGTTTTCAGCTCTCGCTTTCTCTTTGTTTTCATCTCTCTTTCTCTACACCTGTTTCCATCTCTCTCGCTCTCTGCTCTCTTTCTTTCTCTCTGTGTTTGTAGCTCTTTCTTTCCCGCTATCTCTTTGTTTTTAACTTTGTCTTTTGCTAATGAGAAATAAATGCAAATGAACGCGTTTTACTGGAGAACTTTTTGTCACAATGTCAAAAGTATGAAAGGGCGCTTCTGAAACGGAAGTGAGTTGAACGGATGTTTGTTAATCTGATGTTGGTTGTATAGATGTTGGCTGAATGGACCTTAGCTGAATGGATGTTGTGTTCTTATGCACCCATAGCAGTCCACTAGATAGATCTCGTGTTGTGAGAACAGGTAAACCAGACTAGCTCTGACTCAGACTTATTCGTTTCCATCATGACTAACAGTTATTCTTCCAAGTAAAAACCGAGGGCCTTTCTCTAAAACAGGCCGGAGGGCTGAGTTTACCAGCCAAATGGATTAAATGAATACATCATTACAAAACACACACAGGTGATTCATCTTTAGGATGCGTGTGCACAAGCGTAGTCACATCTTAGAGATGAGGTCTTAAAGAAGACCACCTCCTCTGCCTGCTCGCGGTTAGAGAGAGGGCGGGAAAGAACCGAGAGAGGGACTTGGAGTGAGTAACAACAGAGTTATGTATAAGGAGAACTAGGTTGTCAAAGGGGATGAGGGCGGGGAGAGGATAGGCACTAGGACCTGCGGTATACCTTGCAGTAGGGTGGAGGCAGCTTTGGGACTCCTCTCACTAACTTTCAGAACAATCCATTTTACAAAGAGTGTGAGAGGCAGACGAACAGACAGTACACAGGACCAAGCTTCCAAGCTTTCCAAACCAGAGCAGGATTTTGGAGTTTGGGATAACTTGTGCGTGTGTGGAGTGGAATACTGAACTCTTTTCTCTGGGACCTTTTCCCTCACTGGGGTGCACAGAGACAGTGAGGCAGTGGTGAGTAAAGCATTGTAGCTGTCTTGTTGCACAGCGGTGCGTCTCTTGCATGTGTCAGGGAGAACAAGAATACAGACAGAAGCGTTTGCGTGTTGGAGCGTTGCGTGTAAATACATGAGAGAGAACTGGAATATGTGGGTCCTTTATCGGCCCTGTTACCTGTGGCTAAGTGACAGGAAGCCTCTGAAGTCTTTGGACCAAACATCCCTTTAGTAAACACTCATTATGGTCTCTGCCCTATGGGACCTACTGTATACATGTGGGTCTCCAAGTATAGCACGGTATGCCAAATGCCATTATGAACTCTGACAGAGGCCGTTTAGAAATAGGGTGGTGGAATTTCTTTAAGAAAAGCAGAAGTGGTTTACCCGCCTGAAAAGCAGAGGTTGGTCATTTAAAAAATGTTATCTTATAGAGAAGGTGGAGGTTGTAAAAAGGAGGGAAGGGGAGACAAGGGAGTACAGCGGAAAAAAAGAAAAGGGGATTGGGGAGGCGGAGGAGGCTGTGGGGGGGTTGGGGGGGGGGTTCATACATCAATGGGAATGAGTTCACTGTTCAGACATCAGGTTACACTGCTCCCTATCCATCTCTCCATTCTGCCCTTCTGTCTCTCTCTCTCTCTCTCTCTCTCTCTCCAACCCACCATCGCCTTATCTCTCTTTCTCCCTCGCCCACCATCGCTCTTTCCCTCCCTCTGTTTCCAATCTACTGTACTAAACCCCCATCCTCAATACCTTCTTCCCCGTCACTCCACCACTCATTATCTCTCTATCTCAATTCAAACCCGCCTTCTGAGGTTCCCTCTCTTCACCTTTCCTCTCTCTCTCTCTCTCTCTCTCTCTCTCTCTCTCTCTCTGCTCATGTTACACAACCCTCAGAGAACGTTGATGGGCTTCGACCTACAACATGGAGTGTGTCGCTGGGTATACCGTCATGTCAGGAGGGTGGGGCTCGCCACGAGAGCGCGTGCGTTCGCACGAGCATGCGCGTGTTTCTGTGTGCGTGCGCAGGCGCGTTTTTCGTGCGCGTGTAAAGTCTAAGAGTGTATGTGTAAGAGTGTGTATGTGTGTTTTGCAGGCGTGCGCTAAAGACAGACCTCATGCCTGCCACTCCTCCCAGGGAATTCCTAACACGCTTCTGACAGGAGAGGAATGTCCCTGCTAGCGACGTTTATGTACAAAGACAAAAACACACACACACACATGCGCACACATACTGTACGCAAATAGTCACCAACATCAACATCTAACATACAAACAGAACGAGGAAATGCCTCTCATGCTGACTGACTGCTAGAGTCATTCTATCTGTTAGTGTCTCCGGACTTTTGCGAGAAAGAGAGATTTCTCAAATTCAAAATTGAATCAACTGCAGTGGACCATGTAGGTCCTTTGAGGATGTATGGCATATTTTGTCCCACACACACACCAAGCAGCGCGCACACTCTAACACACAGGCATGACAAACAATCCCACATCTGTGTGTTGTCTATACCATACACACATCTGCGCTGCCTAAACAAAACAGATCCCAAACGATGAGAGCAGCAAGCCATTGAGTCTCTTTGGGGAGAAAAATCAGTCATGTTCCGACAAAAAAAGATTTTTGTTTGGAGTTTCTGGTCATTTTTTATTTTATTTGTAGTTTTCTTGCATTACTGATGTTGGGAAGGGGCTGGGGTGATGTTGTTATCACCTGCACGTTCTGACATCCAGAGACAAAACTGGTCTCGGGTCAAAGAGGGTCTCCATACAATGTGTGTTGCCCTATTGAGTATGTGTGTGTGCACAAGCCACATTAACATTGTGAAGACACTCAAATGTGGAGCAAACAAACAAACAAAAACATCCCTTTAGCATGAACATCCTATCCTGAACACCCATGATCAACAAATAACACTCCGAAACACACAGGCACACTGAACACTTACGGAGGCATTAATTATCCCCACGCATCACCATCTATGTTATGCGTGCGTGCGTGCGTGCGTGCGTGTGTGTGTGTGTGTGTGTGTGTGTGTGCATGCGCATATGCATATGCATGTGTGTGTGGTGGGCAGATGGACAGTGCTGTTTCCCTCACAGACAAAGATGTCTGTGATTATTCATGACCCTCCTCATGTTTCCCTTTGAAGCCCAACTACAGCTTTCCCTATACTTCGCCTGATCGTGTGTGTGTGTGTTTTCTGTGTACACACATGCTCCTGGGGTGGTGTGTACGTGCATACATGCATGTGTCCATTTGTGTATGTTTGTGTGTAGCCCCATGTGTGTATTCAGCATCTTTCCTTGAGATTTATTTGTTGACGTTCTGTATGAACTTGTGTCTGTCAGTTGTTCATCCACATTTTTTGTTTTAGGGCAACGACATTCCCCTTTAATGCTCACCAAAGACTTTCAAAACACATAATTCTTAGACCAAGGCAGGACTACAACTTCTTATCTTATCTGAACCTGTTTAAGCCCATTCTGACAGCTGAAGGACATTGATAACATAATGTGACCATGTCCCACAGATCTTTCAATTGTTGTATATCAAACTCAGAGTAATTATAAGCAAATGCAATTTTCTATTGCCATTACCTAAGAGTTCTGTATTTGGGGTTAATGGGGCTTCATGGAACTTGGACGGAACTTGACCAATGACGTCTCTGTTCATGGTAACATTTATTTGAAAGGACTATTTCTTTTTTGGGGTGACCAGACGGGGACATTATATATTTTGACTGCTTGACAAACATTGTTCCTATAAGCTGGTTCTAAAGCTTAAGATAGGGAACGGGGCGCAACCTGAGATCAGGTCACAGGGTTTGGGTTCCCTGTGGGGAACAGGCTCGCTAGCTGTCACTGGGGTCACAGCCTCATGTTTGATGTGGATCAGTGTGAACTCGACCTGAGTGTCTCACCTTGTTGAGTCTAGAGGCAGGCTGTGTGTTGGTGTGTTTAAGTCTTACGACCAAAGGTCAATACTCAGGGTAAAGCCTGTTTTTGTGGAGGCAAATGCAATAAAGTTTGGGTTGGTGCTGGTCGGGGTCATGAACTCCTTAGCACATGCTTGCAGACAGACTGCATGCATGCAGATACAGAGAAGAAGAAGACTCACACGACACAGGAAAACAATCTTGAGCAAGGAGAGGAAAAACCGTGAGGAGAGGGGGAAAACCGTGTTCGAGAGATTTCCTATTTAAACAGCACTTTGCAGTGAAATTCACGCCCAGCCAATCAACTGGCGCGATGGTTTGACTTTCCTTATTTGGTGAACGTGGATTGGTTGGTTTGAGATGGATCAAATTCCATTTTCCTCACATCACCGCATGAGTAGCAAACATCCTCACACTCACATGGGTCTAGATTCAAGCCCTTTTACAGGAATAAGATCATTCCGCTCTGGTTCCACGTTCTGGATCTCTCACAGGACTGAAATGTTAGTGTTGTGTCTGTCTCTCTGACCGTGGAGGATTCCCAGCTGGTGGTCACATCACATCAAGGACATGGGACTGTGTGCCTGGGTGGATGGGGTGGAGGCTCCTGTGGATGCACACACATCAGTTCATCCCATGCTAAATGCTTCTTTGTCTTCCAGCTACGACACCCCTGCTCAATGAGTTACACACACACAACCACCACACACACAACCACTTACTCGCACACTGATGTTTCTGCATTTACATTGCCACAAATACATTATCATACACATTATCGTACACTTCTTTCAGAGTCTCACCTGCATACAAGCCCTGCTGGCATACAAGCCCTTCTGGCACACAGGCTTGTGCATGCACATGTTCGCTTACATGCACTCAGTTACTGATGAGACACACATGGAGAGGAACTATCTCTCTCTCTCCTTTCTCTCTTGCTCTCTCTATCTCTCTCTCTCTTGCACTCTCTTTTGTACACACAAACACACAGCAGCCTCTGATTAATGATCAGATCAGTGGTCTGCTGTCACTGCTGCAACAACAGAATGGTGTCAGTAATGTGTTGACTTACTAGATGGTTCTTGTTGTTGGATTTATCCAGGTGTATTGCAGTGTGTGTGTGTGTGTGTGTGTGTGTGTGTGTGTGTGTGTGTGTGTGTGTGTGTGTGTGTGTGTGTGTGTTAATGCCATCTCACTCTTACTTTCCCTCCCCTCCTGTCTCGGTTGACAGCTTGATTGTGGCTTGTCCAGACATGCAGCTCCCGACTTTGAACCGCACACACGCATAGCGAAAGTGATCTCAAAAACATAAATGCCTTCCATTTCCCGTACCATTAAACTTACGTTTCAGGTGTCCGCCCACACACAGTCAAATCACCTGCAGTATCGGAAAACACAACTCCTTCACAAGCGTGTAGCTCTCGTGTATATACTATTTATACTGTCCATGCTGTTGCATATATAATATATATATATATATATATCCTATACATCTCATATGTGTATGTGTGTATATGTGTGTGTGTGTGTGAGAGAGAGAGTGAGCATATCTTTTTTTATGTGTGTTTTACATAATCTCCTTCAGCTGCATCAGAAGTGAACAACCAGCGTTTCTTTATACATTTTTTTTTCTTCGTTTACACATCCAGTGAACTCCTCACAGCTAACCACACGGTCATAAAATTGACATGGGGGGATCAATTCTGCGTTACAGACGTCACTCACTTCGTTTGAGGCTTCTCACGCTGACAAATGATGTGACGGCTGTAGCTCCAAACAGCAGTCTATAGGGGGAGGTAGACTCTTAGAATGGGAATGTTGGTTTTGGGCCAGTAAGGGCCAAGACGTGAACTGAGCTATGATCTTGCTCACTACTGATGTACACAACTTACTGTTGCATTCAGGTCCTATACACTGATTAACATTGTGAACTTAGACTTATGGATAAGAGTAGACATCCGGACAATAGTCATAATGGCTAAAGCACGGCTGACTAGGTGGCCTGAAGATTGTGTCATGTTGACCCAGTCGTAGTAATTGGGAGTCAGATGGCTCAACGGGTTAAGGCGTTGGTCTTGTGACCGGAAGGCCGTGAGTTTGAACCTCGGCTGTGACTATGTGATGTTGTGTACTTGGGCAAGGCACTTCACCCTACTTGTCTCAGGGGGATTGGCCCTGTACTTAAATTGTAAGTCGCATTGGATAAAAGCGTCTGCTAAATGAAGAATTATTAGTAGTAAAAAGATAATTCCATCGTAACGCAAAAGGTTATCAAGTAGAAAGTTATACTTTTGGATGAATCTGTTCATCAATGTGGTATTTTATGTTTTATTGAATTATGAGACATCAGTTTACTTTACATTACATATTGTGGTGGAAACTGCAAGAAAATCTGCCATTGCATATTTTCTAAATGTACACAGTGTGACGTTTGGAAAGCTACGTAAAATATGTTTATTTATTCCTGATTTCCTCAGTCAAATCTCTAAGTGGGAGCTGACAACATCTGCTAGCTAAATAAATATGTTAATTAGAACAAGTAGTTCTATCATTCCATTTGGTCTGAATGCTGTCCATTAATTAGTGCCAATTCAACCATAATGATTGGTTGTGTTCATTACAGTCCTTTGACGCTATGTGATGCTATTTTCATGTATGTTATTTCAGCAGATATGACATAAAGTGTTTCTCTACAACATAACTTACCCTGACTTTAGCCAGAATTATGTTTAACTATCAATCATAGTTTTGAGTCTGACATACTGTATATACCAAAGGCGCTATGCTAGTTTTATTAATGTAATAAAGAAAGCATACTTAGAAAACAAGGCTCAACAAAACAAAGGCATTAAATGTGTTCTATCAGGCTTAAGTTACCCTGCTCACCCTGCCAAGGTCATTACTTCATGGAACACAATACATTCGATGTAGATTTCAATTGATGATAAATAGTTTGTTGAAACCTTGGAAAAGCGAAAGCAGCAATTTAAAATAGTTACTTTGGCATTTGGCCTTTCTCTGTACTTTTTGTAGAGTCTTATGAATTCAAACAATAAACAGACTAACAACGTGTTTTTTCAGATGTGATTTTCACTAAAAGGTATAAATTTAACAGCGTTGGGAACACCACAGACGATCAAAGTATTAGGGTTAGCACAAGTCCCTACTGTGGTTCAGCGGGTTGGTATAGGTAATCATGGCCAATGGAATTAGTGTTCCCTGTTTACGGTCTGACTGGGAACTGTGACTTTGACCGCTGTGGGGTAGCTAGACTTAGACATGATTTACTCTGAGAGTACCCCTGGCAGTCATTTTGACAAAGTTCACCCAATAAAATACATCTCTGGTTAAAAAAAAAAGCCTTCATGCAATTGATTATGCCTTGTTGAGCTAAGCTGTTCCAGTAAATCAATGAACTAGATTATCAACTGTACTGCATAGATTTCCTTTGATTTTCATTGGACTCCTCAGTGCAGCTGGGTATACTGTGCTATACACAACTGTACCATAGAAACTACAGAGACACGCTTTCAAATAGGCAAAGGGACGTTTCTAGGATTGAATTGAATTGAATTGCTTAGCCCCTACGGAATTTTTTTGGGACTCATTGGGGGCTGCGGATATCCATTGTTTCAGACAGTTCATAGACTGGTTCAATCAGAAAGAGTGTGATTTGTATGAAAACATACAAACCAGAAAGGCACTCATATATGTAGCATGTTAGAAATAACTTGTCCATGTGTAAAACAATAGTCAAAAAATAAATCCCAATAATTATTTGGGGGGCCTGAAGAACATTTTAGGGGGGCTTCAGCCCCCCTAAAACAGGGCTAACAACGCCCCTGGGCAATGCCAAAATGTAGTCTAGCCCAAACCAAAGGGCACAACGTTAACCACATGCTGCTAGCAACAGAGGGAGATTGTGTGGGAGAGGGATAATGCTGATTGGCCACTTTGTAAAACTAAAGAAAATTTACAAATCTATGCAAGAAAGATCAGGCTGATCTGACTGCTTGTGAGGTCGGGAGGGTTATTTAACCAGGTTGGACAGCCAGACCGTAGACCTCCCATTCTTTTTAGACGCAAAAAGAAAAGAAGAAAAAAAAAACAGTTGAGAATGGACGGCGTGTCATCGGTGGTTTCGGAGAAAACCGACAAGAAGCCATTTTTCTCAGTTGCGCTAACAGCTGTGCTCTGTGTAAAGACTGTGCATTTAAACGATGGTAAATACTCATACATCTAGTCTGTGGTCATGTTTTATGGTTTGGCTCTGGCACACACTTCAGGCTGCACACGAACATGCACACGCACACACACACACACACACACACACACACACACACAGTCTAAGTCTATGTTAACTGCTATCAAACGCACTGAGGGTCTGGGAGGTCCTTGTGCACAGCAGACAGGTGTTTGACATCCATGAAATGGAGCGAAGGAGGGCAGGAAAAGAGATGACGGAAAGCAGGGGGAGAAGGAGGAAGGGTGAGGGGGACATGGGTGGGTTGACAAAAAAATCTAGAATATTAGAAAGAAAGAAAGAAAGAAAGAATGGGACAAAAGATTCAGAGAGAATGTATGACAGAGGACAAGAGAGTAAAACCGAGAGAAAAACCAGGGATGAGTTGAATCACTGTGCCAGAAATACTAGCCAAAGATACCAGCTACTCTCCAAAGCCCACAACTGTTGTAGTGTTGAGAGACCACACAGAAGCCGACAATGTGTTGACAAGTTTGCATTTCATGTTCCAGGGTAACATTGTACCGGACTGGCTAAAGGGTTATAAGTTGAATATATGGTTATGGGTTATCTAAGACTTAAGACACTGCAGTGGAAATATTTAGAATTTTTTTCTCAAATTCCTTTGACAATGTCTAAAGAAGCACTTGGGTTTAATTTGTTTGGTCGCTTTTTATCATGAAGCTTTTTCTATTGCTGTCTTATTATCCTCATATAATTACCTCCATGTTGTTTAGGACTATACAGTTACCCATTCATTCATTCATTATCTACCACTTATTAGCGGTGCTGCTTATTCCCGTTAGGAGTCACGGGTGACTGGAGCCTATCCCAGTTACTTTCGGGCGGGGTACACCCTGGACTGGGGCCAGCTAGTCGCAGTATACAGTTATCTTTTACACTAAATAAATACCTTATTACATGTCAGCCCATATAACAAGGGTATTCAAGATATTATTCAAGCAGAAAATCTAGCTTTAGCTCTTCCTGGTTTGCACAAAGCTGAACGCGTACAGATTGTCACTCTGACAAGCACTTCTGGCTTTGAGATGGGACAGTTAAAAAAGCCTGGAGGATTTGTGGGATATCATTAGAGGTGCGAGTACACACTGTGCCAAGAGGATTTCCTCCTTGCAACATGAGCTAGTGCAGCTGTGGGGATGCTTGTTGTGGTGAGCTGCACAGCCCAGCACAGGGGCAGGACACTGGTAAACACACTGAAAGGATTCACACCAGGATGGAAGCTAGCTACGGTAGCTCTCCGGGTTATCCCGTCTTGACTTCTCTTTCACCAGCAGTCTAGACAGACGCTCGGGGTCATTCTTTTCACTGTCCCCTCTGCTTGGCTCTCTTTCCTTTCCTCCAGTTTCAGTCATCACTCACTTTGTTTCCTCTACCTTTCTGCATTCGGCATCCATTCCTCCTAAGAATCCTTCCTTCTGCCTCCCTTCATGCTTGACTCATCCTCCAGACGTTTCATCCGGCAGCCTTGTCATATCCGCTGTTATCTGGCCCACAGGTGGACAGTAGATTCTCACCAGTTGAAGGGAGTTATTACCAAAGCTATGCCAGAAATCGTAAGCTCTTGTCATGAGAAGATTGTTGAATGTCAAGGCGGTAAAGATTTGGAGGATCTGGAAAACTTGTTAGATGTGGTCATCCTGAATTCAAGGCCCTGGACTCCCACAGGAGGTTGTCCCACAGTCTAGAGGAGGGCAAGGGTGTGGTAGTTCTTATGAGGTAGGGCTGAGGCCGGGGTAGGGTAAGGTAGGGTAGGGCTGAGGCTAGGGCTAGGGCTGAGGCTGTGGTTGGGCTGAGGCCGTGGTAAGGGTAGGGCTGAGTCTATGGTAGGGCTGAGGCTGGGGTAGGGCTGAGGCCGTGGTAAGGGTAGGGCTGAGGCTATGCTAGGGCTGAGGCTGGGGTAGGGCTGAGGCTGGGGTAGGGCTGAGGCCGTGGTAAGGGTAGGGCTGAGGCTATGCTAGGGCTGAGGCTGGGGTAGGGCTGAGGCTGGGGTAGGGCTGAGGCTGGGGTAGGGCTGAGGCTGAGGTAGGGCTGAGGCCATAGTAAGGGTAGGGCTGAGGCTATGGTAGGGCTGAGGCTGGGGTAGGGCTGAGGCCGTGGTAAGGGTAGGGCTGAGGCTATGCTAGGGCTGAGGCTGGGGTAGGGCTGAGGCTGGGGTAGGGCTGAGGCCGTGGTAAGGGTAGGGCTGAGGCTATGCTAGGGCTGAGGCTGGGGTAGGGCTGAGGCTGGGGTAGGGCTGAGGCCGTAGTAAGGGTAGGGCTGAGGCTATGCTAGGGCTGAGGCTATGCTAGGGCTGAGGCTGGGGTAGGGCTGAGGCTGGGGTAGGGCTGAGGCTGTGGAGGGGTTGGGAATACCAACCAAGGTATTGGTACCACACCAAACAAGGCAGAGGCAGGAGGAGGACGGTTCTCCTGAATCTGGTCTTTCCTCAGGACAGCAGGACACCTGGGACCTCATGAGCTCAAACAGCAGAGGGTCTAGGAAACACACCTACCAGACTCAAGTCAACGGAGCCCAGCAGGACAGGCGCGTTAAGTGGACACAGTCCAACTGCAAAGGAATCACACGAAGGGGTTTACATGAACCCATCCAAAACAATTTAGCATGTGACAATTTAAGGATATACTGTAACTTTTAACCGTGTCGCCAGCATAATTCACAGATAAAACAGTTTTAGGATTTTTGCTCTTAAACTTGTAACACGTTTAAGCTTGTCAATTATGCCCACACCTGCTGATGATCACACAAGAAAGGGCGGATATGGTAATTACAAGCCTTACTACCACAGGAATGACCCACACACAAACAGTGGTCAGTCCAGAAGATTGATTCTTTTTATTATACCTGAATGCTTTTCATACTATTTTATATATTCTGTATTTGGGTGTATTTCTGTATTTGGTTTTCGGTCCTGCAGAAATCTTAATACCCTAATTTTTGCTGAAGATTTGAATGAATGTCAGTGGTAGAAACAGTATAAAACCACTCAAAGAAAAACTCTGAAGTTTCTGTTGCTGGTTGTATTTCCAGTTTCCCAGGCATCCTCACTTTGAACCGTAATTAGCTTTTAAACTTGCTCCCAGCTAAGATATTGTTTGCTTTGGAATCTGTTCATCGACAGAAGGATTCCATCTAAATGGCGAATGCTTGTTCATCCTTATTCCAACACAATGGATTCCCTCAGTCATTTGCTTTGTAGTAAGTAAAACAAGCATTTTGTGAGATGCAGCAGAACATTTAGAACGTCTCTGGAACACTGAGGGTTTTTCTGTGGTTGCCATGTTTCCTTTGAAGATAAAATGCCCATAGACTAGATCAAAGTCCCTACGATGTCAACATATTCAGGATAGTTTTCTTCTATTCAATGTAATGCAATGCCTAAACTAATTGTTTAGTGGCTGCAAGAGGCTTTCATATCCTTGACTGATAATTCATGTAGTAGTAAGTGTGTGGGTCCCTGTGCGTGTGTGTGTATGTGTTTAATTAAGACTTGCCACATTGCTTCCCTCAGTTCACATCTCCTTCCATGATTTCAATCCAGAACTGTTTAGCTTAGGGGTGAGCAATCCTGGTCCTCGAGGGCCACTGTCCTGAAGACTTTCGATGTTTTCCTGCTCCAGCACACCTGTTTCAAATGAATGGTCATTATCAGGCTTCCACAGAGCTAGATAACAACCCGTTCATTAGAATCAGGTATGCTAGACTAGGGAAATATCTAACATTTTCAGGATAGCGGCCCTTGAAGATCAGGATTGCCCACCCCTGGTTTAGCTGAAAAGTTGTTTTTCTTTTTGGAGTTAGAAGCTGTGACACCCCCGTAGAAGATGGTTTACGGACCATTGAAGGGATATTGGCAGAAAGACTCAAATAACTCTGCTCCCAAATAACTGCTGTTGCCCCTTCGTCATGCATGCAGACACACACACGGACACACATATGGACACTGACACACACACGACCGCACATGCGCACTCAGACGCGAGCGCACACGTACATGTTGACGACTGCCAAGTCACTGGAATGTGATTCTGGTCTGTGTAGACGGGGAGGGGGGGGGGGGGGTGTTTTTATACATCCGATCAAGACTGAGAGGGTGAGCGTGTGTGTCCAGGATGGTACATTTTTTCAGCAGGGGACCAATGAATCAGATTCAGTTGTTAAAGGGAAGTCTGGGGATTATCAAAGGAAGGGGAGAGCAGGAGAAAGAGAGAGAGAAAAACAGGAGGGAGAGAGAGGGCTGGAAGGGATAGCTCTGATGCAGTGTTGTTTACAGACAAACTGAGACTAACTAGAAGAAAGAGAAAGAGGCTGAAAGAGAAGCATGGATGATAAAAAGCAGATTAAGAATCATAAAGGCAGAGTGGATCTAGTGGATGAGATAAACAACCTAGACAAGAATATCAGCAGGTTTTCTCCAAGTCGTATTGTCTCCCCTTCACCCCACCTCAACCTCCCCATTCTAATAATATTCCCTGGAAACTGGCTATGGGGGCGGGGGGGGGGGGGGGGGGGGGGGCGCAAAACACACTGCTAATAACAACTAGAGTGCAATACCTCAGGTTTGAGCGGTGTTTATGTGAGTGCATGTGTACTTGTACATCCAACTGTGTGCACATCCTTTCCCTGCTCTGTTCTTGCTCAAACACGATGAAACGGCTCTGAAATTGTTATATATATATATATATATATATTATATTTACTAAATTCATAATCAAGTTGTTCATCAAAGTGCCATCCTAAAAAGAACGTGCTAACGTGTGGTCCTGAACATCAATGTAAAGAGCAACATTGACATGTTTCCACTGGCCTCCGTTCATTAGCGATGAGGTTATTTTGTTCCACCGCACCATCGTTTGTCATCGTCAGTAAAAGTCAAGTGCGCTGAGTGCCGCGGTCTGACTGAGTGTCTGTGTTTCTCTTTCTCCGGTCTGCCGTTGTTTGAAGTGTCCCTGATGTACAACAGGTGCATGTTCTCTTTCCCAGCGAATGATTTTCAATAGGAGGAGGATGGCCAGAGAGCCGGCCGACATGAAACTCCTTTCATCTCTGCTTCTCACGTTACAGTTTACGGGTGAAGACGGGAAAACCTCCAGCTACTTGCTGCAGACTTCAGTCTGCTGGGCTCGTACTTCAGAGCAGCGTGCGTCTCTCCTCGCATGACATCATTTATGTGGGAACGTTTGGTTGAAGTGTTATAAGAAAACACATTGTGTTATCTAGTAGCAGATGTTTTACAGACACTGTAGCAATCTTCTCCCAATGCGGTTTTCATTGGAAGTTATGTTGGTTCTTGATCTCCACAATTCTTTCTGACTGTTGATATTAGGCTACAGACCCATATCAGACACCAGCACCTTTTCCCGAACCATTCCTGAGTGCTTTTTGAAGTGTGTTTGGGGTTATTGTCCTGCTGGAAGACCCAGTAGCATACAATCCAAGATATTGTAAGATACAATCTTAATGATGGCTGGATAATAAAACCTTGTTTAGCAGACACCTTTATCCAAAGCGACTTATATTGAGTACAGAGACAGTCTCCCTGAGGTAAGTAGGGTGAAGTGCCTTTCCCAAAGATACAACATCACATAGCCACATTCGGGATTCAAACTCACAACCGTCTGATCATGAGGCCAATGCCTTAACCCGCTGAGCCATCTGACTACCCCAATTGAATGATACCAGTTCAAACTAGGCCTTGTGTCTGAACGTCAGTTACATTCTCCTCCATTAAAACAGCCTTCTGCTGCTACCTTCTGTGTACCTACAGAGTTTAGGGAGGCTGCCTATGGTGGATATATTAAAAGGTTACATGAAGAAGTCAAGTTCAAAGGTGACCATCCCCATAACCACAGCTGGACCATTTGGAAGGCTTTCTGAAAAGTTACTGCAGCAAATCATTTCAAAGACTTTCCAAAAGTCTTTCATTTGAGCAAGATCTTTATGACTGTGGAGCTGATTCATTGTGACTCCATGACTAGCTGACTGCCAAACAAATAAGTTTATAGTGCGTCCATACTGCTCCTCCGTGCGCATCCGTAGGAACTGGCCATTCCAACATGACATTGGGAATGTCCCTGTTATTGCTGTAAATCACTCTGGATAAGAGCGTCTGCTCAATGACCAACTGTAAGGTAATGTATCTGAGTGGGAAAAAGTGAGCGCAGGACAGCCAGGCAGCGAGAGCGGCTTGTGGTCCCGCGCATCCCTGAAATATCGTTATTTCCACCAGATCAAAGAAAGAGGTATTGGCTGACTTGCTGAGCTGACGAGAGACACCGATAATCTGTTTACCTTGGGCTTCATCCACACATCCCCCTCTCTGCACAGATAAGAACATCATCCGTCTTTGGCACCCCTTCATCATCTCCTCCCCCACTGTCAGCACCTTGAGAGGGTGTGTGTGCTTGGCTGAGAGACCTGACGCAGCCCCAGACAGATCTTTTAACGAGGCCTCGTTACTCATGACTAATGTATATCCCACTTCAGAGAGACTCACGAACACACAGACAGATTTGGAACTTGCCAACTGCCAATGTTAGACTGAACAACATTTCGTAAGTTTACTAGTGCATACTTGCTTTCTATAAAAAGACTTGTGTGCCAAACATTTTGGTGCTTGATATATTATTTGACTACAAACTTAGTTAACAAAACATTTATTTGATTGAAAATCTGTCATACCCAATTCGATGAAGTACAATATAAACTGGCTGTGTACAGTATGGCCAGTCTCTATATCTATATCTAGCCATTCAGTTGGTTTAGTTGGTTCAGTTGGTTATCACTTTTTCCTGAATTCTGTTGTTACATCGATTTGCTGCCGTTGGCTATGACCTGACTGCTTCTTGGCAAACTGTGTCTTCAAGTACTTCTAAGCGATGGCAGTTGGCAGCCTCCTTTCACCTGAGGTGGTGAGCCTGAGGCAGGCCCCTTGGACTGCTCGCACCACCTGATTTTGGTGTCTGTGGTGGGTGGTACCACGTCACCAAATATTTGTGGGTCACGCTTCTTGAGAGTTAAAAAGTATGAGGTTATTCGACATCAAAGAGGATCAAAGATGTTACTGAAAGTAATTTTTTAAGCTAAATCTTTTTTTAAACATTTACCATGACTGTGAGTGTCAGTAGGTTGAGCGAAAGAAGTTGAGAAGTGTATCCCAGAGGGACATGCATGTGTGTGTGTGTGTGTGTGTGTGTGTGTGTGTGTGTGTGTGTGTGTGTGTGTGTGTGTGTGTGTACTGTATTTAAAGGGGGAGTGTGTAAGACAATCTAGCTACCATAAAGTATCATAAAATGCTATTGTGTCAATCGCAGGATGTGCACTTGACACTGTTCCATTTCATTCAGAGTCTGTGTTCCTGTGTGATGTCCTTGATCCTGTCATGTTGCCTCTCCTGTTTAAGGCTTATCAGCAGCCAGTCAATGAATGAAATGTACAATATGCTGATCCAGCAGAATTCTTCCTCCAACTCAGTAGAAAACTGAGCAGGGACTGTGTGGCCAAAACTCACACAGCCACTTTGCACATGCACGTCTTCAGTCAGTGTGCGTTTGTGTGTGGCTGTTTAAATTATTGATGTGTTGTTATGCGTACACAAGTTTTGTTTTGGGGCAGGTTTTTTTTTTTGGGGGGGGGACTTGATCCATAGGGATCCAGAGAGTTAGTCTAATCCTGGGACTTGGTGATTCTCTACCAAAGGTAGCTTGCCCTGGAGCTCTCATGGCGCCATATGATCGCTGGCTCCCTCGAGCATTTACAACAAGACCCACATTTTAAGAATTATAATCCTCAGAGCCCAGCCTCCCCACCCCCCCCACCCCCCCCCCCCCCCCCCCCCCCCCACCCACCCTCTGTGGGGCATCAAGCTGCTGTGTTTGGATCAGCTCCACATGTTGAATCCTGAAGGCCTTGCGCCCAGGGTTGGGATGTTCAGAGATAGAAACTTCAACTACAAGGACAACAGTCCCTGGTTCTGAATCACGCAGATTACCAATGCTGACCAATCACTTTGGAGGATTCCCATGTTAGTCTCTTCTCTTTGAGGATTAAAGCCTGTTGTAAAGCTGTTTTAAATCTGTTTAATAGGCTCCAGATTCATTCCTGGACATAAAGACATTTTGGATTTGATGGGCTGAGGAGACACTTGGTTTCCAAAGACAAAACAACAGCCATGCATCTATCCCTGACCTTAATCCGAACCTTAAGATCAAGCGTAAAATAGTGTGAAACTGGATTCCTGGGAAAGACAAACACCCTCGACTCTCATCATGGTGTTTGTTTTTACTTTATTATTTTATTACTCCCATAATTCACATAATTGGTTGAAATGCCCGTAATTAGATTTGTTTTTAATTATATGTCTAGATTGACTAATTCTGAAGACTTCTTTGTTAAATCACGAAGAAAAAATAACTCAACATGAAACGAAAAACTATCCAAATTAAAACTACAAAGACATTAAGGTTTTGATCTTGACATGCAGATGGTGTGGTGGGAGAATGATTAAAGCGTTGAAACAGGTCCATAATATAACCAAGTCTGCCTGTTCCTGAGGCCAAAAGCTGCCTGATGAGTTTTCTTAGCCAGCTGTGTCGCGTCTTGACCCTGGAAATATAACCAAAGCTGAAGCTCTCTTTTTGAAGCCAGATATCGCTAAACCAACTCCCAAACACAAATATGTCTGGAACTCCTTAGTGTCACATTGGTCACATCAGCGAGTCAGAGGACTCCTAGTCCGAGGAACAGTAAACGGACAGATCAGGAGAAAACCACATTGATGAGCTGCATGACTGCCCCCGTTAAATGACTCTGAATGGGAGTTAATTCAAATGGAACCAATCACAGCAGCAAAACATCACCTTGGCTGTTTATGATAATGCTTCAGCGACGCACATACGCTCGTCATATTAAACCTTGCCCATGTCTGATAAGCAGTTGTGATTGGCTCAGAACTTTTTATGCTGAAGGGTAGTCTGTTTGCGTCAGAGGGCAGCCAGATCTACCTGCCGGGTCAAATAAATCATGAGATCACAGACTGTCTGGTTTCCAGGCTACACCTCTTGACTTTTTCTTAACAGTTATCTTAACAGATGCAGGCAAGACTTCCCTCTACTGGTCAGGATGGTAATCATGATGTACTGTAGATACCTCAGGAGAACGGACCCTGAGGAGAACCAAACCTGTGTCCTTGTTAAACCAGCACAGACAGGCAGTGTGACTCAGTTGTGTTAGTTACACACAGACACACACAGATGTTCACCTGTTTTACAAAGCAACATGTAGGATGAACAGCACAAACATATTCAGAACTTAATATGATGTAACTTAACTTCAGGTCTTTTTGACCTCTATATCACAGCTTCTTCTTGTGTTCCAAGGTGCATGTTCAGAATATACGTGAAGTATAATGAAGTGTGACATACCGCACATTTTAACGGGTGCCAGGAAGCTAAACACAGTGAGTGTGTGTGTGTGTATTGAGGGGGGGGGGGAGTCTGGAGCAGAGCACTATGGGTGACAGGTAGGGCAAGAATGTCTAAACCATCTCATCAAATCTTACAGTGATGTAACATCACCCAGAGTCTAGAAGACAGACTTTATTAAGGCTAGAATATGAAGTGATATTAAATAAAAACAACTCAAAGAAAATGCAAAAGTACCAGTATTCTGTAGTAATACAAGTTTCAACAACATCGTTCTACCCCGATAATTTAGTATAACAATATGTTATATTTGGTGTAAGAACCCGCTTTGGACTGTGGCAAAAGAAACAGTTTGCCTATTTGGTTTAGGCTCAGTTCTACGCTATTACAAACAGATTTTCTGGAGGGTCTATATTTTCCTGGATCGAGGAGCAGACAGGGGAGCTATTCCCAGCTGCATTCCTGTCCAGGTTTGTCCACTCACATTCACACAGACATTCCTCTTCACAGCCTTCACAAAGAAGGTTCTGGAAAGCTTCCACAGAACAGGCCTGCACCGTCTTCACTGTCCTGGCACAGACTAAGTGGCCTGAATTGTGGCTTAGGAGATGCTCAAGTGTCGAGTGTGTGTGTATGTTTGCAGGTCAGTACAGTAAACGTAATGTGTGTGTGTGTTTGTGCGTGCGTGCGTGCGTGCGCTTGCGTGTGTGTGTGTGTGTGTGTGAAGGACAGACAGAGAAGTACTTTACATTGCTTGTGTGTTTTTCAGAGCTGTGGTTCAGGGGGTCCAGATGGCAGACACAAGAGGTTCGGCCTGCAGTGGAATTGGTCTCTAGAGGCCAGCGAGACTCACACTTCAACTGGACACATTCCACAGGTAAACACACAGCTCCATCGGGATTGGTTAGATTTTCTTCAGTGGTGTATTGTGTGCTGTGGACACTTACTTGACAAACTTTAATGTGTGTGTGTGTGTGTGTGTGTGTGTGTGTGTGTGTGTGTGTGTGTGCATGTGGCAGGACGTGTGCCCATGAGGTCGTCGCCACTGGTCCTGCTCCTCCTGATTGGCGTCCAGGCTGTATTGAACATGGAAGAAGGAGGGGCCCTAGGTCCCAGGGCGGCCAATCACAGATCAGGACAGCAGCAGACGGCACCTGGGGACCGCCTCTCAGAGCGCCACTCCCTACAGGACAAGAAAAGCATCCATCAGAGGGGCAGGAAGGGCCACAGGACCTCTGCCTCGCCGGCCCAGGACAGGAGCTCATCCCTGGGCCATCCTGACCGTGACACCCCATTAGACTCCTCCATCCCTGAGGTGGACCCCAAACTCTTCAGCAAGCGGCGCTACCGCTCCTCACCACGCGTGGTCTTCAGCGACACGGCCCCCTCGCACGACGTCTGGGAGGGGGAGGAGGCGGGGCCCAGCATGGGGGGGGCAAGGGGGGTCCGGGTGAGGCGGCAGACAGGGGATCCAAAGAGGAAGTACAATGAGAGCCGGGGAGAGTTCTCAGTCTGCGACAGCATCAACGTGTGGGTGGTCAACTTGACACGTGCCACTGACATCAGAGACAACGAGGTGACAGTCCTGCCCAACATCAAGATCGGCAACGAGGTCATGAAACAGTTCTTCTTTGAGACCACCTGCCGGTCGGCCTCCACAGTTGGGGGGCCGGCTCCCGCCGGAGGGAGGGGCCAGGGCGGGGGACGGGGGGGCAAGGCGGGGGGAGGCTCCAAGTCAGGCTGCCGTGGCATCGACAGCCGCCACTGGAACTCCTACTGCACCAACACGCACACGTACGTTCGCGCGCTCACCACCTTCCGCAACCGGACGGCGTGGCGTCTGATCCGCATCAACGCGGCGTGCGTCTGCGTGCTCAGCCGCAAGTACTGGAGACACTGACTGGAGCGAGGATAGACCCCCATCCCCTGCCCCCACCCCACTCCGCCCCAACCACCACACCCACCCTAACCTGTGTGGTCTCAAACCCCTCCTAACAAGCACACATTCCCTTCAACAACCCACTGCAGCTTGATTGCCAATACAATACCATCTCTTCCTTTCTCAAACACACACACACACTCAAGCCACTCTCAAACACACACACACACACACACACACACACACAGTGACCACAACCTTCACTTGTGTGCTTCAATCCACTCCCTCCCACCCATTTCTTGACCCTACCCACCCTACCTCAGTCTGAAAGATCCTGGTTGTTTTAAGTTATGAGGACTGCATGTCATATTTATATAGTCAAATATAAAAATATATATATAAATGTGTATATACATTATGATTTCAAGCTTATGTTGTTGTTGTTGTTGTGTTGTTATTGTTGTTAATGCTGTTATTTATTAAACACCTCAGTACATGCAAGAGCTGTTGTGCTGTGCTGACCATGTTGTTGCATGGAAAAAAACATTGCCACTAAGAAAACAACACTGTATACAGCTGACATCATGATGAGCTGCAACATTGTTAATCCGGTCAAAGTAAACCCTATTGTCATCTGGTGCTTTTAAAAGTTTCATTTGCTACAGATTTTGCCAGATTTTGCCAAACTAAAGTCATAAAACAGCATGGTTTTACATATCCAAGGCGCTTTTGCCCCCATATATATTCAGCTTCACTGTATCATTTGATTGAAACTTTCAAAACTATTCAACCTTTTCAACCTCCACCCCCCCGCCCCCCCCCCACCCCCCCCCCCCCCCCCCCCCATGATGCGTTCTACGAGCAGAGCAGCATGTCCTCCAACCATGCCAGCCGTCCTCCATCAACCAGTGTTTACGCAGGTTCGGAAAGCCAGGGGACCCTCAACGCAGAACCGGGCAGAGACGCTGGGAAAGATAAGGCGCCAGGGAGCGATCCATCACTGAGAAGTCACACACATGCTGACAGAGCGGTGATTAAGTGCCGTCTCTTCACTGTGGACACAAGCCCTCGATGGGTCACTGTAGATCAGTCGGCTTCGCAGCTCTAAGGAGGTTGGTTCAGCCATCTCAGAAATATGGAAACGCTGCCCTCGTGTGGTGAAGGAGTAAAACACACATGTGTTTCTGATGCCTGGGAGTCAAACTGTGTTAAATACATGGAATACATGGAAGGTTTAATTGGCCCCAACACAAGTTGTAAATGACTATGATCAGACATTGATTCACATACCTGGTTGCGTTTGTGTCGATGTTTTGACGTGATGTTTGGGACAGATCTGGGGAGGATGGGAAGGGTAGACACAAGGAGACCAGGTCTGCCTGTACAAAAGAAAAGATGATCCTGTATTATTCCCATAAAGTATTTAATTCCCATAAATGTTTGCACGTACCCTCATGCATTGCATTGGCCAGGAATCTAACCCCCACCGGGAATCAAATCCAGGCCCCACACAGGGTAGGCAGAAACCCTACCACTGAACCACTGGTGCTGCCCAAAACACGCTGATCTGTCCCCCAACCTCTTCTCACCCTCCATGACCCCTGACCAACCCTTAACTCTTCTCTGCCCGTTGAATCATCTCAGTTCAGTTCCATTACACCAGATCTCAGCTATTTCAATCCTACACAAAGAATAACATCAAAACACAAAAAAGTTTAAGATGCACGTTTGGGGCGGTTTGTCTAACTTTACATCCAATTTTGAGGACTCTACTAGATGTGCATTTTTTTATTTTAATTATTAATGTTCGGAATAAGGCGGAATGATCACTTTATCATCGGTGTGTTGAATTCTTTGTTGGGAGGACAGTAGAAGAGAACAGAACTATTAGTCCATGTGAACCAACATACTAATATTGTATGAAAAAAATCAGATTAGCACCTGATTAAGGAGCACAAAAAAGCATAGCAACATATCCAAATGAACAGCGCAAACCTCCGGCAAGTGCCAACCTCACGTCTCACCCTCCCTCTCACCTTCCTGCCTGAAAAGCCGGTTGCTAGGCTACCCAGGCTCTGTTGCCCGGTAACCTAATCTCTGTGGTTTCCTGATGGGTGGTGCTGAGTTTAAAGGAAGAGGGGGACCTCTTATTGACCCTCATTAGGACGTGAACGGGCGCTAGAGCTGTGTTCTCACTCAATAAGTGTTTCCTGTCCAAATAACCTCAGGGTTGATAGAACGTATGGGAACATGAAAACAAATGACAAAAAGCTCATGTACCAGGAAGAGAGCCAAGTCTCCTCTTATCAGGGTCATCAGGGACGACCAGCATTCAGCCAAATGATTACAGAGCAGGCACATACATGGGGCCAGAGGGCTGCTATTATTTTTCCTCTTTTTTGCAGCTCGCTGGGAGCACCATCATTCAACTTTTATTGGAAGTCTTAACTTAGGTTCAAACTACTAATTTCACCAGGAGATGGTGCTGTAGTCCTAACTAACCCCGTTTGAATCAGTAGACAGGTTTGAACATATTCTATTCTATCCATTGTCTACCACGCCGACTATGTGGAGCAGCGCCCTCTAGTGTCACTGATGGTGAGGGGTCACACAACACCTGGACCACCTATGTCTTACCTTTATAGCTCGCTCATGAAGTGTATTCCTCTTATCTATTAGTTATAATCTTACTACAACTAATCTCTCCTGTAGCCTGTATTGTAAATGCATAAAACACAAGACCAAAACAGAAAAAGAAATAGGAAATTATCATCAATAAATAGGCCATAGATAGCGACGGTGACTGAAGATTATCCGCGACATATTTGAAACAATCCATCCAATGGGAATGATGCTTCAAGCGATCTTATAACACTTGGTTTTTGATCTTTGATCACCTTCAAATGAGAACAGATTGGTAGGACACGTCTGTAGTACTACATAGGCCTACCTCCTTTCAATAACATAATCATATTCTTCCTTTCTGCAATCCGTCAAACTGATGATAGGGATGCTGGAGCGAAGCGGCTGCACATTTGCACCATTCTCATTCTTTAAAATGAAAACGCCCCCGCCCCGCAGCATCGAAAGGGGCGGTCTGGAAAGATCCTGAGCGAATCCTCTGCTGTTCCGTTTTTTCCTCCTCTATTACCGCGTCTCACAGCGCTGGATGCTCAAGGGGACAAGAGCCACTGTTGACTTGTCATCTTTGCGCGGTGCAGAAATAATCCGGTTTTTGTTGTTGCGTGATATTGTTTTGGAATTATAATCCAAAATGGGGAAAGTGGAGGGAGGCATGAAATGCGTGAAATACCTTCTTTTCGTGTTCAACTTCATGTTCTGGGTAAGTGGTCAATGATTTTAATGAACGATGCAGCAAGTGCATGCAAAAGAACAGTTTTGCCCTAGCACATAGGCTACATTATTGTCATTATTTTCTATAACACAAACCTATGTAGTATTCAGTCGTTTATTTGGATGATGACCGCCCCATGTTGTAGTGTTTTTATTCATTCCTCGTTTTAAATCGCCGATGGAGCCGAATGGGTTGAGTTAGATTTTGTCGGGCTCAAATCAGATTTTCCACTGAGGAAAATCCGCCCCTTTTTCCCTGGCGAAGCGTGTTTTTGAAAGGAAGGAGCAGGGCAGCATGGAAAAACAGCTCAGCACTTGGCCCTTTGCGCCACAGGGCTTTCATTTAAAAGCGGTATGACAGATGATGGATAAACACTACAATTTACTGAATATTCATCATTCCTATGAATTTCGCGCCACCCAACAATACAATTTTGCGATGGAGTCAGATAGGCACCATAACAAATACACACCGATCTAAATCGCCTTTTACTGTGATGGGATTCTTGTTAATTTACTGCTTAACACCAGCATAAGCGTCCGTTTACTTACAAAACACGGCCACACCGAAGCAACTATTATCTGCCTTATTTTGACACATAGCTTATAGCCAAGCCTATTGAAAACTTTTCTGGGGCATTTTATCAGACTTGGTTTCAGATGAATATCCAATTGTCGCTAACCTCAAGGTGGACCTGAATGTGCGTGTTTATATGCACTTCTGCAACACCCACATGACAATTAAAAGTAAGCAAGGATTATGATGATACTTAGCCAATAGGCCTGTTCCACCCCAATTCCCATGTCTCTGTTCCTCTGAGGAGCCATTATACTGTATTAATTGTACTCCTTGACCAAACTGTATTTTGTTCTCAATGAAAATGGCATCTTGCCTGTCTTCACTAGTCCAAAGTTTATCAGGTTTGGCCTCTTTCCTACACCCTGTGTGTGTGTGTGTGTGTGTGTGTGTGTGTGTGTGTGTGTGTGTGTGTGTGTGTGTGTGTGTGTGTGTGCGTGCGTGCGTGCGTGCGTGTAAGTGTCAACTTGCTTGCTACTCCAAAAGGGAAGTTCCTTTGTGTGTGTGAGAATGTTCCAACACAGCATCTGCCAAGTGGATCAGGCTGAGAGCTTCGGTCAATGGATCCTTTGTGATAGAAGGACAATGGCAGAATTTAAATCTGCCGTTAGTCCGGATCAGCCTATAGCCGAACGCGGCGGATGGCGGCTTGTCGCTAGCTGTCTTAGCATTAAGAATGTAAAGGGGGGGAGGGGGTGCTGTTGGAGGCTGCCAGAGCTGTCTGCACCAGTCATCCGGAGAGAGGAGAAGTTGAAAGGGATAGTGCTAGCTAATGGGAAGAGGCAGGTGTATGCGGAGGGGGAGAGACAGGGACTGTTTTGCATAGGATGGAGAGAGTTGTGAGTAGGAAGGGGGGGGGGTGTAGAGTAAAGACAAACTGGAGAGGAAAGAAAGAACACATGATGAGAGATAAAAGGGTCAGTGGGAGATTGTGTGTGTATGTGCATATGTCTCTGTGTGTGTGCGTGTTTTCAAGCAGAAAGGACAGTTGGTACCGGCCTGACCTAGATTCAGGGGGAATGTAGATCAAACTGGCAAATCTTTTTTTGAGCTTTTTTTTTGTTGCTATATGCATATCCATGCGTCTTGTTTTTAAATGGCTACACTTGCAATGTTTCGCTTGTGTTTTCACACACAAATACACCCACATCTGTACGCACACGTACACTCTCAGAAACAAACAACACCAACGCTCAATAGTCTGCGGAGCAGCCAAGCTCATTCTCGTAGCCCTGAAATAAACAATGCGAGCTTGTGCACGTCTTTCGACGTTGCCCATCATGGCGCCGTTACTGTGTCACCCAGCCCTGGCCCCATCCCTCCATCTCCTCCGCTTAATCACACCATCACAGTCCCTCAGGTCCCCTCTGGCACTAGGCCTGAGGAATGATAACTAGTCAACAAGAAGGGATGGGAGGGGCAGGAGGATGGGGCAGGGGGGCAGGGCAGGTGGGGCATCACATTCCCACTCTAAGATGAAGGGAGAGAGGGAACGTTGGCCGATAGATAGAAGGTTGTATTACTGTTATCAGACTACAGCCACACACACACACAAATACATACACACAGACTGATACACACACACACACACACACAGGGAAACAACGTCTTTTGGACTAAATTGAAATGGCTACTCATACAACACACACACACGTTAAACAGCACTGTTTATAAAGCATTAGAAGTTCATGTCAGCCAAACAAGAACGATGTACTGTTTAAATTCCATCAAAGCCAGATTCCCTCAGGGTCCAGATACATGATCCAAGTCAATGCAATATGGCTTTTACTCTGCTCTGACCAACTAAACATTTGTTCCAGCCTAGTCGACCGACGCTCATCACAGTCTCCCTGCTAGAAGTAAAGGTTGATTCACTGAGTGTCTAGCGGATATTAAAATGGAGCCCTGTTTTTAAACCAATACCAAATAAGGAGATTAAGAAGGCATGTGGTAGAGACACACGACAGCCAGGATCGTAGTGCCACCATCTTTGTTCTCTGGCTGGAGGGCACTGAGGCCGATTTTAAGAAAGGTTTTCTGCGGGATAGATCTAGAGAAAATGTGGTTTCTCCACAGGAAAATACTTTTTTTTTTTTTTTGAAAATCTCTGTAAAAAGAAACAACCTCAATAAAGACCAAACCCAAAGATTTCCACGGCTGTCCAGAAAGTACCCAGACTCAGACACAATACACAGACTGGGGGCGGACAAACCGCTTTCATTGTTTCTTCGGTTGTGGTGAAATAAGAGTTTTAGTTCTGCTACCGAGAGAGACGACAAGCAAATTCTCCTAGAAGGATAATTGACCCGTGACAAACACGCATAGCATGCCACGTCAGAGCTGTACAGTACTGATGTATTGGACTGTACACGGATGGATTCTGCTCTCAAACAACATCTCCACCCAAGTCCTTTCTGTTTCCCCCCTCTCGTCCCACTCTTTCATTCGCTCCTTCCATCATTGTCTCCCCTTGTTGTTCTCACTGCCACCCTCATTGTGTGCCAAAGCTGTTGTCACTGCAAGACAGTGGCCCTTTGTCCTTCTGGGTGAGGTAGAGATGGGGGGAGTTGGGGGCAACAGGGTAAAACAAATGGATGAGAGGGAGAGATGGAGGACAGAAAGTAGGATGAGAGCAAAAAAGGGGCGAGGAAGGGGGGTATTTGGGGTATGGAGTGCGTGTGTGTGTGGATCTGAATCTGTACATACCCTGATTGAATCTCTACATACCCTGTATATTCTGTCTATACTGTTCATAATATGTATATTCTGAGTATACCCATATTATTATATTCTGTTGTTAATAACTGTTTTGCACTTCTGGTTGGATGCTAACTGTATTTCGTTGCCCTGGACTTGTACCTGTGTAATGACAATAAAGTTGAATCTAATCTAATCTAATCAAGGATTTAAGTGAGGGGGGGTTAACTGAACCCTGGGGACCGCTGAGTTGTGGATAGCTGCAATGCTAACTTATTTAGTATGGCACATGCATCCTCTTCGCTCCTGCTGTGACTACAAACGCACGGCACTTTAGCCTGTTTCCTCCCTGTTAACCTGTTCATTTTTTACTGTCTAGCTAAACTAACTTCCCTTGGCTAGCTGCACTTTAATCAACAATACATTTACATTTCATAATTCACGTTTAATCATTAAATCCACAATAGCACGTTATCAGCTTCACCCAGTGCCTGAGGGAAATTACACTTCAGTTCACCTTAGTTATTCCTTTATTACTGTACCATGGAGTGTTCAGACACATACCAGGGATAACCAGGTCCAGAGGCTTAACAGGCCGTCTTGCTTTGGGGTGGCTTGTATTGTCTGATACTTTCCTCAGATCCTTCTAGACGCTAATGCATCATCTCAAGGTGCTCAGATGTCCTATCCATCACGTCCTACTTGACACTAAATCCTGGGTTTGGGTCTCAGCCCAGGAGACTGGCTGCAAAGCCTGTCCCATTCGTGTGGTTTACTGCCTCCACGCTGGCTCTGCTACCACTTGGGAGGAGGCCTGTGGCTGTGCAGGAAAGGAGGGAGCGATGGGGAAGGGGAGAGAGGAGGGAGCGATGGGGAGGGGGAGAGAGGAGGGAGCGATGGGGAAGGGGAGAGAGGAGGGAGTGATGGGGAGGTGGAGAGAGGAGGGAGCGATGGGGAAGGGGAGAGAGGAGGGAGTGATGGGGAGGGGGAGAGAGGAGGGAGTGATGGGGAGGTGGAGAGAGGAGGGAGTGATGGGGAGGTGGAGAGAGGAGGGAGCGATGGGGAAGGGGAGAGAGGAGGGAGCGATGGGGAGGTGGAGAGAGGAGGGAGCGATGGGGAAGGGGAGAGAGGAGGGAGTGATGGGGAGGTGGAGAGAGGAGGGAGTGATGGGGAGGGGGAGAGAGGAGGGAGTGATGGGGAGGTGGAGAGAGGAGGGAGTGATGGGGAAGGGGAGAGAGGAGGTTAGCGATGGGGAGGTGGAGAGAGGAGGGAGCGATGGGGAAGGGGAGAGAGGAGGGAGTGATGGGGAGGGGGAGAGAGGAGGGAGTGATGGGGAGGTGGAGAGAGGAGGGAGCGATGGGGAGAGAGTAGGAAGCGACAGGGAGGGGGAGGGGGAGAGAGGAGGAAGCGATGGGGAGGGGGTGAGAGGAGGGAGCGATGGGGAGGGAGAGAGAGAAGGAAGCAATAGGGAGGGGGAGAGAGGAGGGAGCGATAGGGAGGGGGTGAGAGGAGGAAGCAATGGGGAGGGAGAGAGAGGAGGCAGCGATGGGGAGGGGGAGAGGAGGGAGCGATAGGGAGGGGGTGAGAGGCACAGGATAAAAGACTTGGAAAGGAAAGAAAAGCACGCAAGCCACATGAGCCCCCATGATCTGTCAAGCGTTAAATAGTAGATAAGTCTGAAATACCCCGTGTTGTTTTTTTAATCTTTTGTTCCACACCCACACATGCGCCAAGATGACAGATTTGATGGGGAATTTAAATTCCATTGAGTGGCCCAGCTTTTCCAGCTGCTGTGTTCTGACAAAATGGGAAGAGCAACACAAAGCTGTCATCACTAGAACAGGGCTTGTGGGCTTGTCTGAAAATAGGCTGACCTGTGGTTCCAATCCAACACATGGGACAAGACTCTACTCAATGTAGTCAGGTGGCTGAGCGGTTAGGGAGTCAGGCTAGTAATCAGACTGTTGACGGTTCGATTCCCAGCAGTGCAAGATGACGTGGCAAGATATTTCACCCTACTTGCCTTGGAGGAATGTCCCTGTACTTGCTGTAATTGGCTCTGGATAAGGTCTGCTAAATGACTGAATGTAAACAATGTAAATACATGTGTTTAATCCCAAGGACCATGCAGAGTCAGCAACTGAAAAAAAATTGCTTTTTAAACCAAGTTCAGCACTGGGACAGGAATGTGATACAGCTTCCCATCGTGAAAGTTGAACTAGCTCACCATTCTTGCCACGTTGGCCATGTCTATGATGAATTATCCTTTGGCTTTGAAGAGTTTGAGCCATCTTGATGTTTTGTTGGACCTCAAGGGACTTCCTCAAGGGAAGTTTCTTTGGATTTTACTCTCAGTCCTTGCGAGGTATAAACACCTGTCTGTAGTCAATATAGGGAAGTAGCAAACTTCAGCTAGGCACTGGTGTAATTAGAGTGAGAACCAGGAAACCCAGGTAAAACTCTGAAAATCACCAGCACTTTGACCCCCTGGCATTACAGATCTGTTATTTGCATTGCTTTGTATGACTGGGAACATCATCAGACAGAGACCATTTTTATATTTATGAGGTAACAGGAGGCGCACAAATTCTTGTGGGCCGACATCCACCCCTAATGCAGGACCTTTACACACACACAGACACACACACACTGACACACAGACACACACACTCACAAACACAAACCTTCCTCTTTAGGCACAGACGTGGCTCAATTATCCCTAAAGGTTTCACCATCGATCAGTGAAAGGGAGTAGATGCCTTGATGTATTGATTTTCATGGTATCAGTAACGTGACGTTCCTGTGCAGAGTGAAGGCAGAATATTGTCGGGGCTGAAAGCTTGCGGAGGTTCCATCCACATAGGGTCACACACCAAGAAGAGAAAACACACTGGTGTGTGTATGCGCGTATGTGCCGATGTCTGTGTGTTTACTGTCGATGAGGAAAAAATGTAAGCAACAGAATAAACAGACCGGGTAGTCTGTTTCTCCTCAAAGCACTTCTTCCCACTAAAATGGGATTTCTTAAACACTGGAAATAGACCATCTAAGGAGTTTTGGACCTGTGTAATGGGCTGAGTTAAATGATGATTCACTTTAATCCTCTGCAACTAAGGATCATTTTTTTAAATATCAGATGGAGTCATTACCACTAGATATTTGAGTGGAAATACTGGCAAATACTGTTGAACTTCACCTTAAATAGCGATGATTTTTCTAATGCCTCTCTCTGAATGTCTCTCTATCCTCCCTCCTAGTTGATGGGCTCCTTGGTGCTGGCAGTCGGGTTATGGTTGCGTTTTGACCCTGAAACCGTGTCCCTCCTCAATGTCGAAGCAGCGCCTGACACGTTCTTCATCGGTGAGTACAGAAGAAAGGGTTCAGGGAGAGGAAAAGACAGACGGGTTGGTCAGTGAACACTGAGGACAACATTCTCTGTCTATGTCAGGAATGAGCACCAGCACTTTTTTCCAATGGTGGACTAGGTGATGATGACAACCGCATGCTAACTCGACTCAACAGCTGTCTAGACTAGACTAGACTGGGGCGGAAGGCTTTTAAGAAATGGAAATATTTCCTGTTTTTGTAATCCACTGAGGTCCTGAAATGTAGTTCCTGTCTTCTGGACTGTTAAAGACCGATTGAAAAGTGTTAGTTTGTACACATTTTTACACCGTCCACTTTATATTCCACTTAAACAGTACACCATCTACTTTAGACATGGGTGTGCATGACTTTGTGTAAAAAGAACAACTGATATGTAAATGGATCCAAGACACAAATCAATCAGGAGAACCTGACAGCAGCCAAGACGTAAGGAGAGGTGTAACAGAGAGGGAGAGGGAGAGAGAGAGAGAGGTGTAACAAAGAGGGGGAGGGAGAGAAAGAGAGGTGTAACAGAGAGGGAGAGGGAGAGAAAGAGAGGTGTAATAGAGGGAGAGAAAGAAAGGTGTGACCAAGAGAGGGAGGGAGAGAAAGAGAGGTGTGACAAAGAGAGGGAGAGAACGAAAGAAGTAACAGAGAGAGAGAAGGAGAGAAAGAGAGGGGTAACAGAGAGGGAGAGAAAGAGAGGTGTGACAGAGAGAGACAGAGAAAAAGAGAGGTGTATCAGAGAGAGAGGGAGAGAATGAAAGAAGTAACAGAGAAAGGGAGAGAAAGAGAGATGTAACAGAGGAGAGAAAGAAAGAGAGGTGTAACAGAGAGAGAGGAAAAGTCAGAAAGATAGGTGTAACAGAGACGAGTGGAAGAAAGGTGTAAAAGAGAGAGAGGAGAGAAAGAGAGATGTAACAGAGAGAGAGGAGAGAGAGAATGAGGTGTAACAGAGAAAGAAAGGGGGATAAAGAGGGAGACCTGTACCAGACAGAGAGAGGGAGAGAAAGAGAAAGAGAGGGGGACAACTCAGACAAGAGGAAGAAGAATGTTTTTGGTGAAGATCAACTCAGATGCTTCAGACAGCCTCCCTCCCTCCCTCCCTCCCTCCCTCCCTCTCTCCCAAGAGTACCTGGCTGCAGCACACCACTGTGGGGCGGGAGCCTTGCAGGCACCACAGAGAGGCGACGGCACCGCCGTGGGGCGATGACTTTCCGGAGTTGTTTTTTTCCGAAAAAATGCGATAGAAGCAAGACTAATATACACTGCGTAATTGTACAACTTAGGCATAACGAAAAACAAACGGTGGGTGATATGAGTCGGGGCTCAATAGTGTATTTTTAGCCTACTACAAAGCTGAGGATCTTGAAAAGAGAAGGTCAAAATGCTGATAACTGAAAATAATGGAGATTAGGAATAACAATAAAGTTATTACTGTTATTCATAAGCTTACATTTCGTAAGATGTCATAGGCCTATACATTTTATTGTGTACTAAACACTACTTTACGCCTTTTCGTTATAATAATAATAATAAATTGTCATTGAACCTTATTGCACTGCTGTTTTTCATGTTTGGCTCTATATCTATGCCAATTATGTTTTTGTGCTGATATGTACAGTATAATCCAAGTGAATTATTACATGATCAATGACAACATGTAAAACACACCAAGTCACAAAATGATTTGACTTTTAGCTGTTTGACATTCAGTCCATTATTTCTGCACAGAATTCCCACATCTTCTGTGTTGTGAAATGTGAACTTGAAGGGATTGTTTCCTTTTCAAGGTCATTCCACACCTTCCCTTACCTTAGCCTGGTTCTCTTCCCCCATGCCCAGGATTTCAGGCAAGTCCACTTTGGCAGAGAACAGTTCAGTTAAAATCAACCCACTCATGATCAGAATCAGAATCTGTTTTAATGGCTATGCAAGTTTAACAAACACAGAATTTACATTAGCAGGGAAGAGCAACATAGAACATATATGTAACATGATAAGAACATAATATAATACAATAAAAATATGGTGTAAAAAGGTCAGGGGGGTATATATACAGCATTGCAAAACAGTGGTACAGCAGTAAGTAATTTTAAGGTGTCAAAAGGGGTTTTGAGTGCAAAAGTGGCTTGTGCAGTGGGATGCTGGATGGGGGTGTTTGTGGCAAAGTCATTCCGAGTCCTTGGCCCTATTGAAGAGTGCAATGGCCGAGGGTAGAAGCTGTTCTTATGGCGAGCGGTTTTGGTCCTGGTGGACCGCGAGGGGAGCAGCTGAAGCAGAGGGTGTCCTGGGTGGGAGGCAAGTCTGACTGAGACAAAATATATATAGATAAGCAAAATGGTTAGTTGTAATATACATAACACAGGCTCCAAAAAGAAAAGATCTCATCAGTGCCCTCCTTTAATATGTCCATCTAGACATTGTTAAAATTAAATAAATAAGGAAATGAAAATGCTGGTTTCTGACCTGAAACGGATGGAACCCAAACAAATGTACAATTTTACCTCATTAATGTTATCCACCTTCCTTTTCATCAGCCTAAACACTGGCGGCACTTCACCTCGCAAGAGGGCTTTAGATGAGAGATGACCTGTGATTGCGGATTTTGCTCAATAGCTTAAAGCACGCATTTCCTCAAAGCAAAAAGTTGTCAATTACATATAAACATAATAGGCTCAAAATTACATAGGTTCAAATGTTAACTCACGGTTGATTCCATTTCTTGGTTCCAAGCCCCCTGAAGTCAGAGCGTCAGGCAACTTTTTCCTGTTCTGACAATGAGCTCGCCCGCTGGGTTGTCAGTGTCCAATATGTATCTGAGCTGATTATTGTTGAAGAGAAGTAAATACAATCATAACAAGCATAATATTATTAATTATGATATAGGAACATGGGTGGTAGAGCTTCAAGATGAGAAGCACATATGTCTGTCTTATATATCTTTCCTTTAAGAATACATACCAGCTGCTCATGGGCAGGATGAAGGCCCACCCTTTGAAGAGTGTGGTCTTCAGGGGGTGGGGGCACACCTTTTAGTGGTCAAAGCACTGTTAGAAGATTGTGATCTGCAGGGGGAGGGGGCACACAGTATCTACAGGATTTAGGAGACAGACAGGAATCAACATTTACATCTGGAGGTCAGAGGGCCCTTCTAAACGTGAAATTCCTTCCTCAGTATCCAAAAGTAAAAGTACTGATGATGCAAAAGCTATTCATATTTGTTTCGTTTATATACTGTAGTATACAACATAGGTAGAAAAATAAAAAAGTAAAAATGAGCCATGTACTCTGCCACATTCTGTACCCTGTATATTCTGATTATACTGTTCATACTGTGTGTTGTAGCCAATATTATGTTTTTATTGCAGTGCGTTTATATTAGTTACTATTTATTGTTATATTATTACCATGACAACTTGCAACCTGGGCATAGGAGGGTCCAGCCAATAGCAGGCAAGATAATCACTACTTGAGGGTGTCACTGGGGCACAGGTGTGGGGATTGGTAATTAGACAGAAGCCACACAGTTTTTCAACCGTGCGGGCGGTTGTTTGCTTTCAGTTGTTTAGAGTTTATTCCGTTTTATTTTCCTAACAAAGTTAGTTGTTTAATTTATAATTGGCACCCGGCTTTATTTATGCTTTTGACATCCTGCTGCATACTCAAATAAACATTCAAAAGAACTGAATACCGCAAATGTCAACTGCTTCACGCGTTGGAAAGGGCTCCACGCCATCCCTCATTAGGCAAAGTTTTTGTGGTTCCGATTGCCTATACACTGTGTATATTCTGAGTATACTTATATTTATTATACTCTGTTGTAATAACTGTTTTGCACTTCTGGTTGGATGCTAACTGTATTTCGTTACCCTGTACTTGTACCTGTGTAATGACATTAAAATTGAATCTAATCTAATTTTGTGACGATGCCCAGCTAATGCAAGGAGTTTACAAAACTGTATTATAACGTTACATACAAACAAATGCAAACAGTTACTTTACGTTATGCACTATACATTTAATTATCCGTGATAACAGCTATTGCAAGGATAGTTTACAAAAATGTTTTGTAACGTTACATACAAACAAATGCGAACAGTTACTTTACGTTATGCACTATACATTTAATTATCCGTGATAACAGCTATTGCAAGGATAGTTTACAAATTTTTTTGTAACGTTACATACAAACAAATGCGATCAATTAGTTTACGTTATGCACTATACATTTAATAATCCCTGATAATTTGTTGATGCTAACCGCCATCGGTGAAAGTAAACTTTGACGTTATCAAATTTAGCTTCATAACAACTACCCAAGTAGACTTGTAACATTCGTAAATATTCGGTAAATCATTAATGACTTCTATAACGTTATTGTTTTACGGCACTTATATTGACAAGAAATCATGCATTTACTTTCTGTGGATAAAAATAAGCAACTTACCGGAACTTGGAACAGATGTGGACGCACTGAAATCCAGGTTTAAATGTCCTCACTTCCCCCCGCCCCCCGACAAAAAACAAACAACTCCGGAAACTCATCGCCCCACGGCGGTGCCGTCGCCTCTCTGTGGTGCCTGCAACGCTCCCGCCCCACAGTGGTGTGCTGCAGCCAGGTGCCTCTCCCTCCCTCCCTCCCTCCCTCCCTCCCTCCCTCCTTCCATCCCTCCTTCCCTCCTTCCCACCCTGCCTTTCTTCATTTGAGGAAACCATTGTTAGCAGTTAGGCAACATAAATACAGCAGGACTGGAATAGATTGACCAGGCAGCCATTGCACACATTTTATCTGGTTCTACAGTCTTTGAGGGTTGTGGTTAAAACTGCCGCTCCTGTGTTTATCACAACCTCCATCATCACTTATCAAGTATTCCATCACCATCTTCAATGGTACTCTTGGCATCAGATGTGTTTACTGCTGTCACTGAAAATAAAATGTTTAAATCAAGAATTCCATAGTAAATGTGAACATTATGACCAGTAGTGTGAGTCAAGTCTTGGTCTCTCCACTTGTGGATCACAAGGCCATGTCCTATCAGCCTCCGCATGGCTGTGACAGTAACAGCTGTCCATAACTGAGAACCCTCACCTGGTCTGCACTGACATCTAAGAGTGCACTCACTCCACTGTCTCCATAGCTACAGCACTGAGGGACTATTAATTCTCATTTAATTACTGCCCCCCCCCCCCCCCACACACACACACACACACACACACACATACACACTGCCAGCACACAGACTGAAGAAAAGGTTTTGAGGAAGGCTGGTAGTGAGGAGGGGGTATAACTGCAAATCTGTTCTCTCAGTTAACATTAAAGAACCGCTGTTTCTTCCTTCTAAAATGGCAGCCATGTTTGCCTTAGAAAAGGCTGGGGCTCATGAAAAATCAACAGCATTGTGGCTGAGATGTGCCGAAAGCCCAAGGAGTTGTTTAACGCCTGGTGAGGAGCAGCACCTGTCAACAAGACAGTGTCTCTCAGCAGCTCTTGCGGTTGGTCCTCCTCACAGTGTCTCTGTGTCATGGTTGGTCCTCCTCACAGTGTCTCTGTGTCATGGTTGGTCCTCCTCACAGTGTCTCTGTGTCATGGTTGGTCCTCCTCACAGTGTCTCTGTGTCACGGTTGGTCCTCCTCACAGTGTCCCTGTGTCACGGTTGGTCCTCCTCACAGTGTCTCTGTGTCATGGTTGGTCCTCCTCACAGTGTCTCTGTGTCATGGTTGGTCCTCCTCACAGTGTCTCTGTGTCATGGTTGGTCCTCCTCACAGTGTCTCTGTGTCATGGTTGGTCCTCCTCACAGTGTCTCTGTGTCATGGTTGGTCCTCCTCACAGTGTCTATGTGTCATGGTTGGTCCTCCTCACAGTGTCCCTGTGTCACGGTTGGTCCTCCTCACAGTGTCTATGTGTCATGGTTGGTCCTCCTCACAGTGTCTCTGTGTCACGGTTGGTCCTCCTCACAGTGTCCCTGTGTCACGGTTGGTCCTCCTCACAGTGTCTCTGTGTCACGGTTGGTCTTTTGACCGTCTGAGGGGAAAGGGGATCCTTTCGCTTATCTCTACTCTGATTGTGATTAAGGTTACTTGATATACTTCAGACAAGACCATCAATCTCTCAGATCTCCTATCTGCCAGCATACAAAAAGCTTTCCAATAGTGTCTTAGACAAACACCTTCCAATCTTTTTCAACACTTTTTTTCCCCATTCCTCTCCTTCTTTTCTTCTCTGTCACCGGAGCCTAGTCTCACCTGGGGTAGTGAGAACCCACTCTGACCCATTCCTCTGTAGACCTGTTGCTGAGCAACAGTCCCCACCTCTGTGACCACAGAAACCCAGTAGGGTTCCAGCCTGTTATACTTGTCCCTCAAGACCCATGATGCTTTACAGCTCATAATGGATCACAGTGGAGAGGCAGGGGGCCTGTACCAGAAGGGGGCCTGTGCCAGAAGGGGGCCTGTACCAGAAGGGGGCCTGTGCCAGAAGGGGGCCTGCTCCCACGTATATTCAAACACTTCTGATTAGCTTTTTAACGTTTTAAACAACGCATTAGTCATGCATATGTCCAAAATTTGTATTTTTATTGTTGCGGTTTTGTCTGTTTTATCACACTGGCTCCGCCTAAACAAAATTTTCCTTTGGGCGTAAACAGATGATGACGTAGTGGAAAATGACCATTTCCATATTTTATGAAAGACACCATGAAGAAAATGAGCAAAACACAATGTCAAGTTTTATAATCACAAGGCTGCAAAGGTGACACAAAAACACTGAGTTAAAGTTCCAGGTGGCTCTTTTAGACTGTGCTCTATCATTTATTTCCACATACTAGTAAAATGATCCCTGTGCTGCCCTCCTCTGGTTCAAATGCTTACTACTTGACAATGAACAATAGCTTTACTACAAGGCAACGTGCAGGGTTAAACAACATATATTTACCATTAAAAAATCCCTTTCTTTTTTTCCCAGGTGTGTATATTCTGATAGGGGCTGGCAGTCTGGTGATGTTAGTGGGCTTTTTCGGGTGTTGCGGTGCAGTTCGGGAGTCCCAGTGTCTACTGGGGTCGGTGAGTGTACACACACAAACTCCCACACACACAACCTCCCACACACACAAACTCCCATACACACAAACTCCCACACACAGTCACTCACACAGACAGGTACACACAGCTTTGAAAGACATGCTTATATCTGAAGACTGTTTTAGTAACAAATTTGTCTCTCAACAAAAAGGAAAATCAGAGTTTGTTTCAGTGAGTGAAAGCTGTCTGACATGATTGTGTTGAACTGTAGTTCTTTCTGACATGATTGTGTTCATTTGTAGTTCTTTCACACATGATTGTGTTGAACTGTAGTTCTTTCTGACATGATTGTGTTGAACTGTAGTTCTTTCTGACATGATTGTGTTGAACTGTAGTTCTTTCTGACATGATTGTGTTGAACTGTAGTTCTTTCAGACATGATTGTGTTGAACTGTAGTTCTTTCAGACATGATTGTGTTGAACTGTAGTTCTTTCTGACATGATTGTGTTCATTTGTAGTTCTTTCTGACATGATTGTGTTGAACTGTAGTTCTTTGCCTGCCTGCTGATCATCTTTGGAGCTGAAGTTGCCGCTGGTGTGTTTGGATTCTTAAACAAGGACAAGGTAGGTACTCTCAGAATACAATAACGTCTTCATCCGCTTTTTTCCCATTCAATAACGTTTTACCGAACTGTTTGTGGTTAGGTAAGGATTGCACTCAGTGAATGTTTCTCTCCTCTCTCACAAAGATCATTGAAGACGTTCAAAGCTTCTACATCAAAGTCTACGATGACACCAGCAACAGCACGGTGATACAAAAATCCTACCACAAAGTGGTGAGTGAATCTGGTGTTACTTGACTACAACCTTGACTTGGAGAACTGTAAAGAAGCAGATCGCCTGCCTGTTGTTCTCCGTCTTGGGAATCTGCGATTGAAAATGACTTCTCCGATGAATGCTCCTTTACACCAGTGGGGTCCCATTACAAGAGTTGTGTCTCCATTAAATGGGGGGAGGGAGAGAGGGAGGCAAGGAGAGAGATAGGTAGGGGGAGAGGGAGTTAGGCTGGGAGGAGGGAGGCAGGAGGAGAGGGAGGCAGGGGGAGAGTGAGGGAGAGAGGGAGGGAGGGCCTCTAGCAGGGGTGTCAAACTCCAGTCCTCGAGGGCCGCTGTCCTGAAGGTTTTAGTTGTTTCCCTGCTCCAGCACACCTGATTCTAATGAAGGGTCGTTATCAAGCACTGTGGAGGTGCTGGAGCAGGGGAACATCTAAAACCTTCAGGAGAGCGGCCCTCGAGGACAGGAGTTTGACACCTGTGCTAGAGCCTGTGTGATGTGAATGGGTTGATCTGACATGTGATCACACCCCATCTGTCCCTCTAGTTAAAGTGTTGCGGCACCACAGAGAGACCCTGCCCCGACGCCCCAGACGAAACCAAGGTGAGCCTCCACAGCACTCAAACTAGAGTCAATGAGCTCATGAGCGACCAGCCACCACATGAGCAAATGCACCGCAACGACACTCTCTATATGAGAATATAAATCGAATGCATGAATGCGTAGACGAAAGACGAACCGACTGGACCTTTAGAGCCCTGTTTGTTGGTGACAAAACCTCCTAACAAGGGCCACCTGTGTGTTGCTGTCTGTGTTGTCTGTGAAGACCTGTGAGGCGGCCATCGAGGAGTTCTTCAACACTAAACTCTACATCATTGGCTACGTGGGCATCAGCATCGCTGGCGTGATGGTGAGTACGGGGAGGAGAGGAGTAGACTGGTTAGCTGGGTAGTCATGTAGGGTGGAGATAGAGTACCCTGGGGAACAGGTACAGATGAGAAGCTTGTTGTGACGTCACCTCCGATAACATCCTCCCCTCCTCTGCTTTGTTTCTCCAGATTATCGGGATGATCTTCAGCATGGTGCTGTGCTGTGCCATTCGGAACAGCAGAGAGGTCATTTAGACTTCTCACCTTCAGCCTCCCTCGACCCCTGACCCCTGGCCCCTGGCAACAGCTGGCCCTCGGAAAAGCTTCATCAACAGCCTTTGGAACAACGTGTTGTCATCAGTCTGCGTCAAGGACAGCATAGTTCATCCTTGGTCTCTGTCTAACAACATTTTTCTCCGATTTTTCTAGTCTTACTGCGATATTGCTTAACTGTCTGATGTGTTAATAGTATGTAAAGGCAAGCGAAGGGTTGTGCAGTTGTACTACAGACTCATTTAGTTGCCATCTTTGTCAATGAGCACCCGACCCAAATTCACAATCCTACAACATCATTTATGGCTCTGTTGGGGGCGTGAGCTCTCCGTCCCACACCCGTTCCCTCAGAGCAGACATGGCAGGGTGGGGGGGTCCGCGTGTGAGAACATTCTTGTGTTCTTGTCTTCACACACAGACACAGACACAGCAGTATCATGTGATTTGAAACCAAGGGGTCCCCAAAAAGGATTTGCTAGGAGAAAGCTGATTGGTTTTCATGGGTCGTACGGATTGGTTGTAATGGGTCATACTTTGAGCATGCACTGTACACACGCCGTGCGCATGGCACATACTCACACAAGTCACATGACTCACTGCTTTTATGGGCTCCTAACACAACACACACGTATACCTGACATCCCCTTCACTCCATCCCCCGGAAATTAAACCACTTGCTCCTATTTCCTCTCTTTTATCCCATTTGTATTTCTATTCCACTCTCTCTCACTGTATGTCTGTCTGTCTCTTTCTCTCACTGTATTTCTCTCTATCTCTCTCTTTCACTGTCTGTCTTGGTCACTCTCTCTCTCTCTCTCTCTCTCTCTCTCTCTCTCTCTCTCTCTCTCTCTCTCTCTCTCTCTATATATATATATATATATATATATATATATATCTCCTTCACCCATTTCCCATCTTGTTCACCCCTCTCGATCCTGGGTATGAGGTCAGAGGAATCATCTGGCTCACTGGGTACCCTCAGCCCTGTAACACTGATATGACCGGATCCTCCTTAGGAGGAAGGCCCCTCTCACTTTCCCTTTTCAGACAGCGAACCTTATCTAACAGATCTGACACTCCTTAAACTACATTCTCACACCTCGATATCTGGTTCCGGAAAGACGCCTCCCTGTGCCTTATCATCAAACAACCCAAAACTGCAGTCCAGTATCCCTGTTCAGGACTCTGTATATATCTGTGTGAAATTTTCCAGTAGATTGGTGGCCAGTGACCGTTGTGATAGTCTAACATTTTATAGATTCAGGCCTGTTCGGTGCAGCTTGTTTTAGTCAGCAGCAGTGTTTGTAGTAAGCTCAAGCTGTTTGTGTACAGCTCAATGTGACTTTTCTTCATGTGCCTTGCTGTTTTTTCCATCGTTGAGGCTAAACCTGTCTGCCACTTTCAACAGTGTTTCTAGGAATGGCCGACATGGTAACTGGTTTAATGTAAATAGTCATGGTTCTACAGAACTGCAGTAAAGTTGAACTGCAGTTTTTCTGACACACACACACAACAAAAAAATTTGTAATTTAAGTGTCTTGAACATAACATCTTTCAAAGCAGTGGGGGCCCATCTTAATCATTTTGCGTGTCTAAACGTTACCGTTAATGTAAAATAAAGAAGGGGTGAAATACCCCTGAATATTACCCTGAATTACTTATGCTCGGACCGATCAGGAGTCTGTTCCCATCGATGCATATAAAGTGAAGGTGACATAGTGAAGTATGCCGATAATTAGGACAATTCCGGTTTGCCCCATCTCTGCCATTATGTTAGACATTGTGAAGCAGGGCAGGTGCCACTTAATGGAAATCAATAAATGATGATTTAATTATTCCCCTATTCCAGATATCGGTTGTTATGGTGTTTGACCCTGTTGTAAAGTATATTTGAGGAGCTTAACTTACTTATCCTCTAGTCTTCAAGACAGCTCACGTTAAGGGTTTGTGCTGTCCGCTATGATTAAAACAACAATTAAGCTGTTTTGTACTGTATATCTTTTACACAAACGGTCATGTTGCAGTCAAGTGTCTGTGGTTTGTGTGTTAATTTATTTTTTTGATGGCTGAATGTAATTTCAGTCAAAATTGCATTCCGAGCTTCTCAGGAAGGTAGACGTTCGACAACTAATAAAATGATGACTATGAACCACCCTGTGTTGACCCTGTCTCTCAGTTTACATTCACATTTAGTCATTTAGCAGACGCTCTTATCCAGAGCGACTTACACCAAGTACAAGGGCATTCCCCCTGAGGCAAGTAATGGTGAAGTGCCTTGCCCAAGGACACAATGTCATGTGCCACAGCCGGGAATCGAACTCGCAACCTTCCGATCACAAGCCCAAAGCCAACCCATTCACAACTACTTGATGAACCTCTATTGGTAGCACATTTGAGGGAAAACTTACGAATACAGCTCTTAGGGGGGGGAAACTGCACAGCCCTGGTCACAGTATTGCCTGTGGTCAGTCGTAGTCTGAAGTTTTACATTTCCTGGCTGAAATCATCAGACAGCTGAACACGTCAGTTATGCGTGGGACTTTGCAAGGCCGGACTAGAGTTACACTCATCCTGCAGTCCGTGCACCTTCTCTGATAGCAACACTCACGCAGGAAACACATGGCACTTGGCTCAGTGTAACTCCTTCAGACGCTTGCATCAGAAAAGGTTGTTATAATCCAGCAGTCAGATATTTGCTTTTACATGGAGTCTTTTTTTATAATTTTGGTGTCAATGGTCATTATTATGTGTTGTTGTCATTAAGTTGTCATTTATCATATGTTTGTGAAGTGTTTTTCTATTTGGTTTTGGTCTTATAAGTTATGGACTGTAACAGATAGTACTGTATATGAATAATGTGTTCAAAACATAATTTGGACTCAAACTGAGACCACAAATGATGCAAAACAAAAGCTCAGCTTGACATTTCTTTATTTTGTTTTTGTGTATGTATTTCTAAATGCCTATTTGGGAAACACAAAATACTGCTTTGGATGACATAAAATCCCAACTTGGATGTTGAATTGACATCCTAATTGCACTAGTCATCATTTGTTTATTTGTCTGGCTCTGGCTCTGTGGTGTGTCAAACCAGGCAACATCTTCACCTTGAAATATAAGAAACACAGAGCACCAACAGTCCAAGGGAAACAACACATTAATGACAAATAATAACATGGGTAAAGATATTATGCTCAAATAGGCAGCGTCTCTGGACCCAAAGAAAATCAGCCACTGAAGAGGTTTTACACATCCCAACAAATACTGAATACATACACATTTTCAAAATAATATTATCACCATTACTTTTATATACACCCAATCTCACAATATAAATAATAAATACAATGAATAGGATTTATTTGGAGTATATTTATCAACGCAAACAAATCACTGGACCAAGTAGGTGTGGGGGAAATGCTATGCCGTGATAGTCAGTAGACCTGGTCCCCCTGGCATGGCAAGTCCGAACAATGTCAACCAAAGAGGTCCAATCTGGACCGTTCTATCCTGAAACATTAACACTGTTTCTCTTTCCTTTCCATCTTCCTTCATGACCAGGCAAATATTAGAAAAAGAAGCCCTCTAATCTAATACTTCCAACTGTCCGACGTGCAGGTTGAAAATCTGATAAGGGACATGACCTGTTAGGCTTCTTTAAAAGGAATCCATAGCTCCATGTGCTGCTCTGGTATGTTTGAAGAGAACTCAAGAGCTATGGGTACCTCTTACATAACCATGCAGGTCCAACTTTATCACTCATATATGACATTCCACCACTCATGTTACCAAACATGAGGTATCTCTTCCACACCGCTGTGAATTCTAGAGTTTGCATGGTGGCTCCCAAGGTTTTGTAGGCATTTGAATCAAAGCATTGTTAGGTTTAGTTGGGTGGGAGGTTGGAAAGTGAAGCCATTTCAGAATCCTAATACCAGAGTAAAATCAAAAATAATGTTTTATATTCAAAACAAGGCCCTGAAATCCCTGCAAAGCTTTCCCAAATGAGAGGTAGCGTTTTACCTACGTTTTACCTGCTGCACTGCTGCTATTGGTGGTTTGAAACAACATTGTTGTTAATTATTTTGTTTAGGACTGGATGACAGCTATTATGGGGGTGAACCAGCAGGGAATGATATGGCCATAGTAAAAACAACAAAGTATATAGACAATTCCAGACATTTCAGAAAATTACATCAACCTTTAAAACAGGATTGAAGATGTTCAAGTATGTTGATGTTCGTTCCCCAACTTATGCTACGCTTATTTACATTTACTCATCTTACATTTATTTGCTAACAAGATTTACATTGTGCCAGTTGTCCATGACCCCTCACCTACTAAAAGCAAGAGACAGGCTGAGCCCAAGCTAGGGTTGCAGGGAAGGGTTGGGGGTGAAGAGATGGGAAACCCATTTTGGGCCAATGATAGAGATACGATGTGAAGAAGGTCTGTCCAGTCCTGCTCCTGGAAACCTGCCAGTTTCCATACCGACTTCAACTGTAGCAAACAAGATTCAGCTTGTCAGCAAGCTAACCACTAACTTCAGGTGTGCTGGATCATAATTAAATATAATCCACAGAATGCCACTGTTCTGTGAATGATATTTAATTATGATCCAACAGACAACCAACAACGAATAGTGAAAGGTTTTGGAAAGGAGGAGGTCTGTTTTTGAGGTTGCGGTAAGGAGGCAGTGTCCCTCATTGAGGGAATACATAAGGGTTGCCGGGGGCTAAACTGCACCCTATGATCTGAGGAGAACTGCAGTTTCATTTTGACAAAACAAAAGGCCTCTAGTGATCCCATCAGCTTTTCTCCACCTTTGAGCTGCGCTTTGGGTGTGGAGCTGCCTTCTCAGAAATTATTTTGTCCACAAGGGTGGTGGGGGAGAGGAGGAGGGAGGTGGGGGGCCGATGAGGTGTGGTCATCTTAGGCAGAGTAGATGTTGTAAGGCGTGTATCCCAGCAGAAACTCCCCCACGCCTACGAAGTACATGACCTGGGCTATTCCGAACAGAGGGGCGATGACCAATGCCCTGCAGCCTGCGCCCTTCAGGAATGCTCCTGGACCTTCCTTCATCCAGATCTTCCTGCAGGGGGCCCAGACACAGACAAACAGGGAGTCAATCAGTGACCAAGGGCCCAAAAAACAAGCTAACGGCCCAGAAATACATTTGAAATACATTCACAATAACAGTACTTTCTGTTCACTGCCAAGAAAAGAAATGTTTTCTTTTTGGTGTTTAAAGAAGTATGCATACCTGATGCAGTCTACCACACCGCTGTAGGTCTCCTCATTGGCTCCTTTGCTCAGTGACTGGAGCCTGGTTTTGATCACTGAGGGAAACAAGAAACCAACAACAAGGCCAAGTCAATGACACAACATTGGGACGCAAACCAGTCGACGCTCTCGTTTTTGCCATTCGTTTTGGTTGCAGTTCGGCCCCGCTCACCGTCGCAAGGATTGACCGCCACAGCGGCAGTCGACCCGGCCAAGCATCCGGACAGGAAGGACCAGTAGAAAGGAACGCTGGTGTCCTGGGACGAGCGCTCGCCCAGCTGGTTCAGGTGGGCGAAGAGTGGGAAATAGACCACCGAGAATGGAATGTCCCTGAATGAAGAGAGGGACACGCCAAGGGTGAGAAGTTGGCGATATCCTAAAACCACAGAGACACAAAATCCTGTAGCAGAGATGCACCGCCCTGTTCTTTACGAGCGTTCTGTCCTGTAACCCAACACACCTCATTCTAATAATGAGCTGGTTGACAAACTAAATCATGCACAAACTGCAATGCAATGAAAACCCACTGGAAGGTGAACGTCTAGGTGAAGGTTTGACGCTTTTAGCTGCAAAATGCATAAGGAGTCAGACGGTCTTCAAAGACTGGGGATGTCAAAAGCGGCATCTTCTGATCTCACATCACCCAAGCACTCTTAGATCTGCGAGGGATGCCACCCCCCCACCCCCCATCACCCTTTCCCTCTTCCCCTCCCCACCTCCCTCCCTCCTCACCTCATCAGAGTGGCACCCAGCCCCTGGTACAGGCCGGTGATGCCCTTGGTTCTCAGCAGCTCTCTGGTGATCTGGGTGGCCGACACTCGCAGCACTTGGGGGGCGGGGCTGGCCGTGTAGGAGCGTCTCAGGACGGCGTTGGCTCCTCCCAGTTTCAGGACGGGCACCATGTTGGGCATGACTCTCTGCTGTGCCACTGTTTGTAGAGACAAAGGGGTTGGGAGGGGCGTGTTCAGGGGAACCCAACACTTTAAACTAGGAAGTCCATGTAGACACCTGCTTCTATAGTCTGTGGGATGACTGTCAAAGATGCATCCCTGATCTGTAGCTATGACAGTAGGATCCCTATAATACTAAACAAGAATTTTCCTGATGTGCGTCTGGAGCCAAAATGGCATCCGGCTTCCTCACCAAGCCTGCCGGCATCCTGCAGCTGAATCTTGAGCATCTCCATGGGCGTGGTGATGATGACCTGGCACATCCCTGCTCCACATCCTGCCAGCATCTCCTTGGAGACTGTCAGCCTGCCACTGAAACACACGCATCGGTATGAGTGGATGCATTGGACAGAGTTGTATACATGCAGCAGCCAGTCCAGTCAGTCTTGGAAATATGTTGGAAATATATTCTCACCCATCTTTACTAAGCTGGTGGCGGAAGAAATCGTTGGCGGCCAGTTTGATGGCCTTCTCTGGGGTCACCAGGGTAAGGTTCACTGCAGCTCCTACAAAAAAACACATAACTGTCAGTCGAACCAGATTTTTACACTGAGGGTGCTCAGCACAATAACTGCAGATGTATTTCCTACAGGTGTTGACAAACATTGATGGAAAAATGCACAATCTTTTATGTTCTTTTACAGTTTAGACCAGTGGTTCTCAAAATGTTTCAATCAGGACCTAATTTCACAAATGTCATCATCCTACTATGGAATTCTACCACTCTGTGCACCAGAGGGACCTTAGGGTCAGGTTCTGGTGTTTGAGAACCACTGATTTAGACAAACTAGGCTAAACATTGATGCATGTGGGAGAATCAGTTGGACAGTGTCAATGATTCACAGAGTAAGTGAAGACAGAGAACAAGAAGAGATGAATGAAGCACTCAAAGTATACAGAAAGGGGAGGAATTGAAAAGAGAAGTGTGATAGCATGACGTAACATGAAGTAATAACATGTTCAGAGAGAGGACAGCAATATAGAAAAAATCCATAGTTTTGCCTTTAATCGGTGCTGTGCCATTATGGCCAGCCTCAACTGGCCATGGGCTTCTAGTTAATCTGCAACATGAAAAACAGGGATGCAAACAACAATGCACACAGAGTAACATTTGACAGTGAACCTGTGAGGATGATTTTCTTTAAAACCACACAAGCACTGGACATTATATAAGGCTCAGGCCTCTTGTAAACATGCCAAACATGTCAAACCTGTCCTTGTTCAATCCCAAACTGGCAGCCAGGAGGAGGGGGGGGGGATTAGGAGGTAGATTACTGACACCTGAGTCATACCCCACCAGACCTGTCAGGGCAGGTTACCCTGAAGGCTATATTAGCTACAGTAAATACCTTATACCGTGATCAGCCTGCTTTTTTACCATTTTGATTCCTTTAAAAGGTGTAGGGTTGTCTCTATTTTTGCTCTGATTGTACAAAGTCAAACTTGACTTTTGTTAAGGTGCCTAAAACCCAGCTCCAGCGTGACTGGATTTGATGCAGGTCATGATCAACATGAAACAGTCATTCCAAACTGAGAGAATAAGCCTAGTTTAGCATCTCACCTCTGTACATTCCAAAGTAGCCTTCGGATCTCACCGTCTTCATGAGACAGTCCATCCTGAGACAAGGAAGAGAGGATTACAGCCTATCATCAACCTACGGCCCATAATCTATATGAACACAGATAGACCTCTTCATACAACAACATTTAATTGGATCATGGTCAGGAGAAGAGGCACACCTAGTTTCTAGAAAATTCCTATTCCTGAGAAAGGCGTGGAATAGTTGCATACCAGGAAAACGAGTCGTTTTTAGTGCTGACTAAAAAGAAACGTTAGCTTTAAGAAAACCATTTAGCAAGCTTGCTTTCTAAAGCATAATGACTTGTGTGCCAGCATGATCTTACATGTTCTTATAGAGCGGCTGTCCACATCGTTGGTTCTGCAGGCGAGTCTTGGCCAGGTCAATGGGGAACACACAAGTGACTCCTACAATGCCTGCTATCCCCCCGTTGATCAGTTTGGCAGGGAGGCTGCAAACACACACACACACACATATCAAAAACCCCACATTCTCACTGTCCTAGCAGAAACATTCACAAAGGTAAGCCTCTTAACAATGGCAAAGAAACTAATGACAAAATACAGATTGACACGGACTTTGGAGAAAAAAAGCAACTGAAAAGCAACTGATTCTTTATTTGTCTATTAGACTGATAAGACTGATATACGTTCAAATGAGGACATATACCTCTGGACACTGTGTTGGAGGGTGTGTCTTTATGTGTTCATGGATCTATGTGCATGCGTTTTCTGCCTGCAGCTTAAATGACAGGCCCCTGCATTCCAAAATAACTTGCAAGAGTCTTCACTGTATAGACCGCTCAGACAAATTTAGACACATGTGTATGTTTATTAATCACGTGTCTCCCAAAAGTAGTTTTTGGACTTATCAATGGCAGACAAAATGTCATTATCCAATGGATTTACACACAGTAACATTTTCTTCTTTTGACTGATAGACCGATGCCTGTTGAAGTGACCACACACAGGGGACATACCTGATCTGCTGCTGGGTCATGGTGCTACTTATGTTGGGAAGACAGGAGATCCGAGTGTGTCTAGTGTTGGAGACCGCTTGGCTGAGTTTGGGTCACTGGAGAAGGAGCAGGCAGAAGATTCCCCAGGAGTTACTGAGAAAGGCAGACTGAACAGAAATGCGCAGTTATATATATAGTCCAGCTAGCACCAGCTGATGCTGCCTGCAGGCTTGAGCAGTTACAGGACCCCCCCCCACCCCTCCCCTCCCCTTCCCCTCCCCTTCCCCACTCCCCTCCCACTGACAGCAGGCAGGTTGGAAAATTGTGCACAAAGTAGATCCTTTAGGCAAATACCCAAACCTGTTGAGACAAGACACTGATAAATGTGGAACTTGAAGCTATAAGGCTGTGCAGGATGTATGTTTTTTAAGTTGTTTTTTTGTAAAAAAAAATATAATTTTGAAGGTTATTATAACAATCATTATAACCATTATGACCAATTTTTTAAGGTTTAGATGTTATCTTAGATCTTTAATGTGTGTAAAATCTTCCTATGAGTATGGAGGGGAGCCTCCAAAACGCATGTGGTTGATAAACACACAAATACTATTACAAATACACATGCTGAAGGGGCTCACAGTCAGCTCTCTCAGGCTTCCTAATGGATTACACATGCTGGGCTCCACTTTCAGACCATTACTGATGAGCCATAGCATGAAAAACAGAAAACAACGGCTGTCTGCACAGCTTTTGATGGGCACAAAAGCTTCTATACTTCAAACAAAACAAAACAACAGGAATTTCGGTCCTGTCTGATATAGTTTTGTTGGAGCATTCCATCTGAATCAGCTTATTAATTCTGATAATAATGCAAGGATTTCTGGGGAAACACTTAAAAAGTACAGGATATGTTGAATGTCTTGTGGTTAAAAAGCTTCCTCTGGTGGGGAGAACTGGTGGTTAGTGGCTTCACCTCAGAAAGTACAAGGGAATGGCTGAGGCTGGTGAACAACCAGAGAGAATGGAGAAGAGGCCAGTTGGACGTGTTGAGCATGTTCATACACAGCCTGTTTATGTAGGTCAGGAAGTGAGTTTCAACTCTACTGCAGGTGGAAATGTGACAGCCAGACATGTTTCAACACTGAATAGCTCAAAAGATCTCAATTCAGCAATGCACTCATGATCCACACTGCATCTATTATAGCGCTCAACATACGATATCATTTAAATGAATGACGTCTTACTGGAGAGAGCATTTCCATCCTCTCCATTCTATGGACGCCACCTTTTACGACTCTCCTCACAATTCAACTGGACTGGATTGTCTGATTCACTCTCCTGGTAAACATGTAGGTCAGTTGGTAAAATGCATCTACTGAGGATGCTTGTGCTCAACAGTATGCATGTTATCAGTTTAGTGTGTGTGTTCCACCAATGGGGCCCCTCAGGGTATGTGTGTTGGACAATCCACAGAGCCATGAGTGCTGATGCTGGGCTGTGCCTCACATGTTGGCGACCCACCTGAGAGGTGAGGCTATGCGTTATCTCATCCACTATTCATCCCAGTATTACCTTGTGGGCCTTATCTCCAGAGTGGCCATGCTCCCTCAGATCCAGGGTTACTGTCAACAAGTGGACAAAGGGGGACATCCAGGCTGTAAGTGGTGAGAACAGCAAAGCTGGGGACATGACCTCAAAACAAAGACATCACCGAGAGACTCTGACCACCTTTACAGCCCTGCCCCCTAATCTTTGACCAAGTTTATTGTCACTGTGACTCTAACCTCTCCAAGTGTGTGGCTGTCCGGAATACTGTATATTAAGTATTTAATACGCTTCAATAGAGTTAGAATAGAGTTAGAAATAGAGTTAGAATTAGAATAGAGTTACTAAAGATGCCTGTGATTTTTAAAAAACATAATAATCACTAATAATGTGATCACCTGTTTGGCCTTATATCTGAATCGACTTAAAAAGAGGTTTGCCTTGTGCATGTGTGGACACGTTCGTATGGATTTATATAACTGTCATACAATATAACAGTTATCGGGATCATAAACCCGGGCAAGCTTTCGTTAGTTCCCTGGCTAAACTAACTAGCATAATACTACCAGCATTGTTACTGTCATGCTAGTGCTACATGTTAGCCTCCTTTTTAGTACATTTTAAGCCTTATTAAAACGTTTGTTGCATAGTTTTTGTCTGCTAGAAAATATTCAATTGGAATGTTCATAATCGATCAAAGTGCGACGCATTAGCCAGGAGCTGCTATCTCGTTTAAACAAAGTCGGCATAATGAAGAATTGTTTTACGTGCAACAGCGTGCGTCTTTCGCAATTTAAGTTGATTTTAATTTAAGAAAAACTTGAAAAGTGGGGGGAGAGTAGTCTGAATTGGGTTCTGGAGCTGTGCTCCAACTCATACATTGCACTCATTCGCCAGCCGTAAGTGTTTCCAAGCTTGTGAGTTCATATCCACCAGTTGCACGTATTCTGTAGCAGCTGGTTTCTCCTATGAATTAGCCCACGTGAGCCCATGGTTTCTGTGCACTTACTCATCCCTGTCAGGTGACATCCTGCTAGGACAGTCATTGGCTCTTGTCTCAGACCTTCCCCGAGGTGATTGGTTGGAGTGACTAGCACTCTGCATGTGACCTCTACAATGAGCTTCCGCCCACTGAAAATGACGTATTGATTAACTCGGTTATATAGCCACACCAATATTGTGAAATTACATATTATGGTGTTTCAAACCAATTTATATCGCGACTGGTGTTTACAATTATGAAACAAATACCTACCTATATTATCGTATTTTAGTGGCTATATATTTTTTTTGCCTCGCTTTAACATTTTCGGACAAAGAACAGAAGCATGCTGGGAAAATGTAAATCAGAAACTCCGGGATTGGTTAATGTGTTCTTAACTACCAATCTTGACGAGTCGGATTCAATTAATCAATGAAGGCGACGCTTTGGTTAGAAGTTAAACTCAAAGACCTACCTATCTGTTTCATCTTTTCTGAATGACCGCAGGAATTTGCCGTGTAAATCTAGATCGTTCACCACACAATAGCCTACTAACAAAAATATATTATAAAACTATGAGGTGGCATTTATTATTGTTGTATTATTATTATAGGCCTATAATTGGCACAAATGCTATCTTTGTATCTACCTGCTTGATATAGTCTATATTAATTTAACAAATCACATTATCAACAACAAATTTGCATAAATGTCTTCTGATTTTTTGCAGGTGTTACGAAAATAAATGAGGCAGACTGGGAATATAAAAGGTTAGCGAAAAACGAGACGTTCGTTGTATTTCTTTACGTCGATCCGTTTTTTGTCACTAGATGGCAGCATTGCATTGTTCAGCAATTAGATCCAAGGAGCCCCAGGTTTACGGTTTACAGGTTTAGGCTCTAAATTGGTTACCATCAATGTGTTTCGTCATCAAATCTTTGCCTAAGTCTTTGCTCAGGGAGGCCGTAGACAAGGGAGATACAACTGGACTGAATGCAGTAATTGTCCACAAAGTATTTTTTCTGTCTAGGGGGACCTCATTAAGTAGGAACTGAGGCAGGACAGCTGAGGCTCCAGGGGGGAACATGAAAGAAGATGGACTACAAGAACATTGTTTGGCCCTGTCCGATATATTGGCTAATTTGACCTTCTGTGGTCTATGGCAAGCTGTTGTAAATAATGATATTGTAAACCCACACAATAATCTGTCCCTTGGCCCACTGGATGGTAGGTGCCTCACTCTATCTCTCTCTTCCTGTTTTCTCATACAGACACACACACACGTCTGCACATGTGCACACACTCACACAGTCCAATACAGTGTGGCAGAGAACATCCTGACTTGCTTGGGCTCATAATAGGTGGCAATGGCAAAGTCTTCCAAGTGTCAAAAGAGAATCTGGTGTGTCCACAAAGGCAGACGCACATCTTCGCCAAGATGGAGGAGGAGAGAAAGGCGACCACACTGTCAATTTCTCTGATGAAAGGAAGAAGAAAGATCTGTGCAGCCTTTCCAAGGACAGAAAAACAGTAAGTAAAAATGTTCAGTTGCCTTTGTTTGTGTGTGTGTGTGTGTGTGTGTGTGTGTGTGTGTGTGTGTGTGTGTGTGTGTGTGTGTGGGCTGTTGCACCTCAGTCTTCCTGTCTGTCTACCTGTCTGCCTGCCTGATCCGAATGAGTTTCCATCTAAAATTAGACGTCACCATAAAAATGGACGCCGCTCTGCGATATTGACAGATATAATTACAAACGAAATCCCAGCTGACAACTAAACACTAATTGTACCCAGTCATTGTGTTGTTTAAACTAAAGCTGACATATATCTTCTCCCACAAAGGAGAAATGTAAGAGAAACAGAAAGCTTTACCCATGCTGCTAAACTCATATCCACCACGCAACACACAGTGTTGCTCATTGTTTTGCTGAAATGATGTAGCTTACGTTACTGTTTCAGCAGATGTTATTTAGAAAACAATTTGAATGGGGTGAACCTAGATAATCTAGAGTCCATTTTTGGGATGCAGCACCTCAGGGGGCAGAGAAAACGGTGTGACCCAGATCATTATGGCTCTCCTTGAAGAGACACTCTTTATTTATAACCTCTGGAATCAAGGGACTCCTCTCCTTTCCTTTCCCTCTTTCCTTACACACACACATACACACACACACAGACCATTTATGGCCCCTAAAGGGCCACAGTATCTAGGCCCCTAAAGGGCCACAGAATCTATCATGCAGAGCTGAAAATAATCAACCCAATTAACAAGAAAGGGTCATTGGTGTGTGTGCTTGTGCATCTATCCATCTGTCTGTGTGTTTTTGTATGTGTGTGCGTGTTGGAATCCTTCTCTATCTGCCCGTCGCTGTGTGTGTGTGTGTGTGTGTGTGCGGGCGGGTGGAATCCTATCTCTGTAGTAAAGGTCGTTAGGGCAGCCTAATTGGTGACCACTGTCTACACTGACAGCAGCAGCAGATGCCTCTTAAAATATCACAGGTAAACTCAGCTGGTTGAAACTCATGAACTGCACAACACTACATCACCAAGACAGACACAACTTTTGTTTCACCAACAATCAAAGCAATTAGAGAAAATCTTCAAATCTCAGGAAGCATTCAAACTCATCTTGTTGGCCTTAAACTGTCAACTTTTCATCATGTTTGTCTTTTTGCCGTTTATACCTCATCCTGACATATTGGCTGTGTGATATACACTCACTGACTAGAAATATCAGATGTTGGTTATTTTAAAATCCTTTATGCGTTTGAAAATGTCCTCTTTTGTGCAGTTAGACTCCCCACCATACTGGACATTGTCATGCACCCAATGACCGCATATTTCTCTTCATTATTGTCTTTTTCGTCATCGTAACAAACACGCATCTCTGATTTGTCTTTTTTTTTTTTTTTTCACTGGAGTTGGGGAGAAGGGGCCCGCCCTACATTACAACTCTTATTTAGCCCTCGTAATTAAGGCCAGCCAGCTGTCAAGTTTGGTAGAGGATTCTCTTGATGAACATTTGACTTTTCTTTCTTTCTCCTTCATACTTGCTCATCCTCCATCTTTCTGTCTCTCGCTCTGTCTGGTCTCTGTCTTTCTGAGCACGTATTGACATCTACTATCGGCATTATTGCCCCATCATGATAGCACCACACTGCCTGGAGAGACTAACATTGATCTGTGGGCTCTCAGCGAAAGCACACATTCTACATGGACAGGATTCACTTGCACAACATCTGTAAGTGTGTTCCATAGTGTACATGTTAGAGAGGTGTGTGTGTGTGTTTCTTTGTGTGTGTGTGTGTGTGTGTTTCTGTGTGTGTGTGTGTGTGTGTGTGTGTGTGTGTGTGTGTGTGTGTGTGTGTGTGTGTGTGTGTGTGTGTGTGTGTGTGTGTGTGTGTGTGTGTGTGTGTGTGTGTGTGTGTGTGTGTGTGTGTGTGTGTGAGGGTTTTAAGATAATGGTGGTGTGTTTTGGAACTGTTGCTCGGCAGCATTATGGGTGAGAAGAGGAAGGGGCCTAATTATACCCTGACTCTGACCCACACATGGCCTTCTGCCCAGGGAAGGAGGAGGTGTGTGTATGGGTGTGTGTGTGTATCTTTATTTGTCTCTCCCTGTCATAGAGAGAGAAAGAGGGAGAAATAAATTGAGAGTTAAATGGAAAGAGAACAGAGAGACCAAGAGAGAGGAGAGAGAAAGAGAGGGACAGAGAGAAAGAGAGGGACAGAGGGACTGATAGAGAAGAGCGAGAAAGAGACTTCCGACTAAAGGAAGTGGGAAACGTTCCAGTGGAGGACATACTGAGCGGCCATCAGGGTGGGGGTGTGTCAGTGTGTGTTTCACGTTGCGCATGCTGTATGTGTGTGTGTTATTGTCAATGTGTGGCAGTGGCCAGTCACAGCAATCTCCTAACAGATCGTGGTTGCTGCAGAATTCAACATATGTTCCCTCGAGACTTGAACAGGGTGGTCTGCTGCTCTTTTGGGATTTGATTTCAAATGAAGACTGTGAAGAGTACATTTGCATGTAATTTCCTGACCTAAATTGTACTGTATTAAGGCTGTAGTGTGTACATGATAATTATACATGATAATTCTACGTGATAATTAAAAGTATTTAAATAGGAACCTGCTGAGCGGATGCCTGAAATGAGTCCTGGTACTGTGCACAAACACACATGCACACATATATGCACACAAACATACACATACATACACATACCTTTTCATGAATATTAAAAAGCCATTAAATACTGCCAAAGCAATAAATAAAAAATACATCATTATTTTCAACCTTTGCCTGTGCCAATAAGGTTTGATGGCTGTTATGTGTGCTCCCTCCTTCCTTTCCTCCCTCTTTGGCTCTCTTTTTCTCTCTCTTTTTTTCTCTCTCTCTCTCTCTCTGTCTATCTCTTTCTAGCTTTCTTTATTTTTCATTGAACTAATGTAATTTTTCTCTCTCAAAGCAACAGCAGAGAAAAAGGTGAGAAACAGGCGAAGAGAGGGTGAGAACAGCAAGCTCAGAGAGAGGAAGAACAGGGTGTGGATGAGTTGAGTGGGGATGGAGAGATGAGAGAGAGGTGGAACACACATGAGGGCTCTGCCAATGAACTTCAGCCTTGAGACTTGTACAAGGCACAGCCAGCATTGTGTCAAAAAAGGGAAAATCAGACTGTATATGTTGGCTAGGTACATAAAAAGGCATAGCTGGACTGGATCATAAAGGTTCTCAACATCTCAACAATGTTTTTTTTGTGTACTAATTGGACAATGAAAATGTGTTACAGTCTTATTTCCAGCGTAAAGACATGGGAAGAAGGCAGGCTGGCAGACACACATGCACACACACACGTGCACACACACACACTCCACTCCTAATGAACATGTTCTCACAAAGAAACGGAAGCCAGTGACAGACTCAAGGTTGCCTCTTAAATGGGCGAAAAGCAATGTCAGTGTGTGTGTGTGTGTGTGTGTGGGGGGGGGGGGGGGTGCATGCATACCTGTATCTGTACTTCTGAAAGAACATGAGGAAAAACCTAAACTTGTCAGTTTTACACTTAAGAATGTAGTTTAGAAATGAGATACAGATTGGAGTTCAGATTGACATACTCCTCCAAGCATTCTTCCACAGGGCAAAGAACAAAATCACTACGCACACTCACAGAAACACAGTGGTTAGTTCCTGTGTAATTACAGTAGCCATCTGTCAATTGAAAACACACACGGTTGGGCTCACAGACACACAACCACACAGTATTCTTGATCTCTCCTACTCTCTCTACCCACACAAACTCCACACACACATACACAATGCACACATAAAGTGCAGGACATCTGGCAAGTTGTTACAAGGAATGGGTACTGGGAACAGCAATATAGACTACCCAAACGCACACATTTGGACATACTGACTAGCACCTACTGCATACATTCACCCATTACAGCTTTCTGGCCACCATGATCTTTTCTGCCAAGCTCCATGTACTTTTATGAGGTTAGCCTTACTAAGGATATCCATGTGTGTGTCATCGTGGGGCCGTGTGTGCATAACCTACATGCCAGTTTATTTGCTTGTGGGTGATGTCATTGTCACAAGAACCACTGTATTCCCAGAGCATGATGAAATGATGAACGTTGAGGTGTAATCCCACGGTTTAATCCCAACCACTCTCAATCTGCATGTCTCTATAGACGCTGCTCTCTGAAGCAACGCAGACTGTCAGATGGACAAATTGGTCAATCCTGCCTCTTGTCCGTTGACTCGTTTGAACTGAAAATAGTAATGATTCCTTTACAGTTGCTTTGTTCGCAGAATCCGAGTATTTGCACGTGAAGAATGTTAACAGTTCAAATAGGCAAAAATCATGTAAATGTCATACTAGAACTTGTTTAACCTGCACAGGTGGTGTGGACGACAGGAAGAGAGAAATATCCAGAGAGAAAGAGAGGGAGAGAGAGAGGAAGATGTACAAAGAGAGAGAGAGAGAGAGAGAGAGAGAGAGAGAGAGAGAGAGATGAAAGCCCAGATTATTTCTCTCGTGGGGAGAGTGACTGCGTGAGTGGGAGGGGAGGAGAGGCTGAAAAACGCAAAAACCCTTTTCCACAGACAGGCAGACAGTTAGTCGTATGAGGGCAGAAGCTAAACCCGCTATTTGCTGAACGTGGTAGCATATTGATCAATACTTGACAGTTCATAGTCATTTATTCAACATTAAACTTGATTCTGACGCTCCTGGAAAAAGTTGATTTTTGGATAGCGCCACCAACACGCATCCACAGCCCGGCACAACTGCGACAACAGCAGGTAAATTGAGAGGAGACGCTAGTTTCTGTTTTTTTTCTTTCTTTTAAAAAACTTTGACAGTTTATTAAGTGCGGAATAGTCGCTATCTGGGGAGGACATAGAAATGTGTTGCGCGCCGCAGATGAGTGGCCGCGTGTATAAAATTAGGCTACTGCAGTGAAACACGGACGAGTATTTTAAAAGTGTATTATCAAACTGAAAAGCATATATTACGGTTCGTCCTGTAATAATTCTATAAAGTACAGTATCTATAAAGTCTTAGAAACAGAATATACTGTTTTCATATATAGTTTTCATCTGGCATATCACATGTTTGTGAGGATGCCATTGCATTATCTTGTGTACATTTGAAGTGGTTGGTGGTATTAAACTAACCTAATTCTGCGTGTTTGAGATTTACTGACCCTGTAGATTCCATGCCGATTTACTCGTTTGACAATCTCAATGGAGAAATGCGAATAGGCAACAGGATAGCTATATAACGCATAAATCGTTGTTTTATGCCGTATGGTTAACGTTACCCTCATAACCCCATCGTATCAGAAGTGGTAGTAATATTCGTAGAAGTATGTATTGGAAATGGCTGTTATGCTGATCATAGATAATTTGAGATCCATCCTGAGTCGTAATTTTTCATCACTCCCCACAGCGAGATCAGCAAATCTGCAGAGAGACTGAATACGCCTCATTACGAGGATGAGTCCAAGTCCCTGCAGAGCCGCTGCTCGCTGGCTTCATCCATATTTATCCAATCAGAGAAATGAGGAAACACAGAGCAGAAACATCTCCAGGCACCACTTCTACCACTCTACTTCTCCCCAAAGAGGGTGGGGGGGGGCGGGGTGGGGGGGGAGCAGAGATGGAGAGCAAAGAAGGAGACTAGTGACCAGGAGATCGGTGCGCTGGTGTGTGTTTGTGTGTGTGGGTGTGATTGTGTGTGTGTTTTACATCTGTGAACTGGGAGCAAGAGATCAGTGCTACACTCTAACGACCTCCCCACCCCCACCCTTCCAACTCCACCCCCAGGCAATATAGACCATGTTAATGAAGTGAAACAACAGCAATCAAGGGTCACACGTCTTTGACCTGCTCCATGGTTTTATTCGTTTTGGTGTCATGACATTTCAACTGCAGGGCTTCCGTTGCCGTGCATACAGCATTGCTCTGCATTTCTGACCGCCTAGTTCATGATCTCCATCTCTGACTGTCTCTGTCTCAGCCTGTCTGTTCCTCCAGCTGTTTGTCGTCGTGTCTCCGCATCCCTCCCTCCATCCGTCCCTCCCTCCATCCATCCACCCTTCCACCTGTCTGCCTCTTCATGTGTGAACATCAGGCCAGCAGCACAGAGGTTTCCAGGCTCGTCCAGGGTACGGTGGGTCTCATGAGAGCACTCGGCCAATTTCACAAGTTCAAAGGTCACTCCAAGTAAGCCAAGTATGTTTGTCCGTTTTTCTTGAGGGTATTGCAATTAGCGAGGGAAGGAATGAACGATCGCATAAATGAGTGTTATTCATGCAGAAGAAGGCGGTTTTGGCAGATGTGTCCTGTGGTCTCAGCTGAGCTTCTCAGATTTCTCCCCCCCCCCCCCCCCCGCCCCCGCCCCCAACACGCGGACACACATCCCATTTGGACTGGTCTTAGATGTATGCTGTGATTGGCCGATAGGACGGTTATTCAAGCGGGTGATTGTTTTCATAGGCGTGAGGCGTGTGGTCATGTGACGGCAGATGGGAGACGCTGCCTCTCAATACCCACACACCGTTTGGCTCGTCCCAAAAACTGTTTGATTGTCCTGTTACACAAAGTGCCAAGTAAAACACACCAAAACCCCAGGAGGACCTTCCACCTAGCAGCAGCACTTTGCAGAATGTGCCAAACATGAGTCTTTTTTCAGGCGATTGTGACCCACAACCCCTGGTGCAGCAAAAGAGGGATCAACAACAGCTGTACAGTAGCAGACTGATAAAGCCCTGTCTGCACCACAAAGCACAATATCTCACACAGGTTGAGTATAACATCACCTGCTTCGTAAGGGCAGCTGTATGACTAGCTAAAGTAATAAGTAAACGTCTGCCATTAGACACAGCCATAGTGTGGTCTTCTCCCCTCAAACCTCATATCTAACTCCATACCGAGGAAGGCAGATAGTAGGAAACAATATGGTTTGAATTGATTTGTGTGTTTGTTTATTTTTCTGGTAATCTTCATGGGAAATATGCCATGTTCTGATAAATCTGGTGATAGAACTCTCAGGATACTCTCAGGATTAAATATGAGCAAATAAACAATGATGTGTGTGCGTGTGCATGCGTGTAGAATATGAGTATTATGAGCTGTCTGTGGTTTTGTGAGGAGAGCGGGAGCTGGGAATAAAAAAAAATAAACAGATAGATTACTACTGTCTGCATCTGCTGCGAATCTCTCGGAGTACAAGGTGCTAGCATCTTATTGCACTTGTGAGATCATCATCAGCTAAAATGTGGCAACAGCCTTCTTTGTCTGAGTCACAAACACATACAGTATATATATAAACTCAGGAAAAGAGAACAGACCACTGCTAGGGGTTATGTTTACAGTTTTCTGTTTTTAAGAATACTTTTATCTGCTGGAATCCTACCAATTGTATTAATTAAAACTGTCTAGCAAGACTTAACCGAGAAATTAACTGGGTGGGCTAAATATGAACCACGTGCGGTCAAGCTACTATTGTTAAGCTTAAAGAATATTAAATTGTGTTTGAAACCATTTAAGCATCTATGGAGTGTGATTTTCAACACTTGGCAGATCAGCTGTGTAGCTGTACTGTGTTAATGAGAGGACAGTTAAGGTATAAGGGCCAAACATCAGGTATATTGGGTGTAAATCAGGGGTAGGGAACCCTGGTCCTCGAGAGCCGTAGTCCAGAAGGTTTTAGATGTTTCCCTGCTCTAGCACACCTGATTTTAATGAAGGGTCGTTATCAAGCTCTGTGGAAGCCTCATAATTTGAATCAGGTGTGCTGGAGCAGAGAATCATCTAAAACCTTCAGGACTATAGCTCTCAGGGAGCAGGGTTGCCTACCCCTTGTGTAAATGATATATAGCTGAAGAACTAGGACAGCCTGGAAAGTCAATTGTAGCGCTGTGACAATAACAGATGTTAAAGACAAGAGTGTGATTTATTGAGTAAATGTTTAACCCTATGAATCATGTTGATCATTCTGCAATGTGCCAGTTTGCACATCAGACCAAGATATTACATTATTGATCAATACTCTTTTTCAACCAGTTTTTCTGTGGAATAACTGGAAAGGAACCTGAGTGATGATTTATGAACCTATTATACGTTTTAAAGTGGCATCAATGCTATTGCCCATGTTGCATGAGTTATAAACAGAGGATTTGGTGTCCAGTGCCTTAAATCCAAATATTTAAGATTTTTAAGATGTATAAGAAGTGTTTGTATAGTCCCAATAAATGTGTTGTTTAAAAGAATAGTAAACAACCAATGAGTGGTTCACTAGATATAGACATTTTGAACCTCTATTGAGGAAATACTATGCAATGTTAGACTCTGTATTTCTATAGATAACAATAAGCATGTCAACAGGTTGTAGTTGAGGACACAACTTAATGGAATGTTTATTTTATAGATTGTGCTATTCTTATAGGTCTCCATGCATGATGTGTGCCTTGTGTATAACAGCAAGGGAAATTAACCCAACAGAACCGTATGATTTAGTCAATACAGCGGTCAATAATTGTCAATAAAGTCTGCAGGGTCATTGTTGTTGGTGCACTAGACAATTATATCTCCTAATATGGGTTAATGGAATTACACATTGGGTCATTAAATAACTATGTTCTGGGTCTCATGTGTTTCTACCAGTGAGGTAATGTTCAACTCTAAATATCTATAGGTTTGCATTAGACATGATACCTTTATTATCTCTTCACTGCCTCAAAGATTTACCTGACAAACCAGACCGCTGTGTTGAAAAAACCTGCCACTACCTTTATATCATCACACACATATATCATATACCCTGCGATCCATGAGACAACATATATTCTAAGAGATAACATGTGAATCATAGACAGTTAGTTCACTATTGGTTAAGCTCTTGCCTTTTCCCATCATCCACAACATCTAATAAGACTGTGATCATATGTTTTAATGCAATTATGTGGACTGTCTAAAAGATTTAGAAGAATCCTAGTTTGTAGGTAGATTTTTCTGGAAGGCAGGTGTTCTAGTCAGGGCTGTGTGGAGAGACAGCAGTGAGGTACAGACACCCACAGGAGAGAAACGTCTACAAAGACAAAAACCACACGGCTCTCGTAGAACAACCCACACCTGGCCGTGTTACATAAGGATCGGCCGCCGGACACACGTGTGTGTGTTTACAGGACCGCACAAATGTATACTAGGATTATTGGGCCTTGAAACAAGTTCCCCTAACTCCTGCCAGCCCTAACTCCTCCCTGCCCCCAAAACTCTCCTCTCCTTCACCCCCATCTGGTTCTCATGGACTCCAGCTGAGACCCGTGTCCCTTTGCTAAACCCCCCACAGCTATCATGCGCGTGCACACACATTAACATTTCCATCCTGTATGCTGGAGTGTGCTTGAGTGAATGGCTTTACAGTGGGTTATGCATTCAAAAGAAAGGGCAGAAACAATTGAAAGAGTAGCAAATTCAGATTAAAGCAATGAATCACATTCCACCCCAGACTTTGGTCCCCGGAAGCAGCGAAGCCTCCTCTGCGCCTGCACAGAAGGGGTTGAATTAAACGAATAAAATCCTCGTTATTGTTGTATATCATCCGTTGGAGATGGATTACCTCCTGCAACAGAGAACAATTACATCTACTTTTAATCAGAAACTCCAGGTGTTAAGCAACGAAATGCGCAATAAGTAGAAGCTCATGTCTCCCCCCACCCCCCCACCCCCCACACACGCACGGGTGAGCACATCCGCGCACACAGGCAGGTGAACAATACACAGATGCCTGCACGAACATATTTATATACGTTCAAAAAGTTAACGTGTAGCCTAGTTCATTTGTTAAACTTTGTCCTCTGTCTATAGCTGGGCTGTGATTCTCAGCCAGCTGCTACTGAAACCCTACTTCAGAGCTAAAAAAATAAGAACTCATTAGAGAGGTACACCTGATAGAGAAGAGTCTGACTGTTTTCATGTTGGATAAATATCTGGTGTGCGTTGTTGTCAGATAGCAGGCAAAGCAGCTTGATGAAGCTCAGCACGCGCATGGGAAGAAAGAATGAATTAATGATGAGTTTCTTTCCCTTTCCCAGTTGCTATGATAAAAGAGAGATGGAGGGTATGAGAGGAGACAGGAGACAGAGAGAAAGAGAGAGGGGGGGAAAGGGAGGAAAACATGGGGAGACAGTGACAGACAAACTATTTAATTACAAGGGGATCTCTATGCTCTCTGTCCACACCTGTGTCATCTCCATCTCTCCTTCTGCTCTGTGACCGTCACACTCTTTCCTCTGTCCGTCCATTTGGTTGCTCCCCATTTCTCCTTTTTTTCGCCCCTCTTTCTTATTTCCTGTTCTTCATGTTCGTAATTTCTCCCTCTGCCTCTGCTATTTCTCTCTGCCTCTGCTCTCTGCCTCTGCTCTCTCTGCCTCGTCTGGCCTTCCTGTTATCTCTCTTGTTACTTTGTGAATGGAGTGACTGTTGCCCTTTTAAAAGCAGGAATGGTTAAAGAGATATAGAACCAGTCTAGATTTAGATTGAAAACAGTCTGGGTCATTTGCATGTGTACGTTGGATCGAAATTTCAATGTTTTTTAATCGGGGGAGGGGTAGGGCGGGAGGTGGGGGGGGGTGGGGGTGGTGACTGGCTCCTCATCTTCACCCATTTTCTGTATGCATGACTTCAATATGTACACAGAGTTTTGGTCCAGCATGATGTCTTTTAGATCAATAACATATTGGCTTCATGGCTTTGAATCCCATAGCTATAGAGTTTGGCAAGATTGACTCCATACATTCCTTTTTAATCCTGGTTTATTCGACTGAGTTTGACGAAGCCCTGCACCAGACATGGAATAAGTAAATAATGTCTAGAAATCCTACATTTTATGCCAATAATCATGCTTTAACAAGGCCAAAAGCCATCCACACATGCAGCTGGAATATGTCCAAACGTATTTGTCACAGTGGTTAGAACAACGGTACACGCCGCCAGTCTTGAATCACCAGTTGCCAGTTTGAGTTTGACCTTTGAAGTGAAGGCGACACAGAACGTAGGCGAACCATGTTTTAAATATGCTGCAGCACGTCAGTTTTGCATTATTAGCATGGGGGGGGGGGGGCGGGGGGGGGGGGGGGCACGTTGGCAGTGCGGTTAGTGCTCTCGCCTCCCAACAGTTAGAATTTCGGGCCCGCCCGACCATGATGTCTACGGGTGGAGTCTACCTGTCCTCCCCATGTTACCGTGGGTTCTCTCCGTGCACTCCAGCTTCCTCTCACCGTCCGAAGACATGCATGTGGTAGGTTCATTGGACATTGTGTAAAGATTGCCCCTAGTGAATGGCTGTGAGAGTGAATGGTTGTCTGTAACTGTCTGTGTGATAGCCCTGCCACTAGCTGGCCCTAGTCCAGGGTTACCCTGCCTAAGGCCCTAACGTAACTGGGATAGGCTCCAGTCACTCGTGATCCATAACAGGAATAAGCGGTAGCCTATCGCTAATCATCAGTAAACAATGAATGAATGAATATTAGCACGTTAGTCATTGTCCAATATACCCTGAAACTGAACGCAATAAGCTTGGCAGAGCACAGTCCTAATGTCATAACATGTAGCCTTGAGAGGAAGAAGCGTTAAAAGACGAATGTCACCTCAGCGACTTTTCAGCCGCTGTTGGCAGAAACAACCTTGTATCTCCAAAATCTATTTAAGGGTTTTGAATGGAGAATTTTCTTTTCTGCTTGAAGACACACTTTTATTCAACATGAAAGCCACCGTTTAGCAACATCACGACTGACCTCCACTTTTAAATATGATTGAACAAATTTTGTTGCAGTTTTCTCCTGTCAGGATTGTTATTATTATTTGACACACTCACAATAACATTGACTCAATATAGCAAGAACTGTTTTTTGGTTTGTGACTTCAGCCAGTCTTTAATTAAGCTATCATGCAGCAACATTAATTAAGCTATCTTGGAAAGCTGTAAAATAACGCACAGTCAGACCGATGAACACTTGAAGATATAGACTACTACAGTATTAAGTGAAGCCCCTGAAAAAGACGCCGTTAAGAGAAATTGAAAAACAAGTGGGTTTCTTGGTTGGAAAGCAGGCTGTTGCCTCTGGGAAACCATTCCAGGCCACCAGATGCATATGAGGTGGATGGAATGGGAAACAGCAGAGAATCATTGCCTTGTAGACTCCTGTGGCCAAAAGGAAGATACTTTTATTCACCTCTTATTCTATCAAGTCAAGGTCTAGGATTTCTTCAGGTGAAAGATTGTGCTTAGTGGATCATCTCTCTCGTTTATTAACTTTGTCTCTCTTTCTATTGACCTCCATATCTAAATATTTGACTCGTACTCGTCCCGTCTCTCTCTCGCTCTCTTTCTCAGCTGTACAGTGGCTATCTTTCCCTCGCATTCTCTTGCTTTGTCCCCCACTCAGGATGGATGGTTTTAATACTGAGCTGGTTGGAAAGGTGCTTTCTCAGTTTGTCTGACTCACGGAATGAAAATCCCGTCGTAGTTTTTTCCTTCCTTCCTGTCCTCCTACAGCTTTCCTTCGCTCTCTACCCTCTGGCCTCTGTACCCATCGTCCATCTCTCTCTCTCTCTTTCTATCTCTTCTTTCTCTTTCCCTCCCTCTTTTCCAAACACGAAGATGGTCTGCAGAGCATCGAAAGGACGTATGTGGTTCTCGTCATTCAGTCAATAGGAGGGAAATAGGATTGGGAAAATGTGTGAAGACACATTCACACACGCCACACACACACACACAATCCCCGAATGCATATATCCAAAGTATGCATGTGCACAAGTGTTCCTTCAGTAGTTCTCTCAATATTCCAGAGGCTGTGTCTAACAGCATACACACAACCTGAATATTTGTCCTATCTTCACAATGTGTGTACAGTGTATGAGGAGGTTCAGGAACAGGGATAAAGAGTGAAGAGAGAGATGTTCTAGCCCACCTCACCAAAGAAAAGCACTATAAAGGAAACCAAAGAGAGAGAACATGCTCTGCCTCTCCTCTGACCTGGTTCCAGATAATCCGCCTACTTTATACACCGAACATTACCTCCTCACCAGTATTTATAGAGGCTTTTTCAGTGCGTGTCCATGACTTCCATCAAGACAAGAAACCCTTTCAGACACATCATTCAAGGTCATCAGAGAGAACATTAATCTGATCAGGAGCTGGACACACAGTGGAATGAAAACAGACGACACTTGCAACACCCAAGCTTTCGCTGTTCCAGATTTGCTTCGGGGGATGAAACACAAACAATTTGAGTGTGAGAGCCACAATTGAGCCTATATCCATGAAAAGTGGGAAGCGAATCAGTTGGAAACATCTAACCCTAAACTGTCCCTGGTAAATGTGTTTCTTTTACTGCTTGGTTACTTTGACAAGAGGCCAGGGCCGCAGGAGCTGAAAACCCTGTCTTGGGTGCAAAGCTTCTCACATCATCTATCTCATGAATGTCCTGGCGCTCACTGGGGGTCTTTCTTGTGACACATCCGGCAAATCTCACAGGTAGCTTGAATGTTGGATATTATATATGATGTGAAAGGAGAATACCCACACAATGTTTCAAAATAGACTTCCAGCTGGCAGGGCTGGTGTGGAGACAGACACTGTGGGTTTTTGACAGCCCGTCTCCGAGGTAAGATCTGTGAGAGCGGCTCCAGCTCAGTCTCGGCTATCTCCACTTCAATCGCCGTTCCTCCGCTCTTTTCTCCCTCTCTCCATGGAGGGGATTTTACTTTCATAAGTCTGCTATCTTTCAGAAGGTTTCACACGGTGCTCCTCTCCCTCCCTCTCTCTCTGTCCCTCTCTCTTTGTCACACACACGCGTCTCTGTGACATTCCCACGAGCGTCCACTCGCGGACCCTTTTTGTCTCGCTCATCTCTCTTTTGGCTGCCTACGTTTCCCAGTCTCTCTCTCTCCCTTTACCTCCCACCTCGTGTTTGTCATTCTCTGCCCTCCTCCTGTTCCCCCTGTTCTCTCCCCCGACCCCCCTTTGAGGTCTGATTTCTTGAGGAGGGCCGCTGAAGTAACCCACAGGTACAGTAGCTGTTGCTGCACAGTTAAATTCACACTGAGCAAGATAAAAGAATGAGGCTGAGAGAGAGAGAGTGAGGTGCGAGAGAGTGAGGTGAAAGAGATACAGAGAACTTCTGAGTGTGATGTTGAGGGAGACAGTGACAACGAGGAAGAGAGAGAGAGAGAGAGCGGTAAAGAAGGGTGGAAAGAGGAAAGAGCATTGTAGAAGCGACAGAGAGCGTAAGAGTGTGTCTGTGGTGAACCCACTCCTGAGAGTAAACAACACCCAAGGAAGGTTTATGAATATCTCATTAGTCGGGGCGCTTGAGGCATTTCTCTCCTGTAGCTGTAACACACAGGTAGACCTGCAACATGTGGTAAACATCCACACAGGCATGTCACTGAGGATAACACGGTCCAGGATTGAGCTGAAACTGAATTATTTATCTGCTTGGTGTGTGTGTGTGTGTGTGTGTGTGTGTGTGTGTGTGTGTGTGTGTGTGTGTGTGTGTGTGTGTGTGCGTGCGTGCGTGCGTGTGTGTGTGTGCGTGTGTGTGTTATGTCCTGTGTCTGTTTTACACATGCTGAAATTGAACTTATTACTCAAGGTTCATTTGGGATGACATTCATTCATTTTCTACTGCTTATTAGAGGGGCTGCTTATTCCCGTTAGGGGTCACGAGTGACTGGAGCCTAACCAAGTTACTTTCGGGCCTTAAGCGGGTACACCCTGGACTAGGGCCAACTAGTCACAGGGCTATCACACAGACAATTACAGAAAACCATTCACTCTCACAGTCATTTACTAGTGGCAATTTTTACACAATGTCCAATAAATCTACCACATGCATGTCTTTGGAAGGAAGCCGGAATGCTTGGAGAGAACCCACAGTAACATGGGGAGGACATAATACTGTTCATATACCATATACTGTTCATAATATGTATATTCTGAGTATATCCATATTTATTATATTCTGTTGTTAATAACTGTTTTGCACTTCTGGTTGGATGCTAACTGTATTTCGTTGCCCTGGACTTGTACCTGTGTAATGACAATAAAGTTGAATCTAATCTAATCTAAACATGCAGACTTCAACCAGAGAGATCATGGTCGAGCCTGAGATTCGAACTCACGATCTCCTTGTTGGGAGGCAAGAGCGCTAACCACACCGCCACCGTGCACCCCTTGTGATGCCATCAGTTAGTGACAATCTTTACTCTTTTGCAATATAATAGCCTTGCAAATGCCTTCAAATGTCCATTACAAGCAGATTCAATTCAATGCCGTTTTCAGAGGCTCAAGTGATGAAGTGAAGTCCTCCTCCTCATTTTTATGACACCACACAAGCACAAATGATTGCTACAACGAATGCAGACACAGAAACTCATTTGAAGTGGAGTCCCATTTGGGGACTGGTGAATATTTCATAGCTGAAGCCGGCTGGTCGCTGGCTACGTTGAGCGCAGCGCATTACACCAGCCCTTAGTCGCTAGGTTAATTAGCCAACTCCATATTAGTACTTGGGTTGATAAGCTATCTTGTGGATCTTAGGAACACAAATGGTCGCTAAGGCACAAGCTTATAAGGATCTAAATAAAGAGAAGTGTCTGAGGCCTTTTTTCATTTAACACACAAGAGGTTGGCAAACATTAGGCCCTAATTTAGTAAATGTTTCCCTACTGTAAAAGTTAACCAGCTCTGTTTCCCAAGATAAAAATGTTGCAATTAGATTAAATATGATTTGTCCCGATGTAGCAATCTTTGAAAACTTTCTCACAATATCAAATAAGTGGTGTAATAATTAGGGAAGAAAGGGAGCATTTGAGCCAGTTTGTACATGAGGCGTATTTAAAGAAAGGACATAACAGCAGTGCCTCAAACTAAACTAAGTGCATTTAGTTCAAGATGTTGAGTATCTCGGTAAGCTTCACATTTGATCAAAAGTAATTCGTTTGAAAAATATTGTTTAATATATTCTCCCATGAGGGCTAAATTAGTCTTTTTATTGTTCAGGCATAGGCACACTGGTCTAGAAGAGCCTCTGGTTGTTACCTGATGTATAGCACAGTGCTAGCATGACAGCAAGCTCTACAATACATTGTCTTCACTACATCATGGGTTTAAGCAGCTGTACGAAACTAATGGCCTCTAAAACCTGTCCCTCTCCTCTTTTTTTTATTTTTATGTTCTGCCGCACTCCAATCATTTTCTTCCTACTGTTTCTCCTCTGTTCCTCTTACTCCTTTCCCTTAATTCCCTGGAGTTCAACTGACCTAATTCACAGCTTCTTACGATGTGCATCTCCCCCGCTCCCCTCTTTTCCCTATTTCTCTCTCACCCCTGACACACACACACACACACTCACACCTAGCGGGGAATCAGCGGTGAAGCAACATGCAGTAGCAGCGGTTACCCTCCGTTTCTTTGTTTGTCTGGCAGAAGTGAACGTCAAGCAGCAGTCACATTGCCGCGTCTTACTCTTTCTCACATCAGTTTTTTTGGGGTTTGGTGGTGGGGGGGGGGGGGGGGGGGGTATGAATAAAATCTCACTCAGCTAGCTGTAACAGCTCGAGCAGAATCCATTATATTCATGCTATGAACTAAAACAAAGCACACTTTCAGTGCCAGCCTCTTTCTATCGCTCATGCGCGGACACTCAAGCTCACAGAGAACACACAGACAATCAGATCCATTACTATGCACATAAATTGGGTTCCATTATTGCCCGTTAAAATGAATCAGAGATCCCACTCACTCACACCGATATCTTTGGCCTGCCGGTAAAACCTTGAATCCGTTCGAAAGGTGCGATGTTAATGGAGCGCCTACGTTGACAGGAGGTCTCTGATCGTCGGACAGCTTGCGTGCGTGTCCTTGCAGCCATGACGCGCGCGCGCGCTGCGGTTCATTAGAGTCCCAATGGCCCCGCAGGGCTGGAGATGCGCTGACCTGAGCAGAGCAGCCTGTTTGAGGGGACCCTCGTGTTCCTCGGACGCCTGAGGACAGAACTTAAAGGTGTTGGGGGGGGGGGGGTTACATTTTGAGGTTGAAACGGGTAAGGTGGGGCGGGAGGGGGCTGCATTTGCCGACGGTTAGCACCTCAGCTGTGGAGAGGACAGCGCACCCGCCCCGCGTGTTGTGTGTCGTGTCAAAGTTCTGCCTCGGAAAGGACGAGGATGAATGTGGTCGTGATCAGCTTAGAGAGGAGCGCACGTGCTCACGTGCACGCTTCACGCAGGGCTGGGCCGAAGAGAAGGCTTCAGTTAGCCCACGGTGAATAAACGATGCTGTTCAAACAGTGTCCGCACTGGAGTCTGTGAGTGTGTGTACATGAGGACAATGCTGTCACAAGGACCTATTCGTGTGAGTGAGTGTGTGTGTGTGTGTGTGTGTGTGTGTGTGTGTGTGTGTGTGTGTGTGTGTGTGTGTGTGTGTGTGTGTGTGTGTGTGTGTGTGTGTGTGTGTGTGTAAGTGTGTGCGTGTGGGTGTGTGTGTTTTTTTCTGTTTTGAAATTGAACAACAGGCGTGAAGGAGACACAGAGAGAGACAGAGAGCGAAATCTATTTCACCGCATGATAAACACAAATAAATCGCTTCCATTGAAAGCAATAGCGGATTCAAAAGCTGTTCCCTGTTTCCACAGTCTATAAATGTTCCTCACGTTCCACCTTTCCCTGAAAAAAAAAGAAGTGATCTGATTTAACTGGATTGGTGTCATCTGTGTAGAGAACATCAGCCCTTCCTGTTATCCTGTCACGTCAGATCAGATATATCCTCAAGGAAGAGGGGGGGAGGATGCATGTTTACTGGATTGAAATGCTCCCTAGTCCACCTCAGCGTAGCCTGGTGCACTAAGACGAGGAGAGAGCACTCAGAACAGAGCTGGAGGATGCTCTTCCTGTTGCATATGTTCATACTTGTAAACATGCACACAAACACACACACACACACAGACAAGCAAACTCATGCACACGTATGCAGACACACAAACGCGTGCGGACGCCCACACACACTCCATGTCCCCTGAGGGAAGTTCTGCTTTCAGTCACTGATTTGATTTAGCTGTCTTTCTCTGCATGCCGTTCTGTGTGTGTGTGTGTGTGTGCTGTCTATAGACAGGCCTCCCACTGAGACAGTGTTGTCTCTTTGTATCAGTTGTTAAGACTCACATGTTAAAGGTGCGTTCAGACACCAACAAGCTCCCACGTCCACGTGCTCTCACTGTCTCATTCCAGACGAGGTGTTACATTCATGTATAAACTTCCACACTTCCACACACTCTCACCAGGCTTTATCTCAACTTTCCCTCCCTTTTGTGGGTTTAAGTAACATACGTTCACATATAGGCTGCACACAAAAATATTACATGTACTTATTTCAGGGACAGCCATTGGTTGTTAGCGAGTGGTAATATTTCAATTTGACGTTGATGCAGTGCCTGTCAATACAGCATGTTGGAAAATGTTTATGTATTTATGTTCATCTACATTATCAAGTTGACAGGATCACTGACATTTAGAATGATGTCATAGACAGTGATACGCACACTGTTATTAATAATAATGAAACAAACTTTCAAAACACATCACAGACATAGAAAACATCCATTAGCCAGCGCATATACAATAAAATGCACACATACAAACTCCTAATACACAACATCATATCTTCCCCATGTTGGGTTAAATTAAACCTTAATCAGTCTTAATGTGTAGAGCTGTGGTACGTGGGAGGTTATCCATTTATTGGTCGCCTACACACACAATCATACACATATAAACACACACACTCAATCATAGACGCCATATTTCATCCAAACAAACACAATCACATACTCAATCACACACACACATATCCACACACAAAGTCACACACACACAAAACAACTCAGAGGCATAAATGCAGCACGCATTTGTGTGTGTGTCTGTACCAGTGTGTGTGTCTGTACCAGTGTGTGTGTCTGTACCAGTGTGTGTTTCTGTACCAGAGTGTGTGTCTGTACCAGTGTGTGTGTCTGTACCAGTGTGTTTCTGTACCAGAGTGTGTGTCTGTACCAGTGTGTGTGTCTGTACCAGTGTGTGTGTCTGTACCAGTGTGTGTTTCTGTACCAGAGTGTGTGTCTGTACCAGAGTGTGTATCTGTACCAGTGTGTGTGTTTCTGTACCGGTTTGTGTGTCTGTACCAGAGTGTGTGTCTGTACCAGAGTGTGTGTGTGTGTGTGTGTGTGTACCAGTGTGTGTGTCTGTACCAGTGTTTGTGTTTGTACCAGTGTGTGTGTCTGTACCAGAGTGTGTGTCTGTACCAGTGTGTGTGTCTGTACCAGTGTGTGTTTCTGTACCAGAGTGTGTGTCTGTACCAGAGTGTGTGTCTGTACCAGTGTGTGTGTCTGTACCAGTGTGTGTTTCTGTACCAGAGTGTGTGTCTGTACCAGTGTGTGTGTCTGTACCAGTGTGTGTTTCTGTACCAGTGTGTGTGTCTGTACCAGTGTGTGTTTCTGTACCAGAGTGTGTGTCTGTACCAGTGTGTGTTTCTGTACCAGAGTGTGTGTCTGTACCAGTGTGTGTGTCTGTACCAGTGTGTGTGTCTGTACCAGTGTGTGTGTCTGTACCAGTGTGTGTTTCTGTACCAGAGTGTGTGTCTGTACCAGTCTGTGTTTCTGTACCAGAGTGTGTGTCTGTACCAGTGTGTGTGTCTGTACCAGTGTGTGTGTCTGTACCAGTGTGTGTGTCTGTACCAGTGTGTGTTTCTGTACCAGAGTGTGTGTCTGTACCAGTGTGTGTTTCTGTACCAGAGTGTGTGTCTGTACCAGTGTGTGTGTTTCTGTACCAGTGTGTGTGTTAGACTGTTTTGTCTTTGACCATTTGATGCTGGATCCCACTCAAAATTCTGTCTGCACGTCCAACCACCAGTGAAGCTGGATCTCATTTTAGAACAACATCCTGTTATGTTCCACCCCCAAAACACACACACACCTAAAGAAAGGGAGGGAAAGAGAGTGAGAGGAAGATAGAGTAAAAGAGAAGGATAAGAGATGAGAGACAGATAATGAGAACGTGAGCAAAACGAAAGAGAGAGAGCGAGAGAGAGGTCAGCTGTGCTGAAGTTAAACTAGACGGGGGGGCTCTGCAGAAAAATAAGTTACTAGAAGGGCGACTGTTAGCAGGCCTTCCATCAGATACGCTTTGAATGGAGAGGGAAAAGTCATGTTGTGCTGTGGGAAGAAAAAATCTATTATTGTACCTCTACCTTTTATGCAACACGTTTATATAATGTGGCGTTCATGACACGCTCATTTCTCCTCCCGCCGTCTGCAAATGAGTAAAATCCCTCTCTCCCTTTCTCCAGTTCTCCTTCTCATGCGGCCGATTGATTTTATGTTTGGTTCAGCTCGGCTTGGGATGCAAGTCTCTGCTGCTTCACATCCCACTCAGTGTGCGTGTCTGTGTGTGTGTGTGTGTGTGTGTGTGTGTGTGTGTGTGTGTGTGTGTGTGTGGCCTGCTGAGCTCTATATCTCTTCATAGTACACATGCGTTTGAGTGTGTGTGTGTGTGTGTGTGTGTGTGTGTGTGTGTGTGTGTGTGTGTGTGTGTGTGTGTGTGTGTGTGTGTGTGTGAATGAGTGTGTGTTTGGGTGAGTGCATTTGTGTGTGGCTGCAGGCTTTGCCTCAGGCTGTTCCTAATGTGATGGACATGGATGATGCCTGCCAGGTAGATATCTGGAGAATTCTGCACACACACACACATGTACCCAAACTCACATAGTTGTCTCTCACTGGCTCATCTCTCTGGGGAACACACTTACTGTACAGGACCAGAAACACTCACCAAGCAAAAGTGCCAGGAGACGGAACGAGATGGTGTGAAGGAGAGGGTGGGTGAGTGAGAGACAGAAAGACTAATGGAAGGAGCCAGAGAGAGACAGACAGAGAGAGACAGACAGAGAGAGAAGGTGATGCTAATGAAGAGAAGGGTGAAGAGTGACACAAAAAAACAGCAGAGAGAAACAAATTTGGGCCTTTTCTGGTGTGTGTCTGGGTGCAACGTGGGTGTGTGTTGGGGTGGTCTTGTTTAACTATCAGTGTGCGGTCTTTTTAAACCTACAAGTGCTGTTTTTATGGCTAGGGTTAGGGAAAACACAATATTAAAGGGAATACATCCCTCTTTCTCTTTTATCCCTCTCTCTCTCTCTCTCTCTCTCTCTCTCTCTCTCTCTCTCCCCTCTCTCTCACTCTCTCTCCCTCTCTCTCTCTTTCTCTCTCCCTTCTTTTTTATTCTCCCCAGTCTACCATATCATCAGATTCACCCGCCCGCCCCCCCCTCAGTTTTATTTGCCATGGGTGGGCTCCTCTCTCCTTCATCTGCCAGAGTCACACACCATGCTGGGGGTCCCGCTTGTGTTCCTTCATGTTTCTTCTCTCTACTTTCCTCTTTGCACAGCAAGAGTCGCCCTGTAGCAGCTCTGTGTCTGTGTCATCCATGTCAGCTTCAGGATTCTGCATCAATTAACACGAGCGACATGTTTGTCGGGGGGGAAGGTCCTGGCAGTTTGGGAGTTTGAAGCAACAATGCACAGTTAGAAATGCGTGCTTCTGTAGCCACAGTTCATAAAGCTGTTTTGTAACCGTTGGGGAATCTTCTAGAAAAGACAGAGAGCCATTTTCAGGCCACCAGGAACCATGGTAATGTTCCAGGCAAAACCTTAGGGAGCTGGAAATGGTTCTGTGTGGGAGTTTAGGATTCCCACAAGTCAATCTTTAATTTTGTGTTGTGTGCATTGAGGTATGTTGCATGCTAACTCCCCGGCCTGCGAGGTCGAATCATTGATCATGCACAAGGTCCTGCTGTCACATCCCATTAGAAACAAGTGCATGCACAGCTGTGGACCCACAACCGCCCCCCCCCACATAAACACACACACACACTCTCTCTCACATTCATGCACACACACACACACACACATACTCACACGCCACAAACCTTACACATGCACACGCACAGTTGGAGACCTGGCGTAGTTAGACCATTAGACACACCAAGTCTTAAGGGCCTTTGATATCTTCAAAGACGTTTGGAACACACATAACCACACGCATGTACACAAAAACACACGGAACACACGTACAGTTCATTGTTAGTTTGTTTCCTAAACCCCCAAGCCACAACAAGGTAATGGAATATACCAGTATTTCCTCCCAATAAGTAACCCCAAAATGATGACAGTCAGTTAGCTCTGAACGCCATCATCATCATGATGAATCTCACCTTGCATCTCACCTAGCACGTCGTGCACAAACCTCTGCTCAGGAGTGTGTGTGGGTGCGTGTGCTTACACGTGTGTGCAAATACCCGTGTCTGTGTGTCTGCGTATTTTTGTGGGTGCGTCTAACACTTCCATCTCTCTCTCTGTTTCTCTGTCTCTCTCTCCCTCTCTCTCCCTCTCTCTCCTTCTCTCTCTCTCTCTGTCACCCTCACTCTCTGTCCCCCTCTCTCTCTGTACCCCCTTGCCATTTCTTTTCCTCTCACCCTAACTCACGTTCTCCATCTCCTCCTCTCCCCGTGTTGGACTAACACCTGATGCCCCTCCCCCGTCTCTGTGGGATATAACCTAGGGATAAGAGAGAGAGAGAGCGCGAGAGAGAGAGCAAAACCAGGGAGGCAGGAAGAGCATGTCTGTATGTGATAATGTGATTTGGCGCTGGGAGTGTGTCCCTGTGGGAGCAGCGTAGGGACAGTTCTGTTCGGGGAGCTGGATGGAACTGTCCATGTGCTCCATGCTGCACCTGTGTCTGTCCTGCCATGACACCAACTCACCGGGACATGTGACACAGACTCAGCAACCAGGACCGAAACATGCCTCACTCGTGTGTGTGTGTGTGTCTGTGTGTGTGTGTGTGTCCATGTGTGTGTCCATGAGTGTGCGTATGTATGTGTGTGTGTGTTTGTATGTGTGTGTTTGTGTTTGTGTGTGTGTGTCCATGTGTGTGTGTGTGTGTCCATGTGTGTGCGTGTGTGTGTGTGTGTGTTTGTATGTATGTGTTTGTGTGTGTGTGTGTGTGTGTGTGTGTGTGTGTTTGTATGTATGTGTTTGTGTGTGTGTGTGTGTGTGTGTGTGTGTGTGTGTGTGTGTGTGTGTGTGTGTGTGTGTGTGTGTGTGTGTGTGTGTGTGTGTGTGTGTGTGTGTGTGTGTGTGTGTGGGGCGGGGTAACGAGCCATGCACTGTGAGGCCCTGCACCCTGAGCGTGTGATGATGCGATCTTCACACAGGCAGAATTAACAGTCAACAGCGTCTTCTCTATCCGACGCCAGGATGGAACACATCTGTCTGATCTGTGAATACATAATGAATCGACCTAAAGCTGTCACTGTGGCTTGACTGTCACAGAGGAGGAGGGAGAGGGAGGAAGAGGGAGGTTTCCATCACGGTGGTTATGATCAGGAGGAATCGTTTCACTCACGAAGCGCTGTAGCTCTCCCGTACTAGTCTGCAGTTGGTGCGAAAAGGACTAGATCTGTAGCCAGCATGCGTAACTACCACTGTGCAAGTTTAGGATGGAACTTCTACCGAAGGTTTCATGTAAACATGTGGCACACATGTTGCTGATTACAAAGAAGAGATTGGTTCAAGGAATTTAAAACGTATCATCCAGACACTTCAATAGGCTGTAGATGATAATACAATATTAGTGCCTGACTCTCCACCTATACACACATGCACTGTCTACACAGGCATCCATGCGTTCACAAAAGAACACACACACACCGTCATACACTTGACTACAGGTGAGAACCTGAGAGAATCCAAGTGATGATGAAGAAGCTGTGACATCTGCCTCTCACACACTGACTGTGAGTGTGTGTCTGTCTGTGTGTTTGTGTCAGGTGGGGGGTGTTTGTGTGTGCGCGTGGTTGTGGGGGGGGTGTTCAGAGAACACACTGAACATGCACGCCACACTTTGGGGCTCCCCTCTGTACTCCATACGCTGACGCTCACACTGTACACACTGTACACACACACACACACACATACACACGGCGGAGTGGCCAGACTCAGGTGTGTCTGCTTCTGTAACACACACTCCTTTTCACTCACTCTGAATGTTTGGATGTTTCTGGGCCTTTCCTTCACTCACCTCTCCTCTCCTACTCTCCTCTACACTCCTACCTTCGCCTCCCCTCCCCTCTCCTCCCTTCTCCTCCCTTCTCCTCCCCTCCCCTCACCTCCCCGCATCCCTCCTCTCCTCTGATACTGTAACATGCATTATCCTGGGTTCAGAAAGAGTTCAAGTACACAATATTTCTTGAGCTTGTCCAAATTGGTTTAAAAGCAGATAGCAATGACATTCTAACTGAAGACGCAGTGTAATCCACTCTCTTTCTGATCCTATTTTCTGTTCAGTTTCTGGGTATCCTGAGTCGCATTTGTGAAACTGCTTCATAGTGTAAGGTACCTACAGGTACACCATACTGGAAGTTGAAACTCAGAGGAAACAATAATAACCGCCCTTCCTCTTTCCTCCTCCTCCTTCCATCCCCTCTCTTCTTTCTCTTCCTGTTCTATGGCTGAAAGCAACACCACGACCAATCCATAACCTCTCATCTGGAATGGGATGCTGTACTTACGTAATGTCACCCGAAATCAGTCTTCCAGCCCACCCCCCCCCCTATTATCTACACTAACACACTCTATGGCACATGTTCTCTCACAAATACATATTTTCCTACATACCTACACATCCATACTCACACTTTTATACACAAAAATAGGACATTGATTTGTCCCTCAGCAGTTCAATCTTTCATTCTTTCTTTTTTCCTCTCTCTCTTGCTCTCTCGCTCTGTCTCTCTCTCACACACACACACAGACACACACCATCCCAACATCCCAGAACTCTGGATTATAGATAGAGATTAGAGATTAGGGCCAGTGTGGGGATTATACAGTCCTGTGTAGCCCTGCCTCTAACCCCGATCAGAAGTACCTCTGGACCCATCATCTTCACTGATGAACACACACACATACACACACACGTTCTTCAAGAAGAGACATTGGGCACTGACCTGTAGCAGATCCAATGAATTCTGGATGAGCATCCTTCACCTTTTGGTAGATTACTTTGGTCTGGTCTGAGGGGTCTGCTGTGACCTCACCTGCTGAACAGGCTGGAGGTGGATGTGAACAGATTGTTTGAGGAGTGTCTCAAACTAGACGCAGAAGAATGTAGTGTTAAAAGTTAGGAGATGAAGAAACCATGATGTTGTGTTGAGGAGAATTGGGAGGAGCGTGGGATTGTTTGGCTGCTCCATAGAGACCATGGGAGAACTGTTGGCCATGTGGGCCTGTCACAGGAAGAGCTGCTTCCTGTTGCCTGGCTCTGGTTTCTGCCCCATCACTGTTGTGACATCACCATGATCTCCTGGTGCTTGTAGTGCCATCTGCTTTAGGGATAGTAGCAGAATAGAGTGAGAGAGAAAGAGAGAGAGAGTTTCCACAGACTTAGACTAGTGTGTGTACTAACATCCCTGGCACTAACCCAAATGCTGTCTTCATTTTCCACCAGAAGGAATTTCTGTGTGTTTGGCTCGTGCTGACTATAGCTAGTGGCTTCATGCTAAGTAGACGTAAGGCTGCGTCTTTTCACACAAATCTTTGAAGTATGTTTGAATTCGTCATTTCTCTCTTAACTGAAATGCAACGGTGCTCAACTCTAACTGGGTAGTCACTGTAGAAATAAAAAACATTCTAACAAATGAATCTTAATGGCACCAAATAAATACATTGAATTTGTTGTAGAGTTACTAAGGAGCTTGTCAATGTGTTATGTTTAGGAATCTCGGAAGCTGAAATTGTACACGGAGGAACCATGCAAATCACAGACTTGATGCATTGAACATGATATATATCGTAAAATATATCGCATAAAGGTTTACGCAAAGGTATTTCTTTTGAACGAATCGCTGGGACAAGAATCCAAGAGAACGGGATGCTTTCATCCAACAGATGCTTTCATCCAACCCAAAGTATAGGGCAGGGTTTAAACCTGCAATCTCTTGATCTGCGGTGAAACCCTGACCCACCGAGCTCTGTTCATCCCCTCTGCTCATTCTAAGATTTACTAGCTGTGAGACGCAACTGTTTGATGATGTGGAGCAAAACGACTCTTGTCACGCCTGTGTGTGTGCAGAGTTGTGACTAATGACTGCCTGACAGGTGGATGCTGCCATGCCATTTGGGTGCCTTGCCCTGCGAGATGGGCGGAGCTACAACAGCATATCTGATGTCACTGACAAGTACGAGATTGGACAGGTCCTCAAAGCGTGAGTACCCAGCAGTCATTACAAATGTAATCCTTCGTGTGTTGTGAGTTCATTGTGACGTGTCCATTTCCTGTGTTTAACATCAGCTTTTTTATTGCCCTCTGGGATCAATATAGCCTCCATTCTTGATGCGCTGTCGTTTAGTCAATTTTTGCAACAAAATGTTCATTTATTTCCTTTTTTTTAAGCTGTCGTAAAAATATCATACAGGCCTCACCAGGGGGTAATTTGATGTTACTGAATAGATTTTTTTTTCTTCAGACACTCAGGGACATATTCTTTAAGAGCTCGTTCTGCCTCGTTGACCCAGTTCTGTTTCTGTTATTCCCAGAGATCCCTGTAGAAAGACCATATGGCCGTATCAACATCTGTCTGAAGAGCTTTTTGCTCCTATTTTAAAGAGCACCCACCAGCCAACACACCGACACCCGCATACACATGCACACACACAAACAATCTATTGGTTGATGTCAGAGTAATACCGTACAGGTTTTTTTTCCCTCCAAATTGAACCCTATCCTTTGGCAAATAGAGTAAAAAAACGTCTGCCTTTTTTCTTTCTTTCAATTTGTCTGGAAACACACTTGCCAGAAAACATACAAAGTAGGAATGTTTGAGTGTTGAATGTGTGAATGTTTTTTGTGTATGTGTGCTTTAAGCATGATGTCAAACTACATTACATTTACGTTTATTCATTTAGCTGAAGACGATTTCATCCAAAGCCACTTCCAAGAGAGAGCTTTACAAAACTAACCCAAGTTTACAGTTTCCCGCAGGGCCTAACAAATTATTTAGAACTGACCTATAAGATCAGGGAAATCAGTTTGTGTGTGCTACCCCTTGAAGCGGAAACTAGGAGATTGTATCCCAATTACAGCTGTAACGATTCTTCTGACTAGTGATTGTTTACATGACTTATTCATATTCATTTGCATGTCTTATGCGCATATTAGCCCTTTAATTTCTGGATGTTTGGTGCGGCCCACAGTTCCAGGCTAATTCAAATGTTTTACTGCAGTTGCCGATGTAGTAGAACTCGTCTGTAGAACACATTGCGTGTTTTGCTAAACCCAGTTCACCAAGGTGATGGAGCTGTTTCTGCCACTTTTATCACTCCAGTCTTGAACCCTCTCTCTTTCTCTCTGTCTCTCCGTTTCATGGTTTCTTTGTCTCGGCCCGCAGAAAGGAGTTCTGCGAGCTGTGTCTGGCGAAGGACAGACAGACAGACAAGGTCTTCGTCTGTAAGAAATTCTTGAAGAAGGACGGCAGGAAAGTACGCAAGGCCGCCAAGAACGAGATCATGATCCTGAAGATGTACGTGCTGGTCACTGAAGACAGATGGGGTGGGGGTTCAAAGGAGGGTTATAAGGAGGGTTAGTGGGGAGGGGGTGGAAGGAGAGTAGGAGCAGGTTAGGAGCCTATGAGGAATTTTTATTGAATGTATCTCACCCTTTCTTTACGAGAAACCTAATAAGAACCAGAAAGAAAGAAAGAAGCTAAGATATAGAAGCTAAGAGAAATCTAGAGAAACTAGAAGCAAATTAGGTAGGTAGAACGTTTACAATTAGTTTTTTTTGCCTCTTGGTATAAAACCCTTTCAGTCACTCACTTTTATGACGCAGTCAATCTGGCTATAAAAGCAAGTATAAAAGACAACATGCTTGAAGTGTGGAGTTTCTGGAAGGTTCTAACTTAACAGCTTCTGAATCCTTTCTGCTGGTTGCAGGGTCAACCACCCTAACATCTTACAACTGATCGACACCTTTGAGACCAGGAAGGAGTACTTCATCATCCAGGAGCTGTGAGTGTTGCCTTCTCTGGAAAGATCCTCCCCTGGCAATGATAGATAGAGAGTGTTAGGACAATTTACCCTCAGTAACAACTTCTTAATTCCCTGTAGCTTTCTCAAGCTCGATAGGTGTTCTCTATAGAAACCTCTCTGGATTATTGCTGTTGTTCACATCACCAGGCAAAAAAATTGCTTATCTTCCCTTGTAGTTACTTATGTGTCTTGGGTACAGTGTGTGTGTGTGACCTGATATTACAACACATACCTTGCACTTCTATGGCCTCTGCACACTCCATAATAATCACGCCACGCTGTTCTGCTGTCTCCCCTCAAATGAATCAAGTCATTTAGAGAAATTACTGCTGTCTAACAGCACAGTTGGGTTAGCTCCAGGCTGGGCCTGTTTGATTGCTACACAAGAAGTATTAAAAAGCCCAACCCTTTTTAATGAAGGCTTACAATAGTGTGACTAATGTGTGTGCGTGTGTGTACATCTGCCTGTGCATGTGTGTGCGTGTGTGGGTGTCTCAGGGCCACTGGAGGAGATGTGTTTGACTGGATCCTGGATCAGGGGAACTACACAGAGAGGGATGCGTCGAATGTCATCCGGCAAGTTCTAGAAGCAGTGGCTTACCTGCACTCGCTCAACATTGTGCATAGGAACCTGAAGGTATTTTAGTACGTGTACGTGTGCACGTGTGTGTGTATGTAAGCCTAAGCACATTCCACGGTCTCTAATGGCACTTGATCATGTTTCTTGGAAATCATTTATTTGTATTTAGTAAACAGAACATCTCTGTAGACTCCTCAAGGCGATGTTTTGACATCTCCACTTACTACTTTATTGTTGCTAACAGCTCTCAACGTCAGAGTAAACACTGTCTTTATGGCTTGATGCAGTCTCCAGTGAAAAATAACCCTCTAAAGCACACCCCCACACACAATATAATTTAATATCTTCATGTTGCTAATAGCTTCAAGTTGTTAATATCACACAGAACTTTGATTGAGGAATGACTTCTGTGGACCTTGGATAACCTCTAGTGGTGGAACTGCACACTGGTCCTAACTGGCCTGTGAAAGGACTAACACCAAATATCTCTGCTATTGAAGCTAGTCAAGTCTGGCTTTGTTACAGTGTATTGTGCATGCTTGAGAGAAAGATTAGCACCGTTAGGACTGCAGGGATTTAAACTGCCAACCTTCTATGCAATTTACCCTTAGATGAAAGAGATATTTACCTCTAAGGCCATCTGGGGCCATTTTTTTCATAAATGGTCTGGATACTGTGGACATGCCCAGGAGAAGAGTTAGCTAAATATAATAGCTTCAAATAATAATTGTATCTCCTAAATGCTTTGTCATTAGTTTACAGCTTGTTGTTGTTGTTATTCTTCACAGCTGGAGAACCTGATGTACTACACTGAGAACAACCACAAGAAAGTCGTTCTGCGGGACTTCTACCTGTCTAAGTTTGAGAATGGTTCCATCACAGAGCCCTGTGGAACACCAGAATACTTGGGTGAGGGATCCCCCTAGCCCTTATGCCTGCATCCTCCCAAAGATCTCCTAAATTCCTTCAGTTCATCTCTTTGCTTTAGTTTCAAACTCTCTCTTGGGGTAGGACTGGAGTTAAGGATTAATATTCATTGGTTCTTTCCAGAAGGTTCATTTGGGCAGAAACTTATGTCCATGTATTCCAAGCCTCAGTGTTTGAAGGCCAGAGCCATCACTCACACCAGAACATAATTAGAAAGATATATCAAAAGAGAGTGGAGGGGATTGAATGACAAGGAGAGCAAATATACTTAGAAAGATTTTGTGATAGAAGTGTCACCATGAACTTTACAGTAGCAAACAAATAATTCAAAAAGTTCTGCTTTCCCTTTTCCTCCATATCTCTCTCTCTCCCTCTCCCTCTCCCTCACCCACTCTTTCTGTCTCCCTTTCCCCCTCTCTCTCTCTCTCTCTCTCTCTCTCTCTCTCGCCCTCTCGCCCTCTCTATCTCACTCTATCTCCATCTCTCTATCTCACTCTATCTCCCTCTCTCTCTTCCTCCATCTCCCTGTCCCTCTCGCTCAGCTCCTGAGGTAGTGGCTCGTCACCGGTATGGTCGGCCAGTGGACTGCTGGGCTGTGGGGGTCATCATGTACATACTGTAAGTGACCACAAAGCAGTGGCACATTGTTAATTTTGACCACTTTGCAATGCAAATCAGAACATATGTTGTTTAAGATGCACCTGGACATTGAGAACTCTATCACTCTCTTTCAACCTCTCTCTCTTTCTTTCTCTCTCTTTACTTTTCATTTCAGTTCAAGTGCTTGTTTGTCATTTTTTACAAACAAATAAAACAAGTTATTTCTCCCCCACCCTCTTTTACCCTGTCTTCATCTTCTGCCAGTCTATCGGGTAATCCTCCTTTTTATGATGAAACTGAGGAGGAAAACACTGATTTACACAATCGAATTATCTTCTGTCGGATTGTCGGGGGAGAGTTTGAGTTCGACTCCCCGTACTGGGATGACATCTCTTCTGCAGGTACAACCTTTCACCACTAGAGGGAAGAAAATCCATACTTTTGAACAGTAGCCCTGCATTTTCACGATCAATGTTGTTCAAGGATGCAAGTTCAAGTTTAAGCTTTGTTTGTGCTAGTAAATGTTTTCAATCTTTCTCTATCTCCCTCTCTCTGTCTCCCTCTCCCGGTCTCCCTCTCTCTGTCTCCCTCTCTCTTACCTTCCTCTCTCTGTCCCTCTCTCTCTGTCTCCCTCTCTCTGTCTCCCTCTCTCTGTCCCCCTCTCTCTGTCTCCCTCTCTCTGTCTCCCTCCCTATGTCTCCCTCTCTCTGTCTCCCTCTCTCTGTCTCCCTCCCTCTATTTCCCTCTCTCTGTCCCCCTCTCTCTGTCTCCCTCCCTCTGTCTCCCTTCCCCTCTCTCTCCCCCTCTCTCAGCTAAGGAGCTGGTGTGTAAGCTGATGAACGTAGACCCAATGCTTAGAATTACGGCCCAGGATGCACTGTGGCACGAATGGTACGCATAAACACACACACACCCATTCAAATGGTCATTTCAAATAAGTAAATCTGTCTCAAAATAATAGTTGTTGTTGTTCTGTGTGTGTGTGTGTGTGTGTGTGTGTGTGTGTGTGTGTGTGTGTGTGTGTGTGTGTGTGTGTGTGTGTGTGTGTGTGTGTGTGTGTGTGTGTGTGTCAGGATTGCGGGGAATGGGGCATCAGAGAAGAATCTGAAGGCAGGAGTTTGCGCCCAGTTTGAGAAGAACTTTGCCAAAGCCAAGTGGAGGGTAAGATTATAATGATGGTTTAATGCAGATGAATGATGATGAGGATGGCAGTGATGATGAGAGATTTGATGTTGGATTGTGTCTATGGCTAGAACGCCACAGCAACAGCCCTAACAGTTTTGGTTCTTTCTCCTTGCATGTGTTCCAGGAGCTGAAGGTATTGTAGTTCTCCATGAGGAGAGTGTGTGTTTTGGAGGGGGGAGGGCGGGGGGGGGTGCGTTCCAGCTCAATACAGCAGCATAATTACCCAATTTCAAATAGAACATAGAACTGGACATTCCCCCATTTCCATCCAGATGTAAGCAATTTGTTGACGTGAAACGTTCATGCTATGTGGAGCGCCCAGAAAAAGTTTTTGGTCCGGTGTCCACCCCACCCCCACCCCCCATCCCCCACGAGTCTCCCCTTGGGCGTGTTCCGTCTCTGATCCCACTGTCGCTTAGCCTACCCCAACCGAGTTCCATCCGCCCCACCTCCGCCTGTCCTTGGGTGCATCTCAACTGCCCAAAATGGCTGCCACTTCTCTTGTCCTTCCCTTGTCCCTTCATCTGTGCTTCTCCAAGAGGACAACATCCTCCGATGGAGGGGGTCAGCTTAGCTTTCTACCCAACCACTTAGAGGTTGGTGGAGATGAAGGGAAGGAGGTGAAGTAAGGAAAGGACGAGAGGAAGCCAGTCTGGACTAGAGAGATGCAGTCATTGCGTATTTGGCCCCTCTTATCATACCTTTGAAGTGATTCCTGACTCTCATTAACACCATACTGTGGCTTGGTAGCGTATTAAAGCTGAACGCCTGCCATGAAGGTCGGCAACAAGCCATCGACACACAGCCGTGGCCTCAAGCATCTTGTGCTCTGACAGTGTTTGAAGATCTGTTGGAACACAGATCAGTATCAGCAACATGGCTGGGCTCTTGCACAGCATTGCTTATACCTATTCGCGTTTAGCACTTGTGCTAACGTGTAGGCGGTACATTAGGGGAGCTTCTGAAATAGGCCACAACCTCTCCGAAGGAAGTAGTTGGCTCTATGTCTGCAGCGCTCGCTTCACTATAGCTTAACTCCCCTAAGACATGGGTTTGCAGAGTGCCAAGTTTGATCTTGTATGATCAGACTGCCTGAAATGCCTCAGTCCTGTTATAACTCAGCCCTGATGTAAATACATATACACTGCTGTGTGTGATCCAGTGCCTAAGCCGGGATTTTGCTAATGACCTCTTTTCTCTCTCGTTTACTATCTATCTATCTTTCTATCTCTCTTTCTTGTAGAAAGCGATACGTGTCACTACTTTCATGCAGCGTCTGCGGAACTCGGAGGCCCTGAATGACGGAGTGGTTGGGAAGGGGGAGGGTGGAGGAGGAAAGGAAGAACAGGGGGCACCCCCCAGTGAGGGCCAGGGAGGGAAGGGAGGGGAGGGCGAGGGAGGGGTTGTATCGAGCGCTGGGCCTCTGGAGGTGACACTGGAGAGCACGCCTACAGGGGGAGGGCCGGAGGGGGAAAGAAATGGGGGAGGAGGGGTGAGGAAGGGAATCCCCCTCAGTCCCTCAGTGGGAATATCCCCCTCGGCCACCAGTGACCCTCTCTCTCAGCCTGGTCAATTGCAAACGGCGCCATCCGGAGTGGAGTCCGACAAGAACGGAATAAAGAGAGGCGCCGGGGACGGCACCAGAAAGATGGCTGCTGTTTTGGGGCAGAACAAAATGGACACCAAAACATCTCCCGCTGTTACCCAAGACCCCACTGATCTCCCAGACTCCCATGTGATCAAAGGGGCAGTCCCAGAGGCAGACAACTCAATGCTGCTTAGCAAGGCAGGTAGGAAACACACGTCCACCTCCCCTGATACCCACAACAGACGCAAGATGGCTGCTACACTCCATGGCACAGTCTCGGGCACCACTGCTACTGCTGTCTCAGCCACAGCGAGGCCAGGGGTGCAGGACAGGTATAAGGATGAGAACGAGGCCAGCTGGTGTCAAACCCAGCTCCCAGAAGAAGTAGCTGAAAAAACTGTGGTGGTCGTAGTCGGGGCGGAGCCAGTGGTGAGAGTGGCAGCCGAGGCAGGGTTAGGAGTGAGGGTGAGGGGCGATGTCAGCCCTGTGACGAGGCGGGGGGCAGGAGGGAGGGTGGAGAGGCATAGTGCGGAGTTCAGCCTGGCCAGAGGTGGGCCTACCCCAGCCCCTGGCTGCTACAGTGCAGGGAGCTCCGCTAGCCTGGGCCGCAATGCCACCCCGTACAACCCTGAGGTGGGGGCCATGGGGATGAGCATGACGGGCGGGTACGGAAGTCCTTACTGCTCTCTGTACGCGGGCGGGGCGGGGATGGGGATGTACCGTGGTCAGCCCCAGGGAGGGGTGGGAGGGATTGGCAGCAGCAGCGACTGGCAGATGGACAGCGTGATCGAGCAGATCGAGAAGCAGATGGCGGCCGTGCTGGAGAAGATCGAGGGCGACATGCCCTCGCTGATGGAGCAGATCAGCGACTGCCCCCACGAGCCGCCCCGCGCCCGCAGCGCCCACACCTCGCCCATGGTGACCCGCGCCGTTTCGGCCGCAGCGACTCCACCGCCCCTTCCCACCTCCCCCAGGCCTCCCCTGCCCTCCCTCCCCCACCTCACCATCCCCCCTCCCTCTTACCCCCCACCCTCCCCGCCCACCCTGTCCCCAGGCCAATCAGGGGAACAGGAGGAGAGAGACGGGCAGCGGGGGGCTCCGTTCCCTAGTCAGACCCCGGGAGCCAGCATGGGAGGAATGGGCCCATGAGGCAGCAATGAGCGCACGTCTGGGCTACAGAACACAGGGACGATGAAAGGACACTACTGCTCTTAGAAGCTGAAATGAGAGATGGACCAGTCGTAATTCCTACCATTCTAACTTTTCAACCGCTAGATAAATAGTAACAACAATATAAAGACGTATTCTTTATTAAATGACTGCACCATCTTGGTATTTCTTTATTAAATTCCATCACTAAGATGAGAGAGGTGTGTCTAGGATCTCACGTCAAGGATCTGAAAATGGAAACAGATTGACTTCCTGTTAGGGCACAATAGTGATGTGAATAGTCTCAACATTGTTTTTCTAACACATAATAAACACGTGCATGTGTACACCACATAATACACAGTTACATGCACACAAATATACACAACTTTACACTGGAATGGTTTTGTTAAAATGTTGGCAAGATGGGATTTTCAAAAGAGCACATCCCACCATATTGGCTGAAATTGTTAACGTAATTGCCAGAGGGGGAAGTCAAGGCTACAGTTAGTATTTTTCTATGTTCATCAATGGAGAGGTGTTGTTTATCTGTAAATAAATCTAAAGTGACTAGATTGATTATTCTTGCTCCACATCAATGTTTAAATCCACCTGTTCTCTACTTTTCCTCTGTGCATTGGTTCCTTGTTACTGCTGTGGTCATTTCTCCATATGAGATGTAGACTCTTCAGTCTTCAGAATGAAGGATGTGTGTGTATGTTTGATGATGACGTTTTACTACAAAGAAGTATTAAGTACATTGTAGCTTCTATTTAACACACACACACAAACCTCTCACCATTCTCTCCCCCAAAACAGAAGCTTGTTGATTTATCTTATTTTTTGTACACATTTGATGTTATTCACTGAACTATGCTGTATATGGCTTTATTCATGTTCCTGAGTACCATGAGTCTAATGTGAATGAAATCTTGTCTTTCTAAATTGTATTTACCCCCTAATTTCAAATTAATGTTGCGTAACACTGCAAATGTTGTGGTGCTTTCCTTTCCTGTCTTTTGGTTTTCCAACTTATTCTTATTTCTCTTCAAGTCTTGGCACATTTTCTTTCAATAAAAGTGTATAATTAAAGAATGTGATTATGTTCTTTCATTTCACAGAATTGAACCACTGTTTATATATATATATATATCAGTAGACCTACAATAATTAATACATTATTCAAGAAGCCGAAGTGTCAAACAACATAACTTCAGCATGAGCACATTTCAACAATTGAGTAAAAAATATTACATTTGACTGAAAGGTGGGCCGATTGTAGAATACCTTTTTTTCACACTGTATTTGGTTCATACGATGCCTACATCTCCCATCGGCCTTTGGACGAGGATCAGTCTAACACTTGAGGTAGATTGGGGGGTACATCAAACAATTTACAATGCATTGTCATTTAAAATCCCGCTTTTGAAATGCACTACAGTTATTATTTGGATCGTAGGTTTGTTAAAAGTTTTTATTTTATTATTTACTGCTCATAAATACCCGAGATAAATTCAACCGAAATAAAATATGATGTGTATGTTATCCTTATTTGGGAACGGGTGGTTATTACTGCACTATGCACATGTTGGTGCTTTGCTTGGCTTTCAACTGAAGAAATCCTTGCGAGCGTGCAGGAGACCCTTGCAGTGCTGGATCCGCCGGGCAGCCAAAGTCACGCAGATCCCGCCACTCTCTTAATATCACAAGTTTGCCATCTTCGAAACCGCAATCGTTAAGTTTGCTGTGAAAAGCTGTTACCAGAAACAATCAGGTTTATTTGTTTTGATACTAAGGACCAGGCCCGAGCAATATCGGATGTGGTGAGTTCTGCATACTTGTGAATGTGAGAGTTTTGCTAGTTAGCAAACTTGGTGATTCTGCTAACATGACCGAGCTTCTTACTTCCCCTCGACCTGGAAAAGTCGTTGGATTGGAATTCAATTCCGTCCAGTTTGACGGTGCAGCTCGGTGACCGAGCCAGCAGGCGACCAGCGTACATCTGCCATCTAAGAACTACGCACTCAGTTTGTTTTACACATAAAGAGGGTAAAGCTAGTGGATGTCATCTAGCTAAGCTATCCATAACGCTAATGTCCAGAAAAATGGCTTCAACTACATTGATTTACAGAAAAGGATGTCACGTTGTTACAGTCTTGTTAGTCGCAGAGACTGGTCTACTTAGTTTGGTTAAAAAATAACCATAATATCCGCTAGATAAATACATTTGCAAAGATGAGCACTGCCAGTTGTTTTAAAATGCTAGTAGCCAGTAGCCTCCAGACGTTAAATTGACCCCCGCTGTAGCTTAATGAGGATGCTCGTGCTCAGGGGTACATAACCTAAACCTCTGTTGGCTTTTCAACGAAAAGCACAGTACAAAGTAAAGTACAGAGAGATGCTGAGGGTTGACAACAGTCTAATGAACGACAGGTTATCTGACTAGTACATTGGAAATGTGGCTAAGCTGCATGAGCTTCATGGCAAATGTCAGTTGCGACAGCAGGGATTCATGGACCCGAGCACCGGCCTCTCTTCTCGGCATGTGCACCCGAGATAGTCGGCCCCACTCGGGCCTTTGTCATTTTCCAGCCGCCCCCTCCCCCTCCCCCCCCACTCAATTTCCTCATTTTTTATCAAGATCCTTCATTTGAATATTAGCTTTATAAGCCATAGGTCCATATAACAATCCACTTTAGTAGATGCACTAGGTGCGGGATATTGTCAGTTCTATTGTTAGAACGTGTGTCGTATGCAAACTTGGACAGGCTTGAGTTTCACGGTTTTCAGTGTATTTTTTACGTTCTTGCCGGTGTAACGTGAATATGGTAATGTGCCTGTAATGTATCGACAGTATTTGGTGCACAATGCATGTTATATTTGTGAAATGCAACGTAGCCTTGAGGAACAGCGGTTCAACCATTGTCTTATCTTGGTGGAACTGATCTCGCTCAACATCTTTTTGCGTATCCCCACAATTGAGTCAGTTCCCATAGGCAACACCTATTCCACGCCTAACAAGTCAGTATTTACTATACATTGTTTATTGCTAAACGATACATGTCAGGTATACACATGGGTCTATGTGTTATTACGAGGCAAATCTTGCATGACGAGTTAGGTCATGCGTGGTGCGATGTATTTCTCTCGCCACACTTTATATTATCAGCCCTTTGCATCTGTGCAGTAAGTTATTTAATTCAAGCGAGTTAATAAGTGAGATAATTCAAGTTTGAGACTTCTAGTGCTTCATTGTAACGCACATTTTCTGGCAAGGGGCGGGAGTAGTGCTGCCCAGACTTCGTTAGCCAATGAGGGGCCGAGTTAGGAGGAAGCACGCTGATGGCCAATGAGGAGCCGAGTTAGGAGAAAGCACGCTGAGGGCCAATGAGGAGCCGAGTTAGGAGAAAGCACGCTGAGGACCAATGAGGAGCCGAGTTATGAGAAAGCACGCTGAGGACCAATGAGGAGCCGAGTTATGAGAAAGCACGCTGAGGGCAAATGAGGAGCCGAGGTAGGAAAAAGCACGGTGAGGGCCAATGAGGAGCCAAGGTAGGAAAAAGCACGCCGAGGGCCAATGAGGAGCCGAGTTAGGCGAAAAGCACGCTGAGGGCCAATGAGGAGCCGAGTTAGGAGAAGGCACGCGGAGGGCAGCCGCTCTCAGCTCCTGCGTCACCACCCTCCGCCCATTCCACCGATCTGCCATTTTGGTTTTGTTCCTGAACCTGGATGCAGTCTGAAAGCCATCAAACACACAGGACCTCCAGCGGAACGACATAGTGACTCGACAATATAGTCCTAAGCGCCTCTTTAACCGCACAACTTTTCTTTTTAAACTCGGTGAATTACGATAGACGTTGTTTTAACATTGAGGCACATACAAGAGGAGCGGTTTGCATTGAGAAGGGACAGAGAAGAATTATTGGTAAGACAAATCAATGAAGCACGAGCGTTGTGTTAGCCTTTCATGAAAACAAACGCATTTTTGAGTGCAACCTCTTTATGGCAGGTGTCGAGACCCGCAAAGCTGTGGTTATCTATAAACCCTACGTGTTTCTATATAGCTACTTGCATCCCAGTGTATAGCAGTCATCTATTTAAACTAGTGTTACAGTGCTGCTGGGTTAGTTAGGCCCAGGCCTGCAGATACAGGCTACCTGTCCAGCCTTAGTTGTGCTGCCTGCGAACAAGCCTGTAAGTTATTCATGTTCTTACTGAACCCCGCAGTGATCCTGTCGGCAAATCACTTATCTGATTAGCTGAGAAGGACCCATATAGCTTTAGTGTCCCGAGTTTTGTTAACAGATTGTTGATGTTACAGTCATCAGTCATTAGAAACCTGCCTAGCAACATCGGATCAGGGATATTTTCGATAATCATTTAGCAAAACCGGATCTGCAATATCTGCGTGTGTACGTACAATTTAACATGTAACAACGTACGTATGTTTAAGACATTTATATTAAGCTAATGATCGTCCCAATGAATTAGTAGCAAGTAAAGCACAAGCCGCATTGGAGACGGAAATACCGGCTAGATCAGTGACACAAAACTACATTTGGACGATGTTGTTCTCGGCATGACTGCGCTGATTTCATTGTTCCATATATCATATTTCAAGCTTTAATATCGTGGGGGTCAGCTGTAATAGACTACGTTTCTGTGTTCATGTATAACCTCTTATGTCTTGTACTGGACTTACTTGTGTGTCACTGATTTCTATGCGGCCTCACCGCTCCGCCTAGTGAGGCATTGTCAAGTGTTGCACCCTTTACTGCAGTGAAGTTTTCATGATTCAGCTTTTTTTTGTTCTTCAAGCGCTGTTCCGTCAAACAGACAATACAGGATCCTAAACAAACGGCTCCTGTTAGTCCAAAATGAGCTGAAAATGCTTCTATTCATGTCTTTTTTCCAGCCCTTGTTTCGTTTTCTACCAGATCTGGACTTGGTGTGGCGCCAGCGCAGCTGCCCCCCTAACCTAAAAATCACTTTCGTTTTTCTCTCATAAATAAGGCTCCGCCTTGTAGAAGTACAATGCTGACATAGATGCATTTAACAAAACTCGCCCTTGGCTTTCACTTTTATTCATGGCCCTGGTAGACAACATTAATGATTTAGATTTCTGCCTAAGAGAACCCTATTGTGTTCCTTGCAAAACTGGGACAATACGTGTGTTCCAGTCAAAACAAACTGGAAACTCATCTTGGCATGGTGTGTATCATTCCTATCAGAGGGTTTTTTGGCCATTGGTTTAACAAAGGCCTCCTTAAAACTGTTATGTGCTGCTGTCCAGAAGGTCACAGAACATACTGTGATGTGATTTGATGGCTTTCTACTCAATGTGAGATGATTTGATGGTTTTCACAGTGTGCGTGGCGCCTCAATAATGGAAACATGCCATGGATGCTTTTCAGATTGTAGTTTTTTCCAGCTATTTTAGACGCATTGGACCATTTTAAGTTACAAATCACTTATCTGTCGATAATTCCCTGTGGATTTTGCATCCCTCAGCACCTCAGCTTGTGTTTAGGGTGGTGTGTGATGAGCCAGGTCATGTATTGAGATGTGTGTGTGTGTTTCAGATGTCCAGCTCGCCGCTGTCCAAGAAGCGTCGCGTGTCAGGATCAGAGACGAAGACGGGATCCCACTGCTCCTCCTCTAACTCTGTCACAACTGAACTACCCCACACACCCGCCAACGTGAGACACGCACACACACACACACCCACACCTCTCTATGGATATGCAGACTTTTACACTTGGTCTATTTGATAACACATTTGCACACAACACTTTTTTCACCCACTTTTAAGGTTTTGTTGTTGGCAAACAGCCAACTTACTTCTGCAAGCTAAATGCTACGCAGTCGCTAATTTAATTTAAATTATTCACAAAAAATGTGGTAAGCTAATAAACGTCAAGAACAATTAATGGTTTTGACTGGTGCTTTTCCTATCCAGGGCATGGCTAAGAATGGCAATGATACTGAGATTGATGAAGGCCTGTACTCCAGACAGCTGTAAGTCTTTAATCCATTACACATGCACACTCACACAGTGGGGTTGTGTCTCACCTCTTCTACACACAACCTGGCTTCAGACATACTGTTGGCTACATGTTCTGTATCTAGTCTCATTAGTACAGTGGTTCCCCATTCCGGTCCTCAGGGCCCACTGTCCTAAATGTTTTAGATGTTTCCCTGCTCCAACACACCTGATTCAAATGGATGGGTCCTTATGAAGCTCAGTGGAAGCCTGATAATGACAATTTATCAGGTGTGTTGGAAGGGGGTAACATCTCAAACGTGCAGGACAGTGGGCCCTGAGGACCGGCATTGAGAACCACTGCATTAGTATGATAGCTAGTGAGCCCAGCCCCTGGTAACCCCCCCCCCCCATGTGTCCTGCTCCTGTAGCTACGTGCTGGGCCATGACGCCATGAAGCGCATGCAGAACTCCAATGTGCTGGTGTCAGGCCTCCGAGGGCTTGGCGTGGAGATCGCCAAGAACGTCATTCTGGGAGGAGTCAAGAGCGTCACGCTGCACGACCAGGGAGCAGCCGAGTGGAGAGACCTCTCCTCACAGGTGTGTGTGTGTTTTAAATAAACACTCATTTAGCAGACGCTTTTATCCAAAGGGACTTACAGTCAGTACAGGGACAGTCTCCCTGAAGCAAGTAGGGTGCCTTGCCAAAGGACACAACATCACATAGCCACAGCCAGGGTTTGGACCCAACCTCCCAGCCACAACCTTCCGCTTATGAGACCAATGGCTTAACCCGCTGAGCCATCTGACTCCCAATTTTAGACAACAGTTTCTTAGTTTCACTTTTCACTGTACTTAACACTGTATTTACCTACCCAAAATGAACCAGTTGACCTAATAGAATGTTTCTGAAGATAAGGCCCCAGGCCAAAGTGCTGGTTAGCAGTGTTGAAAGCCTCATGTTAAATGGCCGAAGGCTCCAATGTTATCTGGCAACAAGTTTGTATTGTAGTGCTCTCAGGTTGACAGTTGACTCTTCAGTTTTGGATTCATCTGGTTTCCACTGGGTCCCAATAAATACACCCCCCTGCCCCCATACACCCTTATTTGGAGACTGTTTTTGCCTAAGGGCATGTCTTTTGTGTATGTGTTGCTTATTTGTTCTTGGGGATTTCAAAAAGAGTTTAGCAACCCAACGACCTTGCTGTGTTCAGTCAACACCTTGTGCGCTAACGACGTGTGTGTGTGTGTGTGTTTCTAGTTCTACCTGCGTGAAGAGGACCTGGGAAAGAACAGGGCTGAGGTTAGCCAGCTCCGCCTGGCTGAGCTCAACAGCTACGTCCCCGTGGCCGCCTACACCGGCCTCCTGGACGACGACTACCTCACCCAGTTCCAGGTTTGTCTGAGGGAAGAGGGGCAGGGAGGGAAAGAATCCAAACAGGGTTTCTCAGTGGCAGATCTCAGTTCAGTTTAAGTTTATTGTCCCCCAAAGGAGGAAACTCTGCCAACATGTATGCACAGAGCTTTACTGCTGTGTGCTCTTGATCTCAATTGATCCAGCCAGTACAAGCATGGAAGATATGAAAGGGCGGCTATTGTAAAACCACGTTTGTAGTTTAGATCCTGTCTCCATCCCCTGACTGACGTTCACTGAATAAAGATGGAACAGATGCAGATAAGAAAATCCTTAATTTGACCCCCAGAGGGGAAATTGCAGTCTACAATAGCAGCAGGGTACAGTACAGCAGTCAGAGTAACATGTAAACATACAAAGAACCGAAGACACAGTAGAATACAAAAATAAATCAAGTACAAGATAGAGATCTAAGATCAACATTGCACATTAGTGGGGGAGTGTTTAATGTGAGTTAAGCAAGATGGCTCTTGTCTTGAATGAGAAGTATATATGGTGCATTTACAAGCACACCATGTTTTCAAACTCGCCAGTTCAATCAATATTTGAAGCATCAATATATCAAGCACAACCATATCCGGTGTCTCAGCCTGGAGGTCAGGTTAGAATGGCTGAGGTTGCCCAGGTGGTTCATTCCGTTCATCTCCTAGGTCATCGTGTTGACCAACTCCAACCTTGAGGAGCAGATGCGCGTGGGAGAGTTCTGCCACAGCAGGAACATCAAACTGGTCATCGCAGACACACGGGGCCTCTTTGGGTACGTCCACCCCCCTCCTCCCGACACCATCCCAGCCCTGACAGGCTCTTTGTATTGGATTAGATTAGATAAACCTTTATTTGTCCTCCAGGGGGGGAAATTGCAGTTCCAGTATCTGCGTGTCTCTTAAGCATCTGAATCTATTGTATTCGCTATGCAAGATATACAAACACAGAATGTAATTTTGAAGAAAGGAGCAAACATAGAACATAAATGTAACATACTAACAAAATTGAATAAAAAATATATAATGTACGATACAAATAAGATAAAAGTACAAAGTGGGCACTAGCTATACAGATGGGGGGGGGGGATATAACAATAGTAAGAGAGTGTAGAGAAGAATGGGTATATATAGTACAGGGGGAGGGGTGGGGTGTATATACACAGTAGTGTAAAGTGGTGCAAAATCACAGGGGTAAGTTTTTAAGGTGTTGTGTGTTAACAACATGTTGCCCCCCTTCTGATCCTGCAGGCAGCTGTTCTGCGACTTCGGCGAGGACATGCTGGTGCTAGACACCAACGGAGAGCAGCCTTTGAGCGCCATGATCTCCATGATCACCAAGGTTCGTCTCCAAAACGCCCGCTGAACACCTCACAGCTTGATACCCTCATTAACCTGTTGGTGGTTGATTGAGGTTAAAAGCTCTGCTCCTGAATCGGAATCAAAATCTATTTTAATCGCTATGCAAGATATACAAACACAGAATTCACTATGGCAGAAAGGAGAACATATGTGACCTAATAACAAAACAGGATAAAAAATATGTTAAATAAAATACAATACAATTAGATACAAATAACATAAAAGTATAAAGTGGGAACTAGCTGTGCAGGTGGGGGGAATATAACTATAGTGAGAGAGTGCAGAGAAGGATGGGTATTCTGATTCTGACCTGTTGGTGGTTGATTGAGGTTAAAGCTGCTCCTGAAGTCTGACGTGTGATGGTTTGTGTGTCCGCCTTGCCGCCGGGGTCAGGACTCTGCTGGCGTGGTGACGTGTCTGGACGAAGCCCGCCATGGGTTCGAGAGCGGCGACTACGTGAGCTTCACTGAGATCCAGGGCATGACAGAACTCAACGGCTACCAGCCGGTGGAGATCAAGGTCCTGGGTAAGAGTTCCCGTCTCCGAACCACCTCATCGATCTTTCATTCAGTTTATTGGTGCCAAGTCGGTAGCCCAAAAAATATCCAGTGCCTTTAAAAAAATTGTAATCTATCCAATCTTATTCATTATTCATATCTTCAAGCAATGTTGTGAAGCTGCATCCTGTTTCCTGTAATGGTCTTCATGCGTTTAGAACTTTAGAATTGTTGTGTGGCGATGGGATTGGACAGTGTTTAGAAAGAATCCCAAAAGGTTTCTTCACAACGCTTCCAAGAATGGGTGGGGGGAGGGAACTGGGGGGGGGGGGGGGGGGGGCAGGCTAGGTCTGTATACCTCTGTGATGTGTCAACACATAGATTTTGGGAAGAGACCAAAAAACTGAGCTGCACAGTGAGTGCAGCGCGGGTCCGGATGGACGCCCTGATAAACGCACAGATATAGCTGTGCTGAGGAAATCCTGCTTTAGTTACACAACTGCAGACTGGGGCGATGCCTAACTTTCCCAGCATGTAGCAACCAAGAGCTCACTGGCAGGGCCAGCGTCGCCATGGCAGCAGGGAGCGTGTCTGAATGTCCCTGGGCTGCTCAGCCCACAAGGACAGTGGGATTCCTATTGAAATGAGGGTTGATACAAAATGTAGGTGTGATTTCATTATGTGGTTTAAAAGGACCGCTTACCTTGTAACGCTTACGTGATACACGTTAGGAACCACAGTTGGGCCTGTCAGGGTCAATACCAGCCGTTTCTCATCAAGGAAGAAAGTACGAGAATAGTCTGAATTCTGGACTTTTCTTTTAAAATGTTGTCTGTGTGAGTAACAGTGTCCTTACTCCCTCCTCTTCCTCAGGTCCCTACACCTTCAGCATCTGTGACACCACTGGCTTCTCTGACTATGTGAGGGGGGGTATCGTCTCCCAGGTCAAGATGCCAAAGAAAATTGCTTTCGTAAGTGGCTGCCATCTTTCTCTCTCTCTCGCTCTGGTCGAGGCGTCAGTCTCGCTCTTTCCATCCCCCTTCCACTCCCTCTGACTCTACCTTTCCCCCTAACCTCCTCAGAAATCCCTCTCTTCCTCCATGGTGGAGCCGGAGTTTGTGCTGACAGACTTTGCCAAGTTTGACCGTCCTGGACAGCTGCACCTCGGTTTCCAGGCTGTCCACGCCTTCCAGAAGAAACACAACCGCCAGCCCAAGTCCTGGAACCCGGTCAGTGTCAGCACACTGCGCACACACACACACACACACACACACACACACACTTTACCTTTTTATCGCTTACTCTCCCTCCCACCACTCCCTCTCTCACACGCAAGGCTTTTTCCCTGAGAGGGTTCACAGGGAAGTTATTTTCCCTCCATTAGCTCCTTGTTAAATTGGGGTGACTCAACATTTGTGTGTGTGTGTGTGTGTGTGTGTGTGTGTGTGTGTGTGTGTGTGTGTGCCAGGCTGACGGAGACGAGCTGGTAGCGTTGGCCAAGGAGGTGAACGGAGCCCAGGCGGGCGGGGCTAAAGTGGAGGAGCTGGACGACGCCCTCATCAAGCAGCTGGCGTTTGTCTGCAACGGCGACCTGGCCCCTATCAACGCGTTCATCGGTGGACTGGCAGCACAAGAAGTCATGAAGGTCAGATAAATAAACACCGATCACAGCGCTAGCGACAAATTAGCCTTGTCTGTTGGTTGGACCTGATGGCTTGTAATGCTTATTGGGGGCGAATCAATGCTCACGTGTGTTTTCCTCAGACAATGCCTGACTGAGCATATTTTGTTGACTTGGTGCTTCATCAAGTGACCCAGTCTGTTATCACAGTGTTGTTTAGTTAGGTTTATCTCCAAGCCGTCAGCATGCTCGGTCTTGTTACGCTGATTGTTTGCGGGGCCTTGCCCCGTTTGTGCTGTCAAACCCTGCTGATTTGGTCCCTGGGTTATAAACACGCTTCTTTCTAGAACATTCCCCTTCACGCATGGCAGGGGGGGGAACCCTGGTCCTTGAGAGCCATAGTCCTAAAGGTTTTGATGTTTCCCTACTCGAACACACCTGATTCTAATGAAGGGTCGTCAGGGTTCCCACGGTACCTGGAAAACCTGGAATTCATTTTTTATTTTTCCAGGTATGGAAAAGTCATGGAAACTGAACAAAAGTGAACATTTACATGGAAATTGAAACAGTTGTCCTGGAAATTTTTTGGGGGGGATGATGTGTAAATAGTAATTAAATGAAACTACTAGAATAAAGATGAGTTCATAAAAACCCTTTTCATGTGAACAGATTTAACTGTCGATAGAAATGGATGGTCCCATGTTGTAGAGCATGCTCTGGACATCATATCTGGTATATTGGATGTTGGAATTTGATGCTGGCAACCTGGTGATATGAACTTTAAAAGTATAGTTTCGGTTTGGTGGACTTCTGGGAATAACCGAGAAACGTTACACGCGATCTCAATAGAACGGTGAAATACATTCTGCAAGTTTATCCTCAAATGTAAGTAGCTGTGTTTTAACTGTGTAGTAAACCTGGGTTTACAAATGTTAGTTAGTAAGCCGTGCAATCTCAAGCACTTTGAGCTGCATTCTTTTGCATGAAAGGTGCTATATGAATAACGTTTTATAATTATTATAAATCTTGTTAACTAGCTAGCTGCAACTTGCTAGCTAGCAGCTTGCACTTGACTTCTTATGGCAGTGGTTCTCAACCTTTTTGAGTCGCGACCCCCAACTCAACATGCACTGCTGTCCGTGAAATATAACGTTAGGATTCTTTACATATACAAACTGAAGCATGGAAGAAAAATTATTCTCGTGCTACCTTTACTTATAAATGGAGCCCATGCGCCACTCCTTCTGAAGAAACGCGTCGCTTCCTTTAATTATTATCTCCTGCTTCGATTGAAAGTCCAGTTTAGAAAATTCTTTCAATTTAGATCTGTAATTCTCCATTCTGAAAATAAGGCCAAGCAATACCAAAAAATAACTGGATGGTTGCCCTTGACTTGTTGTTCACTGTAGCTTGCTGTCACTATTTCTATCATCAGCCGAGGGGTTGTAAGAAGAATCTCCGGAATCACCATATATGTATCTATACATATCTTACATATCTAAATTTTAAGAATTTTCTAAACTGGACTTTCAATCGTTGCAGGAGATTATAATTAAAAGAATCGATGCCTTTCTTCAGCTATTATGAGTTTTTTTTTCTTAAAAAAATGATACTAGTTATTAACATTTGGGTTGAGACATTTTTGAAAATTATTGATCATGACCAGACTGATTCTATGCATCTTTACTGTTAAGCTAAGCTAACTAGTGAGGTGGCTGTACTGAGGAACCACAGGGTTCCGTTTTAGGATCATTAGTTTGATTTACAAAAGCTTCTACAGAGTAAGAGTAGCCATACTACCCCTTCTACGTAAGACTCATAATCTCAAATGTGCATTACAGTAGTGAGTGACAATGACACGCTGCAGATTCATGTCCGATTGGAAAGATGACTCCCAATACAAGGACTGGATTGGAGAGGTACCAGGAGATGTCCACAAGGCTTATTGCAAGTTTTGCCGCAAGTCATTTGACATCAGCAATATGGGGGTCTCTTCCCTCAAGAGCCATGCAAAAGGAAAAACACACAACAAGGTAGCTGGACAGCTAAATAATGAAAGGAGAATGACAGATTTCTTGAATTCAAAAACAGGAGAGGGAAGAAGCGGCCCAACAAGCCAGGATAACAAAAGTGACAGTCAGGTGCCCAGCACCAGCAGTGAACAGCCTACAGAAAAATGCTCTGGAGCTCAGGGGAAAACATTTTTTTCAAGCCAAGCTGTGTTTGAAGCAGAGATTCGCTGGGTAATGAAGATGGTCAGGTCCCACTTCTCATTCAACTCCAAGACAGCGAAATTGCCAAACAATTTACATGTGGTGCAACAAAATCGGCTTACCTTATATGTTTTGGCTTGTATCCTCATTTTAAAGAGCAGCTAATCGAGGACGTAAGAAAAGCAAAGTGTCATGTAGTGTCTTTTGACGAATGCCTTAACAAAATGACACAAACAGAACAGGTGGATATAATTCTGCGCTACTGGAGTGAGCGCGAAGGGAAAGTAGTTGTGCGTTACTTCACTTCAGAGTTCCTAGGACACACTCAGGCAGAGAAGCTTTTGGAGGGTATAAACAGATCCCTGTCACCTCTGGACCCCAAGAAGCTCCTGCAAATATCAATGGACGGCCCTACAGTGAATTGGAAGTTCTTAAGAATATTCCAAGAGGACAAGAGCAAAGAAGACCCAGATGCACCAAAGCTCATCAACCTGGGAAGTTGTGGTCTGCATGTTGTGCATGGAAGTTTCCAGACTGGAGAGAGGGAAACCGGCTGGAAAATCGGAGATGCACTGAGAGCACTTTGGCAGGTGTTCCATGACTCACCAGCAAGGCGAGAGGATTTCAGTGAGCTGACTAAAACGGCAAGATTTCCTCTGAAATTCTGTGCCACTCGATGGGTTGAAGACTTGCAAGTTGCTGAGCGGGCAATCGAGGTGTGGCCAGCTGTGACGGCGTACATCCACAGCCACAAGAAACTTCCAAAGAGTAAAGTGCCAACATCTGCGTCTTACTTGACAGTCAAGAAGGCAACCGAAGACCCTCTTTTCCTGGCTGAACTGGAGTTTTTTGCTTTTGTTGCAAGACAGCTGAAGCCTTTTTTGAAGGTATTTCAAACAGAAGCCCCAATGGTGCCATTCTTGGCAAAGGAGCTCCAAAGCACCCTGACAGGCCTGCTGTCATGCTTTATCAAGAAAGAAGAGCTGGCAAAGATTAAGACACCTCTCCAGCTCACTAAGCTTGACCCCCAAGAGAAGGCAATCCATGTACCACTCAAACACCTGGACATAGGATTTGCAACCAAGCAGGCTTTGCAGATGGCATGTGAGAAGTTCCAGGACAATCCAGTGAAAATTGTTGAGTTTAAAAAAGAATGTGTCTCCTTACTCGCGATGACCTGCAAAAAAATGATGGAGAGAAGCCCTCTCATGTATCCAGCTGTGCGGCATATGAGGTCCCTTGACCCTTTGATGATTGTGACAGAAACCGAAAGTGCAACAGCAATGTTTGAGAAACTCCTTCAGGTTCTCCTCAGTGCTGGATGGTGTCCTGCCACAGAGTGTGACAACGTCCTTTCTCAGTATAAAGCGTTCTCACTCAATGTCAACACAAACCACAAAGCAGAGTTCCAAGAATTTGTTTACAGCTGCAGACTTGATGAATTCTTCGGAAGATATCTCAGTGGCAAAGAAGAGTATGCAGAACTGTGGAACATCATAAAATGTCTCTTCACGCTGTCTCATGGACAAGCTGCAGTAGAAAGGGGGTACTCTGTTAACAAGGATATGCTTGTTGAAAACCTACAGGAGAAGACGCTAATAGCAATGCGCTTGGTCCAGGATGCAATGGCTGGGCACACAGATGAAGCTCTTCCACAAGATCTCAAGCAACACTGCAGAGGAGCAAGGACAAGATATGAGATGTATCTGGAAGACCAGAAGAAGGTGAAAGAGCAAACCTCCGAAGAGAAGAAAAGAAAGGAGCTCTGCCAGGAAATCCAGAAAGTGAAAACAAAGAGGCAAAAAGTAATGACAAGCGCTGAAACGATGGAGAAAGAAGCACATGAAATGGCAGTCATGGCAGAAAAGAAACATGATTTTACACTGCTGTCAAAATCAAATGCCTTTCAGAAAGGCGTTGCTGATAAAAAGGAAGAGGTGGCAGCTCTAGACAAAGCCCTGAAAGATCTGCAAGAGTCTGTCAATAAGTTAAAGCAATGAGGTACTGTATGTGCAATAGCCTTTATGGATGTATGAAGACAAATATAACACCATTTTAGCTTATGGAGATTTGACCAATTTGAACTCAAAATAACATTCTGTTTCATATTTTCAGACTGTAGAGAGGAGGAGGAAGAAGAGTGGAGAGTGGGAGGAGCCAGGAGGGCACAGAAGGAAAGAGGGAGGAGGAAGAGAAGAGGGGAGAAGACGAAAGAGGAGGATAAGAGTGGGGGATGACAGAGGAAAAGGGAGAAGAGTGGAAAGGAATTGAGAAGAGTAGGAAGAGAAGACAGGAGCGGAAACAAGAGGGGAAGTGTGGAGAGAGGACAGGATAAGATGGAGAGGAGTGGAAGAGAGAACATACATCAATCCCAGTGCTCATGTGTCTCAAAGTTCCAGTTCAATAAATTGTTGTTCATCTACAGCTTGTTGCATTATTTCATGCATTGATATTATCAATAAGACATTATTTCTCAGCATTTACTATGTAAACTTGACTGGCACATCTTTTAAATCAAGTAAGTAGTCGGGTGTCCTAGGGGTGTGTGAGGGGAGGGGGTGAGGATGGGGGTTGAAAGCGTTATGGGGCTATAGATCATCACTTAATATGGTACCTGGAAAATCAGGAGATAGCATGGAATTTTTTTTCAAGACAAGCGTGGGAACCCTGGTCGTCACCGAGCTCTGTGGAAGCCTCATAATTAAAATCGGATGTGCTGGAGCAGGGAATCATCTAAAACCTTCAGGACTGGGGCTCTCGAGGACCAGGGTTCCCTACCCCTGACCTACGGTGCTGTGTGCTCTGCAGTAACAGCTCTCGCTTCCCCTTCTCCTCAGGCGTGCACAGGGAAGTTCATGCCCGTCATGCAGTGGCTGTACTTCGACGCCCTGGAGTGTCTCCCCGAAGACAAGGATGTGATCTTAACCGAGGAAGAGTGCGCTCCTGTGAGTGAGCCTCCCTGACCGTGCACCACCAGGGTCTGGGGTTTCCCGCCAAATCCTAGACCGTGACCTCTTATGTGTCTTTTCGTCTCCAGAGGAACTGTCGCTACGACGGCCAGCTCGCTGTGTTCGGCACCAAGATGCAGGACCTGCTGGCCAAGCAGCGCTACTTCCTGGTGAGTTCCGTCCCGAGATCCTTCTTCTGCGCGTCCTCTCAGCAGAGGGAGCTAGGACCCATGGGGCTTTGGGGGGGTCTCACCAGTCTTGTCACTGCTGGAGGAAAGCAGCGCATCATCCCATCCATAGGGAGGAAGAAGGACTTTGACAATGGGTGTTTTCATAAATGATCAATGATTTATGTATTTGTTTATTTAGTATTTCTCTATTTTCTTTCCCTTTTTTGGGGATAAATATGTATTACTTATTTATGTAAGTTTGGGGAGTAAGACTATCAATTGAATAGTGTAGAAGGGGTAGGTTTAATAAGCATCTGCTTCATCCTGCTCCTTTTCGGACATGTTGGGTTCACATTATTACTTTTTGTATCGAGTATTGTTATTGTTGTTTTGACTCTTTTCATTGGATTGTTTTTCAGTTCACTTTCTTGCGTTACGGGGGGGGGGGGGGGGGGGGGGGGCACTCTAGCGGCCCCGACCTGACCTTTTAACCTCCTTCCAGGTGGGCGCTGGTGCCATCGGGTGCGAACTGATGAAGAACTTCGCCATGATGGGCCTGGCCAGCGGGGAGGGGGAGGTCATCGTGACGGACATGGACACCATAGAGAAGTCCAACCTGAACAGACAGTTCCTCTTCAGGCCCTGGGACGTCACGGTCAGTCAGCATGGGAGCGTCCGGCGCTAGTGTGGGGGGGGGGGTCTCCATCTGTGGCTGATCGCTTCACAATTACGGCTAGAGGGGATGGGTTGTGTTTGTAGCTAACCAGCTTGCGTGTGCGGCTGCTGGGTTTCCGTCCTCTAATGGACTAGCATCGGTGGCTAATGTGTAAATATCTGGAACTAATGAGTCGCTGATAGCCAGGCTAATATGTTAGCATCAGTGGCTAATGACCCGCAGCGCAGACATCTCTCGTCTAGCATCCTGGATGTAGGTTCAGCCTGTATGGCTGGACGGTTGGGTTAATGGGTTGTAAGGAGTGTGCGTGGAGGTTGTCTGTAATGGAGCCTGGAGACACTTTCGTCAGCTCTAACTGTGCTGTCAAACGCAACCAAATCACACAGGAAGCGAAATGCAATCAGGTTTCTGCCAGTGGTCAGTTCTGCTCGTGCTCTGATTACCAGATTGTGATAGAGGATCTGAGGAAATGTGAGAGTTTTCTAATGCGCCCTGTGTGAGAGCTCTAATACTGTGACACCTTCAGGCGCTGGTTATGAAAAGCAAAATGTTATGGTGGTGGGAAAGCTAAATTGAAGTGTAATAAACAAAACAACCCCAAAAACAAGCCAATGTCATTTCAAGCCATTACTGTCCTCTAACAGCTGTGGGTTGTGTGTGAAATATTTAAAAAGGAAAGTGGCGCACCACAACACACCTGGCCAACAGCCACCTGTGAGTGATTCATGGTGGTAACAGTGGGTTGTGTGTGTCTCTCTGTGTCTCTCTCTCTCTTTGTTTGTGTGTGTGTCTCTCTCTCTCTGTGTCTCTCTCTTTGTGTGTGTGCCTCTCTCTGTCTCTCTCTCTGTGTGTGCGTGTGTGTCTCTCTCTCTCTCTCTCTCTCTCTCTCTCTCTCTCTCTCTCTGTGTGTGTGTGTGTCTGAGCAGAAAATGAAGAGTGACACTGCGGCGGCAGCGGTGAAGCAGATGAATCCCTCCTTCAAGATCACCGGTCACCAGAACCGGGTCGGCCCCGACACCGAGAGGTTCTACGACGACGAGTTCTTCGAGAGCCTGGACGGCGTGGCCAACGCGCTGGACAACGTCGATGCACGTAAGAACCAGCGGAGGGAGAGCAGCCACAGGAAGATGGCAGCTGTTTGATGCTCAGTCATTTATTTTACCCATGAGCACCCTGCTCCCACCGTTCCTCATTTTCTGTTCTTTCCTCTCCAACCCCCCTCTCTATCTCTCTCCTCTCCCCTCTCTCCTTCCCTCTCTCTCTCATCTCATTTTCTCTCTCTCTCTTGCTCTGCCTCTCTCTTGCGCTCCTTCCCTGTCTCTGTCTCCATTTCTCCTTCTCTTCCTCCCTCCTCAGGTATGTACATGGACAGGCGCTGTGTGTACTACCGCAAGCCCCTGCTGGAGTCTGGCACCCTGGGCACCAAGGGCAACGTGCAGGTGGTCATCCCCTTCCTCACAGAGTCCTACAGCTCCAGCCAGGACCCCCCAGAGAAGTCCATCCCCATCTGCACCCTCAAGAACTTCCCCAACGCCATCGAACACACCCTGCAGGTAGGACCACACATCCACGCACATACAAGCACACACACACCTACACACACACGCACAACCACGCATAGCTGTGAGTTGCTTGACTGACTGACTCCCTCTCTCTCTTTCCAGTGGGCTCGTGATGAGTTTGAGGGGCTGTTTAAGCAGCCTGCAGAGAATGCCATGCAGTATCTAACGTGAGTTGGCGCTGTTGCCTCGACCGATTTCAGTTCAAAGGAAAAGTTTTGCTCCCTGTAAAAGGGGGTCTAAACCGTCCAGCATTATGTGAGGAGGAACTCACCTCCTTCCCCCCCCCCCCCCTTCCCCTCCTCCAGAGACCCCAAGTTCCTGGAGCGCACCCTGAAGCTGCCGGGCGCCCAGCCCCTGGAGGTGCTGGAGGCCGTGTACAAGAGCCTGGTCACAGACTGCCCCCGCAACTGGGCCGACTGCGTGGCCTGGGCCCGCAACCACTGGCAGGTCCAGTACAGCAACAACATCCGGCAACTCCTGCACAACTTCCCCCCCGAACAGGTGCCAAACCCGGCCTCACACTCACACACCCATCATACACATACGCACTCACACACACATACACACACCCATCACACACATTTACATGTATTCATTTAGCAGTCGCTTTTATCCAAAGCGACTTACAAGAGAGAGCTTTACAAAAGAGCTTCAGTCACTGAGCATAGCAACGTGATAGACCCCAAACATAGCGGGCATCTAGGTTACAAAACATACATCATGAGAACCAATAAGTGACAAGGGACACACACACACATCACACACACAGTGTGGGTTTATAATGCAGCTGCAGCCTGCCTTTAATCGCCTGTCTTTGTCTCCACCCCCCCCCCCTTCCCTCCTCAGCTCACCAGCTCTGGCGCCCCCTTCTGGTCCGGTCCTAAAAGATGTCCTCATCCTCTGGATTTCAGCACCAGCAACGTGAGCCAGCTGCTCTGCCCTGAGATGGAGCCAGCATCCTCTCACGGGCTGCTAGAGGAAGATCCTACTTTTCCCCCCACATCTCCCTTCTACATGACCGATCCTCTTCCCTCCCTCCAGGACCTCCACATGGACTACGTTCTGGCCGCCGCCAACCTGTTCGCCCAGACCTACGGGCTGCCGGGCAGCCGGGATCGCGCCGCCATGGCCAAGCTCCTGGATGGCATGACGGTGCCCGTGTTCACGCCGCGCTCGGGGGTCAAGATCCACGTGTCGGACCAGGAGCTGCAGAGTGCCAACGCCTCTGTGGGTAAGAGAGACTGTAAGCAGCAGCATCCACCGTCTGGCCCCCCTCCTGCAGAGCACAGTCACGCCGTTTCAGGGGGATAGGGCTGAATCTAGCATGCGGTGCCTGTTTCTGAGGATGGGGGGGTACATGACTGTGCGTGCGTGTGTGTGTGTGTGTGTGTAGATGACTCCAGACTGGAGGAACTAAAGACGATACTACCCGGTCCAGAGGCATCTGCCCAGTTCAAACTGGCCGCCATTGACTTTGAGAAGGTAACCTTAATTTATCTTGTATATATCTTAATTGTATTTCGGTTTATTCTGTGTATTATCGGTTTTTGTTTTGCCTTTTCTACTTTTGTTCTGCTGCTGTGGCAAGTGAATTTCCCCGTTGTGGGATTAATAATCTAATCTAATAAACATTTAAAAAAAGAAAACTCTCCTTCTCCGCCAATCACCTCGCCTTTTTCCCATCTTGGTAACGTTACTCCCACCCCCCCCCCACCCCCCCCCAGGATGATGACAGCAACTTCCACATGGACTTTATCGTGGCAGCGTCCAATTTGAGGGCAGAGAATTATGACATTCCCCCCGCGGACAGACACAAGGTGGGCAGCGTTCACACACACATCTCCATTAAAAAACACACACACAAAAACGACAAGCGCTGCATGGCTTCCAAACCCTTCACCACGATCCTCCCAGCCAACCTAACCCAGCCCTCCTCCCTCTCGTCTCCCCCCACCCCCCACAGAGCAAGCTGATCGCTGGGAAGATCATCCCCGCCATCGCCACCACCACCGCCGCCGTGGTGGGCCTGGTGTGTCTGGAGCTGCTCAAGATCGTCCAGGGACACAAGAAGCTCGAGTCCTTCAAGAACGGCTTCATGAACCTGGCCCTGCCCTTCTTCGCCTACTCCGAGCCCATCGCTGCCCCCAGCCACAAGGTGTGTGTGTGTGTGTGTTTGTGTCCAGTTTGTGTGTGTTTGTGTCCAGTGTGTGTGTTTGTGTCCAGTCTGTGTGTGTTTGTGTCCAGTGTGTGTGTTTGTGTCCAGTGTGTGTGTGTGTGTTTGTGTCCTGTGTGTTTGTGTCCTGTGTGTGTGTTTGTGTCCTGTGTGTGTGTTTGTGTCCTGTGTGTGTGTTTGTGTCCAGTGTATGTGTTTGTGTCCTGTGTGTGTGTGTTTGTGTCCTGTGTGTGTGTTTGTGTTCAGTGTGTGTATTTGTGTCCAGTGTGTGTGTGTGTGTTTGTGTCCAGTGTGTGTGTGTTTGTGTCCAGTGTGTGTCCAGTGTGTGTGAAGAAAAGCACCCTATTACACAGGTGTTGGTGTGTGTTCTAACTGGTGTCTCCTCAGTACTATGAAATAGACTGGACACTGTGGGACCGCTTCGAGGTGAAGGGCCTTCAGGCTAGCGGGGAGGAGATGACCCTACGACAGTTCCTTGACTACTTCAAGGTATGCTGTGTGTGTGTTTAGTTTTTGGGGAAACCTGCAGCTTTCAGGGACGAGTGAGGCGCTGCTGGATCTCACTGCCTCTCTCTCCCTCCAGAACGAGCACAAGCTGGAGATCACCATGCTCTCTCAGGGAGTGTCCATGCTCTACTCCTTCTTCATGCCTGCTGCCAAGCTCAAGGAGAGACTGGAGCTGCCGTAAGTAGCCCTGTCTGTCTATCTCACTCCTACTAACAGAGGTTAACTGGCCAATATCCACATTTGTAGTGTTCATATATGATCAAGAAGACCTAATTGCTGTCTGCATGCTAACCTACCTGCCAACTTCTCCCTCCATTCCTTCTCTACCCCCTCTCCTTCTCCCTGTTCTCCTTTTCTCTGCTTTCCTTCTCCCTCCATTCCTTCTCCCTCCATTCCTTCTTTACCTCCTCTCCTTCTCCCTGCTCTCCTTTTCTCTGCTTTCCTTCTCCCTCCATTCCTTCTCCTTCCTTTCCTTCTCCCTCCTCTCCTTCTCCCTCCAATCCTTCTCTACCCCCTCTCCTTCTCCCTGCTCTCCTTTTCTCTGCTTTCCTTCTCCCTCCATTCCTTCTCCCTCCTCTCCTTGCCCCACGCAGGATGACAGAGATCGTGACCAAGGTGTCCAAGAAGAAGCTGGGCAAGCACGTGAGGGCTCTGGTGTTCGAGCTCTGCTGCAACGACCTGACGGACGAGGATGTGGAGGTTCCCTACGTCAGATACACCATCCGCTGACCCCCCCTCCCCCCCCATCTACAGACAGATCGGGGAGGGGCGGAGGAGATGGTGACCCTTGACCCAGCGGGGGTGGGGGGCGTGCTCTCTGAGGTCCATCCTTCTCAGACCTGGTTGTTTGGGGCGGAGAGGATGGGTGGGTGGGCAGGCTGGGAGGGGGGAGAGCATGTGTATCTGACCTGGGACTTTTCTCTGTATCTGAACCTCTGCTATTTTCTTTTTTTTTATGCCGAGTCTTGGTCTTACTGCTCTCTCCTCCCCTGCGTCCCCCCCCCTCTCTAACCCTGACAGGCCAGCTGCTGCCTCCCTCTGGTCACGCTCTCCTCACTCCTCCTCACTAAGCTCGTCCACCTCCTCGCTCTCTCTCCTTTTGTCGCTCCCCCGCCCCACACCCTTCTCCCTGTCTCCAAGATCCCTCCTCTTCCCCACCGCCCTTTTTTTATTTCTTACAAACACAAGTCATGAAGGGAGACCCCAGTAATGCCAAAAACAACCTCCCCCTCCCCTCCCCACCATCAAAACAAGAATTCACTGCCTTTTTAATTCGAGGTGGACGCCTAAATTAGATCCTCGAAGTGAAAATCGAAAATCTCCATTCAGGAGTAAGTTCCCTTAGGGCTGGTGTGTTGGTATCCCCTAGCCCCCCTGGGCCCTGCCAGCTGATTAAAGCCCCATCCCTCCCCAACCTGTCGCTTGACGCTGTCCCCTGTCTGGGCCCGTAATGGGGACTTGCACATGACTTGAGTTTCCATCTTATCCCCCCCCTCTCCTTTTTTTTTTCTTCCATGATTTATTATTAATTTTCTATTTTATTTTGTGACAGACTTGTGGAACACACACACACACGCGCAACCTTGTAGAACATAAAACTGTCTTTCTACTTTGTTCGACTCCGATGACTTTACAGTGTAAGACGAAAGGTAATGAGTTCTATCCTGTGATGGGAGCACTTAGTGACGATAGTGAATAAAAATGTAAAAGATGTCTCCAGTCTTTTTGTCATTTTTCATTCAAAGTCAGTTTGTGACTGAAACTGAGGTATTATTAATATTTAGGTTGTCACATTTGCTATTTGGATTTGTTCTACACAGACATTAGATGAATATAGTGAAAACTCTTCATTTAGATCAAAATGTGAGGGTTTGCATTGCAGGTAACTGTTGTTAAGTGTGGTTGAGATTAAAATTCTCAGTCTCCAGGAAGTATGTATAAAAAAAAGATTCAGCTATACACCTTTTTCCTTTCACTTCTAAACTCATTTTGAATAAACTTTATCTCGACATCAATTTGCATATTTTCTAACCCGAGTCACGAAAGTCGACGTTTGACTTCAGTCTTCTGAATAAAACCATGAAGTTAATACCATCTCACTTCCTCTTTTAGGAAAAAAAAACCTTAAACCTTACTACGCTGCGCTTTAATCGTGTGAACGTTGGTGACAAGTCCTTCAGACTGGGGGGCACCTCTTGAACAGTCATTCCCCTATGCTGTTTGAGGATGCCACTCACTGTAGCCTGCACTCGCTTTAGTTTGCTGGCCCCCCCAGCAAGCAGAAGACCTGACGAGAAGCCAAACTAGAGGATGTGGTTTGGTTAAGCTGTCAGAAGGAAGAGGCAGGCTTTGCTCTGCACTGCAGGTTTTGACTGTTTCAAGTTTCCGCCTCCCAATCGGCAGGTGGAATATTGGGGACTTGTGGGTGTCACGGTTCAGATAAAAGTTTTTGGACTTGTGTTTGACGACCCTTGTGGAATGGCTTGTATTCCACTGAAGACCCTTTGATGACAGAAGGACGATTATGGAAACTGATGAGACTAGTGCTGACCCGAGGACTTCCTGGTAAAACCTTCAGTGTTTTCTGTCTCTGGCTGATTTCTCTCTCATCTTTATTTCCCTTCTATCTAAACCAAAACTCATCATACCTCGACTGTGCTTCTCCAAAGGGCACAAAAGCCTTAGGTTTAGTTCATGAATGGTCCATCCATGCTAGTACCGTTATTGTTTGACTAATTTGACCTGCAACCACACACCCAACAATGGCTTTGGCTACTTCTTTGTGTAACAGTATCTTGTGGGGGGTCTTTCCAGTTCTCTAGGACCAAGGGATATCATGTATTCCAACTCCCTTGACCATCCTGGGGTGAGTCCCTCCATCCTTCACCCCTCCCTGGGTTCTCCCTCATTCCAGCTGTCACATCAGCTAACTACTGATTGGTTTGTCAGCTGTTCATCGGCTTTTCTTGTTTTGTTTTTTCTCTCCAGAAAAAGAGAAAGCAGGAGTCTGGCCCCCTGATAGAGGTGAGGGACTTTAATGTGTTCTCTCTCGCTCACTCTCTCTCTCTCTCTCTGTGTCTCTATGTATCTCTTTCCTCTCTCTCTCTGTCTATATGTCTCTCTTTATCTCTCCCTCTCTATCTCTATCTCTGTTACATGGGGCCTCCTCTCTCTTCTTTTCTTGCTCTCTGTCTCAGCATCAAGCGGAAGCAGGTAATCTCTGTAGCCGCAGCTCGCTGCAGAGCGCAGCAAAACGAACACACATGCAGAAACCAGGTACAAAGCAGAAAAGGGGCAAATCCACAGACGAATGACTGACAATCCCAAATGTATTTGATGTCATCTTCAAATCATTTGGGTTTGAGCGTGTGGACGCCTAGTCAATGAGAGCTGTCCCTGAGTTCGCAGCCAACTGCTGTTTTGGAGCTACCATAAGTAACAGGAGAGAAACCGCTGCTGCATAGATCAGGAAACAAGCAGTGCTGTGTACTTCATGCAATCATGCTGTGTACTTCCCCGTCCCTGTGAAGCAATCAACTCTCTTGGCTGATTGTTTTTAACTAGCTTCTTGTCCACTCACTTCGATGTTTCCATGCTTTCAAAGTTACTTGTTTAAGTTTACTTGTTTAAGTTACTTGTTTAAGTCTTAAGCCTGGATAGGATGCAAAAATGGACCAAAAAAACCCCAACAGAGTTTATCGACAGCTTTTTATTTGATCGAACAAATCACTGTAAATACTTGGTACGCGCATCGAGCACAGACGACATGTCGACCTAAGAGCACATGGCTTCTAATAGTAGGCCAAGCTTATGCAGGATTGCAGCAGACATTTTACAACACCAGTGGACTTCCTCTTGTAGGTGTCACGCAGGAAATGAGAGTACCGCACGCTCAGCAGTGGCACCTCTTATCTTAAGACCCCCCCCCCCCAGTTTTCCTGTCTCGTTTTCTCTCCTTCCCTTTTTGTTCTCGTTGAGGACCCAACCCTCTTTTTTTCTTGCTTATCTTTCTCTAAACTCAGCCGAACCATTTGTTTCCTGTGTTCTCCTCGTCTGCCCTGTAGGATGAGGAAGAGTACGACGACGACGACAGCGAGTCGACCTCGCCGATGATCAATGACTCTGAGGTGAGACTGCGTCCCCCTCCGCCTTATCTTAACCTTCTCAGATTGACATGAAAGAAGGGCAGTGGTGTTAGTGGTGTTTGTTTGTTTGCACTGCAGGAGCCCAGCAACAAAAGGGTTAAACCAGTGCGGAAGTCCAACAGCTTGACGGGCATCATCACCCCAGTGAAGACCCCGGCCCTTAAACGCTTAGGACAGTCCATCACAGTAAAGAAAACTTTCACTAAGACACCCATAACCAGACCTACAGTCCCAGTCGAACGTCTACGACTGCCATTGTATCTGCGCTGTGCCTTCAACCTTCAAACGCACACACCTGTGTGTGTGCGTGTGTGTGTGTATGCTTCATTGTGTTTGCATCACGCTCACGATCCACCTGTTTCCCCCAGCGCTCCATAAGTTTCCGCACGGAGCCGCGACCCCTGACCCCGGCCCCCCTCCGCTCGCGGCAGAAGGCGGCCTCGTTTCCGAGGCGACGCAGCAGCCAGTGCTGGAGCGACACGGTGCAGAGCCACGACCTCACGGCCAAGGAGATTAAACGACAGGAGGTACTGTGCTACGAAGGGTCAAAGGTCAGCAAGGGGGTCGTGTGTTGAGCCCCGGACCCCCATTCTCTGTAGCCATCCCAGAGGAGGGAAGACGATCAGCTGACCCAAGGATCAGATTTGGATTGGTCTGTGTGGTCTTTGTGGGGTGGGTGTTCTGTACTACATGGATTAGTAGGTCGAAAGAGTTCTGAGGTTTTTCCGTGTTTCTGATCGGCTGTGTGGGCGTAGTGGGTCAGGAAGCTGTGGCGCTGCGTTCGGGATCAGGATGTGGTTGGCTGTAGGGTTATTTGAGGTTTGTGGGGTCTTCATCACTGATGACGGACGACTTACTGTCACCAGGGATCGTCGTCCTTCTCTAAAACTTTTGATTGGGAAAGAGGATGTGAGACGGCACGCTGAGGCCACGTACTTCCTGTTTTTGAACAGTCTGCGCTACATACTCTGTGTTTGTATGTGTGTTCCTGCTTCACTACATGTGTGTAAGTGTGGGGTGTAAAGTGTGCTAGGGGTGTGGTTGTCTGGTGGAAGGTGTTTGGACCTGGTTTGGGACTGAGTAAAAACCACTGACCTGATATTGTGTAAGGTAGGGAGGCTGGTAGGAAGGCTATGCAGCGTCTTGCAGAAGGAACATGTCATCAGGTGTTGTGTTCCCACCTCCAGGTGATCTATGAGCTGACTGAGGGAGAGAGGCAGCTGATCGAAGACTTCAAACTGGTCAAGAAGGTACGACTCCTCCCCGTGGACAACAGGGGGCAGTGTTGGCTACCATTGAAACCAAGCAAACAGGACACCAAGTGCTTCCAGTTATTTGGTGTTAACGGAATATTTTAACGAGTCCTTAACCTGAAAATTCCTTTTATCTTTTACGTGCGTGTGCGTGTGTGTGTGTGTGTGTGTGTGTGTGTGTGTGTGTGTGTGCGTGTGCGTGCATGTGTGCGTGTGTGCGGTGCTACAGGTGTACTATGAGCCGATGTTGAAGCTTCGCATCCTGACAGAGAGCGAGCTGGGGCAGATCTTTGGTACCCTTGACTCGCTCCTGCCCCTCCACGAAGGTACGCCAAAACGCCACAGGAACCTTCTAGAAAAGTCAGGTGGCAGCCTTCAGCGCCTCCACCCACACACAGTTTAGGAAACCTGGGCAACTTTCCAGCTTCCCCCATCACTCTTCTCGCCCACACACACCGTTCCGGAAGATTCCAAGCGCGTGAATGAGCGCGTGTGGAGAAGTGCCGGTCCGGAAAGTAGAAGTGCTGTCATGTGTTTGTTCCGTAGCTGTGACCAGCACCTCTGCAGATTAGCACACAGTAGAATGACATCAGCGGCCAGTAATAGTATACCATTATAGAGCACGGGTAGAACAAAACAATCCACTTAGGGCACAAACCTCCCTTTACTCCCCAGCGCTTCATTACGTCTCTGAAATTATTTTATTGGTTTCTCATAATGCTTTACATTGAATGTCAATGTAGTTAATTCTGTGTTAGTGTAAGTAATTGTAGTGTGTTCTCCAGACCTCTTAACCCGTCTGGAGGGGCTGAGAGGATCAGAGAAGACAGTTGGTGAGGTGGGGCTGACTCTGATGGACTGGGTGAGTACCAGTGCTCTAGTCTACACCTCAGGTGGTCTGGTGTGTGAGAGAGAGAGCATATCTGTTACTAGTTCAAAAAGTTCTGCTTTCCCTTTTCCTCCCTTTCCATCTCTTTCTTTCTCCCTCTTTCTCTCTCATCTCTTAAATGTCAACTTTGAACTTTCTCTCTCTATCCCTTTCTCTCCCTAGTTCCCTTGTCTAGAGGCCTATGTGACCTACTGCTGTAACCAGGTGGGGGCCAAGGCCCTGCTCGACCAGAAGAAACAGGAGAAGCCCGTGGAGCAGTTCCTGCGCCTCTGTCAGGAGTCCTCCTTCAGCAGGAAGCTGGATCTGTGGAACTTCCTGGATCTCCCCCGGAGCCGCCTGGTCAAGTACCCCCTGCTGCTGCGAGAGATCCAGAAGAGCACGCCGCCTGAGCACCCGGACGAGGACACGCTGCCCGACGCGGTGAGTCCTCAAAACGGACTGCACACCTGCACCTACCTCCTTAAACCCCTCCCCCCCCACACACACACACCCTCTCACGCTTTCATTTGTGGTTTCAGTTGGAGCTGATCCAGAGCATCGTGTCTGAGGTGGACCGGAAGACCGGGGAGGCAGAGTGCCAGTTCTACAGACGGGGCTTGATCTACCTGGAGGAGGGCCAGAGACTCTCAGAGATCCAGCTGTCTCGCTTCCTTTACTGCCACGGAGAGCTGAAGAACAACAAGGGACAGGTTTGTCTCCCTCTCCCCCCTCCCCTCCCCTCCCCTCCCCTCCCCTCCCCTCCCCTCCCCTCCCCTCCCCTCCCCTCCCCTCCCCTCCCCTCCCCTCCCCTCCTCTCCTCTCCCCTCCCCTCCCCTCCCCTCCCCTCCCCTCTCTGAATGTAGCTGTGTCTGAACTGAGGCTCTGAGCTGTTTATGACAGCTATGATGCGGATCTTTAATCTGTCGGTCTGTGTGTGTGTCCCCACACAGCGGCTGCACGTCTTCCTGTTTGAGCTGGCGCTGGTGGTGACTCGACCAATAGAGGAGAAGGAGGGGGGCGAGGCCTTCCAGGTGTACCGCCAGCCCCTCCCAGCCGCCCAGCTGTACGTGGAAGACCTGCCCGACAGCGAGGGGGGCGGAGGCGGAACCTTCAGGGGGGCCTTTTCGTCCGGAAATGACAAAGGTATCCTTGGCGTTGTGTTTAATGTGTGTTCCTGAACTTGATGAAAGGGGAGAAGCCATGTTAATGATCGTGTTCCGGTCGTGGACACAAACCCCAAACATGTTTGGTTTCCACTGTTGTTTCCATGCCCTCCCAATATTTGAGATGGAAACTCCTTCTGGTTCACGGTCCTTTACATATTGACCTGTCCCTCTTCCATTTTTACCCAAACACTTTTTCCCCATCTCTCTCTCTCTCTCTCGCTCCTTCCTTCCCTCCCGCCCTCACTCTCTGTCTTTCTCTCTTTCTGTCTTTGTCTTTCTCTCTTTCTCCCTCTCTCCATCCCTCTCTCTCTTTCTCTCTCAGTGAGGAACTGTTTCCGTGTGAGTGTTGGAGGACGCAGCAAGGCCCAGTCTCACAGCCTGCAGGCCAATGACTCCTTCAACAAGCAGCAGTGGCTATCCTGCCTGCGCCAGGCCATGGTCCAATCACGAGACAGGGAAGCCCAGACCAGCCAATCGCAGCCGTCATCCCGCCTCTCCCCTGACCTATCTCACATCGCCGGACTGAGCCTCAGCTCAGACACAGAGATGACAGACAGTAGCAATCCATGACTGAACAACAGATGACAGTACAGCATTCAGTGTCTCACCTTAAGGACTTATTCGACTTGAAGAAAATGTTCTCTTTCTTTCTTTCTTTCTTTCTTTCTTTCTTTCTTTCTTTCTTTCTTTCTTTCTCTCTCTCTCTCTCTCCCTCTCTCTCACACACACACACATGCACACACACGCATACACATGTAAATATACGTGTGTAAACATACATGTGTACACACGAGCACACCTGCACATATTTACACCAACCCACACACACCTTCACACATGCACCTGAAGTGTGTCTATTTTTACAGTTGAGCCATTCCCTTTTGAAGTGAACTAAATACCTGATTGGTTTTATATGTACAGAAAACAGTGTTAATGAATGTAACAGTTTGACGTCATTGTTTTTGTTTTGTGTTTCCTAATAAACTGACATTCTTAGTCGCATGCGTTCCTACTTGGCAGACTAGAGGCTAAGTATAGTCAACCAGATATAGAGGTAAAGATTAGTGCTGATCAGCTCTCTCTCTCTCCCTCTCTTCCACTCTCCCTCTTTCAACCTTGCACGCTCTTTTCAGGTGTCTATCTCCGTCCCTCTCTCTTCCACTCTCTTTCACCCTCGCACGCTCTTTTCAGGTGTCTATCTCCGTCCCTCTCTCTTCCACTCTCTTTCACCCTCGCACGCTCTTTTCAGGTGTCTATCTCCGTCCCTCTCTCCCCCCACCCCTCTCTCTTCCACTCTCGCTCTCTGTCGTTCTCTCCTCAGTGAGAGGACAAGAGAGAGAGAGAGAGAAAGAGCTAGTCTTACAGAGGAAGCCCAACAGACACTGACAGTGAAACCATAGCTGGTTTGCTCTAATGCATTTTTAACAGCTCAGCAGGAGATGGGAACAGCCTGCTCCTTTGGTGGGAGAGGACAGACAGACTGGACCAGTCAACAAGGTGAGTGTGTTTCCTGTGCTCTTCCTGGTCACTGTAGGCTAATGACACCAATTGGGATTCAGGATGGTCATTTTGTTCTTTCAGACTTTATTTTTGCTTTGGTTGAGCTGGGTGAATCCAGTTTCATGCCACACGTGCAAACCTAGACTAAGATTGTGCATTGCGTGACCTTTCGCGCTGTCCTGTTATGCAAGTGTCCTCTTGGGGACAGGTCAGTTTTGGTGTTGCATTCCAAGCATTTGTCAATCTGTTGTTTTATGACGACTGTACAGCATCTGGAAGTATATTTGGTTGAGCTGGCCTGCATTTTGGGGGATTATTTTATTTCAAAAATGTTTGATTTGCCAAGTTAGAAAAATCTAGAATGTGACAGCATTTACATATGAGGCCATATTATCCTTATGAGCTTGATGTGGTTTGAAGCGGTTTATAGAAGGTGCAGAGACACCCAAGTCCAGGTGTGAAGTGAAAACCTTCCTTGGTGAGTTAACCGGGGCACACTAATGGTGTATATTTAGAGAGCCAGAGAGGATCCCCTTGATCTGTGAGTGATAGGGATTTATTGTAACAACATGGTTATCCTGAGTTCCACGCCAGGTACTGGACTCGCTGTACTTACTAGTCCAATTACTTTACTCTCCTTCACTGTGATGTCAGGGGGCTTACCCTAAGCAAGCCCATTCACTCGGTCCCTCGCTTACAAACGCAATTCTTGTTTGAATGCCCATTCTGTAATGCAACTTCCTAGAAGAGATGTAACGGGACTGGGTGGCTTTAAATCTGCAGATTTCTAATCGGCATTCAGCAGTCACTTTTCTATCTAACCTATTCATTTCAAATCGTTCAAAAGAAGGCTTGAAAGAAGTAAAGATAATGACAGGCTTCCATCGTATTCAAGCAGGACTTGCTCTTTTCCAGGAACCGAGCGCTAACCTGAAGCGGCTCTTCCTCCCTCCACCCCGGATCCTGCATTATATAACTGATCTTGAGTTGGGAAAACGCGTTAAACCTCCCGGACTTTAAACCAGAAACGGACACCGGCCAGTGACAGCGTAAGCTCACCGATAACGTCAAGGCTAATCGGTCACGATGCCAGGAGCGACCCGCTCCACCGTGGAGGGAACGTGTCAGGCCCTTTGCCGGACCCTGGTCTCCCAGAAGGCCATTCAGAGAGAGACGGCGGACATCTCCCAGTCGGTGCTCTACACCTCCCTCATGGGGTTGCTGCTGGTCGCAGATGAAGAGGTGGGAAACACCTCCCAATGTATTTTCAAAGGTCTTTTCTAGATAGTGTCAATTCAACAATCTGTCGCTGGAGACAACTAGTTCTCAATTTAGCCAGGTGTGGCATACTATGCATTCATCCATTTTATAGGCGATAGGTAGCCTCTAGGGGCTCTAGGTAGCCTCTAGGGGTGTCAGATAGCTCACCGGTTAAGACGTTGGCCTCATGATCGGAAGGTTGTGAAATCGAGCCCCCGCTGTGGCTATATGAGGTTGTGTCCTTGGGCAAGGCACTTCACCCTACTTGCCTCAGGGATATTGTCCCTGTACTTACCGTAAGTCGCTTTGGATAAAAGCGTCTGCTAAATGAATACATGTAAATGTAGATTATCAATAGGGCTCCATTCCATAGAATAAAGCAAAACAACTGTGTTTACGTGTAACGTCAAAACTGCTTGCTCGTGTCCGCACACTTTCACTTGTTCACAGACAACACACATGTTCCAGTACCTGTCAGCAGCCGCTGTTGTCTAATAGGATCAGCACAGGGCGTTGACCTCCTTTAAGCCTCCCTGGCCAGGCTAATTGGATAAACATGCTAAATCTGTACAGCAGACACTGGACACTAGCACGTGTGACATGCAGGGGTCGGAACATACACAGACAATGAGACTCAAATGTCACGTCCTAAACGCGGGTGACCAAGGTACAGGTGATGTTTCCATACCCCACAGAAAGACAAGACAAGAAAAGGTAGAAGTACAGTGTTTGTTAAAAAAAAAAGATGTTGACTGATGGATGAATGTGGTGCCATGATGTAACAGGCACTTGGCAGATCAACTGACAACTTTCTTTTTGAATTCTTTTTTTTTTCTCTCGACAGAAAGAGCAGCTGACAATAGGAAGCGGCCAAGTTGGTCTGCGTAACGTGGGGAACACAGTGAGTCTGTGTGTGTGTGAGTGTGCCTGTATTTACATTTAACCTTGTTTGCCCACGTGCATCCTACATGTACCTCACCACCCCCCCCCCTCACACACACACACACGCACACACGCACACACACGCACACGCACACACGCACACACACACACACACACACACACACACACACACTCATCTCTCTATCCTGTCTCCTCTCCAGTGCTTCCTGAACGCGGTGGTGCAGTGTCTGTCCCACACGCGAGGCCTGAGGGACTACTGCTTGGTCCGAGCCTACGTCCAGGAGAGGTACTCCAGAGACGAGCCTGTGCTCATGGAGGGTACGCCTCAGTCGCCGCTCGTATTCACGTGTGTCACGACAGCGAACATCTTCACACACCCTGGCGATCTTTAACACGCGGACGACGCAGCGTCCGTCCATGTCTCCCGCCAGTGCTGCCTGATCGCCCTCACGTTTCCTCTCCTCCCCCTCCCTGTCATCTTGCCCAGTCTGTCTGCTTACCCACCCCCACCCGTCCCTCTCCGTATCCTCCCCCTTGCCCTCCTCAAGTTTCCCCTCTCCCTTCGGCCGTCCACTCTATCTCACATGCTCTTCTTTGGTTTCAGCCTTCTCCAAGGTCTTGGCAGGACTGTGGGACATCAACGGAGCGGACACCGTGGTGAATCCTGGGAGATTTTACACCCTCTTCAAAGAGGCCGTGCCTTATTTCAGTGGCTACAGGTGTGTGAGGACGAGGCCGACACTCTTATAGCGTGCTCAGTTAGTTTGTAGTTATCTTGTTGCAGGCAGTGAATCAAGGTATCAGCCAAAAAAATATCACAAGCTCTCTCTCCCTCTCTCTCTCTCCTCCCACCTTCTCTCTCTCAGTCAGCAGGATGCTCAGGAGTTTCTCAGGTTCCTATTGGACAGGCTGCACACTGAAATAAACCGGCGACCGTATGTCCGCAGAAACGGCCTGGAGCCCGAACAGAAATATGCCAAAATCAGGTGCGCAAGTGTTTTCGTGTCATCCTTTGTCACGGTGGGAAGACTCGGGGCCTACAGCAACATGTTGTTGATGGTCGATCCCTTTTTTCTCCCGTTCTCTCCGTCAGGATGGAAGAGGAGGCCTCTGCCATGTGGAAGCGATACTTGGAGAGGGACGACAGCAGGATTGTAGGTGAGGAAGGGGACATTAGGTCTGGCCCCATCTTTGTTGTCCTTTGTTTTTCTTTAGGTGCGTTTGCATGTTTGCTTTTACACAAAAAAAAATATTTTTTAATAACCTCAGTTTCCTTTTTTCCCTTTTCCTGTCTTTCTGTTTATCTTGACCTCTGCTACCTCTCTCACCCCCCCCCCCCATTTACTTCTCAATTCCACATCCTTCTACCACACACACGCACGCACACACTCCAGACCTGTTCGCTGGTCAACTGCGCAGCTCCCTACACTGCTCTGTGTGTTCTCACTACTCCACCACGTTCGACGTCTTCTGTGACCTGTCGCTGCCCATCCCCAAGCGGAGCACGGCCGGCGGGGTCTCGCTGAAGGAGTGCCTGGACCTCTTCTCCCAGGAGGAGAAGCTCGACAAAGAGAACGCTCCCGTAAGCTTGTGTCAGCACTGACAGGGGTTGTTGGAGATGCTCTGAAAGACATGTTCAGGGGGAGTGAGCACAGGATCGTATTGGTGGATGTTGACAGTTTCAGACGCACCTCAAGCTTGAGTTTATAGTGAAACATCACAGACGTCAAGGTGTCCATGTATTATTTGTGTGTGTGTGTGTGTGTACGTATGTATGTGCATGTGTAGTAGTGTGTAAGAGACTCTGCAAGCACGTTTTCCAGACCAGAATCGAATCTACAGGTTTAATATAAACCGCCTGTCTGTCTGTGTGTGTGTGTGTGTGTGTGTGTGTGTGTGTGTCTAGATGTGCGAGCGGTGTAAGAAGCGCACAGAGAGCACCAAGAGACTGTCCATCCAGAGATTCCCTCAAGTCATCGTCATCCGTATCCTCCCCAGCAACGATCAGTAACTGATTAACACTGCGACGAATGACAGTGGCTGCTTTGTCTAGTGTAATGAGCATGGTCATTCTGATGGGGCTGAAAATGGGGAGCGTGATGATGATGATGGTGGTTGGGGGTGATGATGATGATGATGATGATGATGATGATGATGATGATGATGATGATGATGATGATGATGATGATGATGATGATGATGATGATGATGATGATGATGATGATGACGACGACGACTTAACAGACTCTTCCAGATCTGAATCGCTTTGCCATGTCTCGATACTCCATCTGTAAGAGCTCAGTGTGTGTTTCCTTCCCGCTCACCAACCTCAACCTGGGACCCTACGGACCCCCGGACTGTGGTAACGTATTTGTCTTTCCTTACCGAGTGTGTAGGTGTGTTTTACGCTGTCCATACAAAAAAAAACATTCTTGCAAGGATGTGTTGCAGGTGTGTACGTGCTTGAGTGCGTGTGTGAGTTCACAACCAGAGAGATCAAGTTCCCGTCTGTCTGTCCACAGGTCCAGTTCTGTATGACTTGTATGCCATGTGTAACCATTCTGGGACAGTGAACATGGGCCATTACACTGCTTCCTGTTTGGAAGCCAATGGCTGGTGCTGCTACAATGACTCCAGGTGAGACTAAGAGCACATTACAACCCTGACACCAAACACACACACACACACTTGTCCCTCACGCACCTATTGTTGTTGCATGCTCAAACTATGTCTGATGACATCATCTCCCCCATCTCTCAGTGTGTACCCAGTGTCGGAGAACCAGCTGCAGTCCAACCAGGCCTATGTACTCTTCTACCAGCGCAAAAACAGCACAGTCAGGAAGTGAGACTCAGCCAGCCAATCGGATCAACCGTATCAGATCAAACATGCAACGTTTCAGCCAACTGGGGAAGCTGTATTAGAATGTCTTGTGAGCTGAGATGTTTCTTACAGCATAACCCCAGCTACTGTATCTCATTGTCTCAGCAGTTCACTCATGGAGTTGGGACAATTTTGCTATTATGGCCTTTTGGGTCTTAGTACAGATAAAAGAATAACAGGGAGGGACAGGAGAATAGCAAGAGTTGGACTCGGTTGGAAAGCTTTCAATAAGAGGATGAGAACTAACAATTGTGAGAGTGCACTTACACTTATAGAGACTTGCAGACTGTTACCGGCTTGGCAGACTTAGTTGAGCTATATTCTGTGTCCACAAGTCCAAACAATGTTATTAATCAATGCAAATATTCAGATTACGTAGTTTATATAACAAAGTAGGCCCATGTAAATCATAAAAAGAGAGAGTACTGTACACTTACTTTTCTAAGAAATGTCCAAAGCCTCAGGAGTTTGACTGATTAAAAGTTTGAAGTATTTAGAAATTATTTTAAACCTCTGTTTCATTTCTTTGCTTTGATTCTTTTTCCTCCATGTGAGATTGTAAATTTGTACGAACCCATCATAAAATGGTATTAAAGTATGATTTTGTACAAAGCAATATTCTTAATTTTTTACTTACAGCTCATAATAAGATACTCTAAGGAAGAAATGTACTTTTGGATATATTCAGCGGAATGCAGTTATGTCTTAAGGTTTGCTATCATGATACTGGATGGAATGACACTGTAATCTGTTATATGCTCAATAAATACATCATTACTGTGTTCACTGTCCCTTTTTAACAACACTCATTCAATTCAATCCAATCCAACAGGGATCATATCAATCCAAAACGATACAGAAAAGTGCATGAAAACCAAACCAACACAGTTACCATCTATTTCCATGCAACTGTAGGGATATTTTTTGTTTTTTACTTGTTCTTAGTCAAGAGTTTTTACGGGACTTGTCCCTTGCTCAAGTAGCTGTGCCAGCATGCTTCAAATCCAGCTCCATCGTACCGGTGCGGAAGAACTCCAGCCCGTCGTGCCTGAACGACTATCGCCCTGTAGCCCTCACATCCATTGTCATGAAGTGCTTCGAGCGACTGGTCCTGGCACACCTGAAGATCAACCTTCCATCCAAACTTGACCCTCATCAGTTTGCCTACCGCAGCAATAGGAGCACCGATGATGCAGTTTCTTCAGCGCTGCACTTTGTGCTCACACACCTGGACAACAACAAGACATACGCGTGTATGTTGTTTGTAGGTTTCAGCTCAGCTTTCAACACTGTCATCCCCTCCAAGCTGATCACCAAACTTGGAGAGCTGGGCATCAACACCTCCCTCTGCCACTGAATTATGGACTTTCTGACCAACAGACCACAGCAGGTTAGGTCAGCTCACTCCTGCTCCTCCACTATTACACTCAACACAGGTGTACCACAGTGCTGTGTACTTAGCCCATTCCTCTACTCCCTCTTTACCCATGACTGCAAGCTGATGTATGGATCCAACTCCATCATTAAGTTTGCTGATGACACCACGGTGCTTGACCTCATCACCAACAACAATGAGACAGCCTACAGAGAGGAAGTACAGCACCTGGCCATGTGTCAGTGGACATTGGTCTCACTAATGGACAAGGAGATAGTTCCCGGTCCCTTTCCTCATCCCCCTGCATGTGACGCTGCGCCAATCATGGGCAAAAGCTCAGTGGCTGCCTAAGACTTTGTGCTACCGCAGACCTAAATTGAGCGTTGAGTTTTGATGCCTCAATTACTTAACTCTCTCTAAAGATATGACTGTTTAGCCTGTGTTGAGTTTTTCTGGGAGTTTTTCCTTATTTTCCTTGAGGGTTTAGGTTGGTTGAGGGGCAGTTCTATGGGCATATGTGAAGCCCTTTGTGACATTGCTTGTAGAAAGGGCTATACAAATACATGTTGATTTGATTTGATAAAAGTGTCTACAGTCAGGCGGTAATGACGTTACAACAGTCTTCAGAGAAGGTGTGTGCAGTAGTGATTAATATAAATACACAGGAAATATAATTTCTTCCACAGGACCCAGTCCTCACATATGTGGTGTTGAGATTACTAATCTCACTGTTCATCCCCACATTTTCAGATCACTGCCTTTAGAATGAACCTAGGAGGCGCTATGAACATTTCTAGTAGCCGTCACATAACTCCAACTACAACTCTGGAATTGGCGAGTATTTTACCCGCAGCACTAGAAGCACTTGACCAGATAAATCCCTGAATGATAAAACTAGAGATCGGAATCTAGCTCTTCAGCTTCCGCTGGACTCTGTTGCCCTTCTCAAATTGAAGAAAATAAACGATAAGAAATTTGCTCCGTGGTACTCAGAGGAAACTCAAAGTCTAAAAAAAGTCCACTAGAAGCTAGAATGTAAGTGGTGTACCACTAAATTGGAGGTCTTCCAACGGCCAAATTCTGCATTCTTCCATCTCTGTAACATAGCATAAACAAGAAACTTCATCTCAAAGGATGACGCTGAAAAACGAATACGGTACATGCATTTGTTACATACCGATTGGATTATTGCAATGTATTCTCCGTTCCCCCAAATATCTGCGTAAAAACAATGCTGCTGCTAGGCTACTGAGCAGAACTATCAGAATCAGATTCTATTCAGATAGAAAGAATGATCACATAACAACTGTTCTTATCTCTTTACACTGGCTCACTGTCCAAGCCACCTAAAAGACTCAGGTCTTCTTGCGCCATCATCCAAAAATCCAGGCAGGATTGAGGCAGGGCATTCTAATATTGAGCGCCTCTTCTCTAGAACAAATGACCTGTCAGTCAAGGAGGCTGATAGTCTCGACATTCAAAGTTTTTTTCTTTCTTTCTTTCATTCTTTTGTCAGTTCAAAGAACAAGGAATTTATCGTGGACTTCAGTAAGAAGAGGGGAGGCACGCAAGACCCCATTCACACCCACCAACGGGATGGCCGTTGAGCGTGTCTTCAGATATAAATTCCTGGGGATCCACGTCTCGGATGACCTGTCCTGGATTACCAACACCTCCGGTCTGATCAAGAAGGCTCACCAGCTAGGGCGTAGGAACCGGGGGGGACGGAGGGGACGTGTCCCCTCCAATGTTGGAGACAGGCGCATTTGTCCCCCCCAAAAATTATACTGCAAAATATTTGATTTCGAAATGTTTTACTTGTTAGCTTTTATTTTGAAAGCGCAACACAGCGTCTTGTCACCGGCCCCATGAATGGTTTTGTGTGCCCCCCGCGGAGCCTTTAAGGCAGCGCGCAGGGTTGGAGTTTAAGGCATTCACGTTGGAAGTGCCTTCGAATCGCTACCTAGAAGGCTAAATTAAGGGCATAAAATAATTTCGGACACCGGCCCGCCTCCGTCCCCTCAACCGCTCAGAGTGTTTGAGATGCGGGTGTCTGCCTACTAGCGACAGGTCAGAGAGCCGTGAAGATGAAAAGACAGCAGCAGCTCAGTTTAAATGATTTCTTTCTCCAGGGCACGAAAAAAAATAAAGGAAATGTGAGTTGGTAATACTTTTGCCCAGGAGGGTAATTATAGTTTCTGTCTAACGTTAGACTTATTGATGTTAAGATGACAACATCTAACTAGTACACTCTTCTTGCTAGGTAAACGTTGTTACTATGACCGTTACTAGCCAACGGTTGCTGGCGAAGATTTGGTGGACTTTCCAGTAACGTAAAAGACAAAAAGAGATTTGATTCAAGATAACTGTAAAAAGAACATTATTTTCCTATTACAGTTTGTCTCAGTTGCTTTGGTGCTTTTCTCAGATCAGAATGAACATTCTCATAACTATTAGTTCAACCTCCGCAACATTTAGTCATTTGCCAGAATGATTTACCTATATGTTCAGTTACAATATGTCCTATTATATTGTTCCCATTTGTGCACAGCTCTACCAAAAGGTGTTTTATTCTGTTTGTTCTAAATAAGCGACTGAAGTATGAATTTAAACAATAAAATAAATTACAAACATGATTTTTTAATATTGCACTAGCTTTCACATCAGTATTTATCTATGCCTTATTCATCTCCACTGCTTTCATATTAGAGATCAGATGAAGTTCAGCTGGACATTCACAGTGAGGGAGATGCAGGGAAAGCCAGCACTGCAGAGTTGCAGGTAGGTGCTACAGTATAAAGTGAGGTGATGTTAGGTTGTTGATCATGAGAGGAAGGTTTTAACATGATAAGAAGGGAACAGTGAAAAGTACAAACATGATTTTAATATTCGTCCCCCCCAATGTTAAACTCCTTCCTACGCCCCAGCTCACCAGCGTCTCTTTTTCCTGAGAACACTGAGGAAACGCCGCCTGTCCTCGGCTGCTGTGCGAGTGCATCCTGACCAACTGTGTTACAGTGTGGTATGGAAACAGTGGCAGAGCGCTGGGATGGATTCCACCCATCGAGGACATCCAGAGGAAGCGCTGTCTGCGTAGAGCTCACAGCATCCAGAAGGATTCCTCACACCCCGCCCACAAACTGTTTGCCCCATAGACATGTCTATGATTTGCCCTCTTGCCCTCCGACAGGCGCCTCAGGAGTCTCCGGTCCAGGGCCGGTTCTAGACAGGCATATATGAGGGGGCAGTCAGAAATGTGAAGGGGGCAAAACCCCCCCATTCGGCTGACTTTTTCTGCTACAGATCGTTTTGTCAACTTGTAATATGTTCATTTTGTGAGCGTATTAAAATGTGCTTCCTCAATTTCTAAAATTTTGATTTGAGGGGGCAAGACATTTATTTGAGGGGGCAGTGCCCCCTCTTGCCCCTGCGTAGAGCCGGCCTCGCTCCGGTCTAAAACCAGCAGACTGAGGAACAGCTTCTAACCCCAGAACTGTGACACTCCTGAACTCCACCCGCGGTAACCCCCGTCCCCCTATATTTGCACTATCTGCATCATTTCTGTTGTTATTTTGCACTATCTGTTCATTTTGCACATCTGCACATTGCATCATTTGCACTAACTGTACATACATACAACTCTGTACATTCTGTAAAAATACTGTAACATCTCGTACAATACAGCTGTCGCCACCAAATCACTTTAATCTCTTCAACACTTGCACATACTCTGTATATTCAGATTATACTGTACATATTGTGTATATTCTATATTCTTATACAGAGTATACTGTTATACTGTGTTGTAATAACAGTTTTGCACTTCTGGTTGGATGCCAACTGTATTTCGTTACCCTGTACTTGTACCTGTGTAATGACAATACAATGTAATCTAATCTAATCTATTATACATTTTCCATGCAGTTTGTGGGTTTTGTCGACGTCATCGTCATCACGCCAACAGAAGTAGGCGGAGTCTTCGTAAATCAGGAAGAAGAGGAAAGCGGACACATATACGGTAGCTTGCTATGTTTTTCGTCAATTTTATACATTTAAAGGCATTCTTCTCACACGTTTAGGACCTAGAGATCAGTATTAAGATGTAATTGTTTGGCAAACACAAATTCCGATGTACAATGAGTGCTAGCTAGCTAGTCAACCAAGTAATAGTGAAAGGTTTGACAGCCAAGTTAGCTAGAACACCGCTATCTATCAGAAGCTAGGCTAGTTTTGCTAGCCAGTGGCTCGCTAACTAAGACAGCAGAAGCAGTACATGTTATGGCTAACTTCATCATTTTTCAAAGCCAATATATATGTTATTGTTACTACACTTTTCTTAGTGTGGTAGGTAGTGCTGAACTGGGTAATGTAAAGTTGTTATTGACTTGAGGTACAATAGTGAGTAGCCAACATTTATTGTTGCTGCTGATGGGTGTGTAGTTGCCAACAAGTGAACATCAAACACTAGCTAGTAGTATTATTATTATTATTATAATAAAAAAGGAGCAGGCATCTTGAGGTATCTCCAGGACACAGCATATGTTTTCATGTGGCTCTTAAATTTCGTTGTACTGCTTGCTGTCCAATGACAATAAAATTGTATATTGATGGTCAAAGTGTTCAGACAAGGCAATCATAATTTTTAAAATGGCAACAGATACACACATTTCAATTGATAAATTAAGCAATGAGTACTATAAAGCCCCTTTGGTTGGTCCACGTCAGGAATCTTGGTCCTTAGTATTGAAATAACTTAAAATGGGGTTGATTAGTAGGCATATTTGAGATTTATTATAGTTCTATGGCCTGTGTTGTTGGCCATACTTAAAATATGTAATGTATTCATCACAATAACATTTACTTGAGAACTCTCTTGCCTGTCAGTCTGTTCTCTGAAGATGGCAGCCATTAGAAAGAAGCTGGTGATCGTGGGGGACGGAGCGTGCGGGAAGACCTGCCTGCTCATCGTCTTCAGTAAAGACCAGTTCCCCGAGGTCTACGTGCCCACCGTGTTCGAGAACTATGTGGCCGACATCGAGGTGGACAGCAAACAGGTGGGTGTACGGGAGCCAGGGACTGGATTCTGTTACTCAAATATTCATCACATTCAGGATGCATCCTCATGTCTCTTGTAATCCTTCTCTCTGTGTCTCTGTTTCTGTGTGTCTCTCTCTCTCTGGGTCTCTGTGTGTCTCTCTCTGTCTCTCTCTCTCTCTCCCTCTCCCTGTCTCTCTGGGTCTCTCCCTCTCCCTGTCTCTCAGGTGGAGCTGGCGTTATGGGACACAGCAGGGCAGGAGGATTATGACAGGCTCCGCCCCCTGTCCTACCCAGACACAGATGTCATCCTCATGTGCTTTTCTGTAGACAGCCCCGACAGTTTAGGTACTGCAAACTGAATCTCTTTCTTCTCTGATTGACTTTTTACTTCACTGTGCCGTACGACTTTGAAATCAACTCTCTTCTGTGTCAATAAAGGCACATTTACCTTGCACTTTAAAATGCCTTATTGTAATACCTTATTGTCATTGATGTGGATCTTGAAAACACTCTTTACAGAGAACATTCCAGAGAAGTGGACCCCTGAGGTTAAACACTTCTGCCCCAATGTTCCTATCATCCTTGTGGGCAACAAGAAGGACCTGCGCAACGACGAGCACACAAGGCGGGAACTCGCCAAGATGAAACAGGTAGCCACCGTGTTGTGTCGGTGTCTGCAGGAACGCTACATGTTTGTGTGTCTGTACTTAACTCAGCCCTACCCGCTCTGCTCGCCTCTGCCCAGGAGCCTGTGAAGCCAGAGGAAGGACGGGACATGGCGAACCGCATCAGTGCCTACGGTTACCAAGAGTGCTCTGCTAAAACCAAAGATGGCGTGAGGGAAGTGTTTGAGATGGCCACCAGGGCAGCGCTGCAGGCCAAGAAGCGCGGCAGGAAGAGTGGCTGTCTGCTCCTATAAGCTCTGGCCAGAGGCTGTCCTCAAGCACAGATGTCGGACAGCTTCGTCCCCCCCGGGCCCTTTTTATAGAGGCTCGGGGGCTTGAGGGGGGAGGGGGAGGGTTTTAGAACCAGGAACAGGTGCGAGGGCTGCCCACTTCCAAATCGGCCCCTGTCCTCTTGAACACTCCTGTAGATCTGCAAAGAATCGATTGGCATCCACATTTGAGCTGTAAGTCCTCCTTTTCGACATAGCGTTTACATCTCCTAATTCCCTTCAGGTGTAAAGTTACGCAAGCTAGGGACAAGTGGTCGAATTGGAATTGGGCCGGAAGTTATAATATAGAACTGTGTCAAGCAGCAAATGACGACACACAAGTAATCCCTGCCAGGCCAAAGGTTTGTACATGGGAGGGAGGGGGGGTGAACATGGAATTGGCAAATTAAAGAGAGAAAGACAAAGACAATGTCACGGCTAGAGTACAGGTTATATGGGTAAAATAAAGGCCATATCTAAGTGATCTTACATAGCCTAAACGTTGTGCCTTCAGAACAGTGGCCTGGAAGAGCCTGTGGAACAGGGAGGGGTGGGGATGGGGGGGTGGGGGTACTCTTCTGCTGTCGTCACAGATCTTTTAGGTGTTTCCCTTTGCATATGTGCCACTTCAGTGAATCCTGTCTCCTCTGGCTCGGTTTCCTCAGGCCCCGCCTGCTGAACTCAGGCACTGTGCTCAGTTTGTCTCCAGACCACATTGTACGGAGATGTGTCCCCCCCCCCCTCACAACAAAACACCCTGCTTGAGATTCTTCGTGCTGTCCGTGTGCCTATAGTTTGTAAACGCCAGCGTGTCTGTTTGAGAGAGTCTGCATGTTTGTCGATGTGGATGCATGTGTCTTTTAACGTCCGTTTGTATCCATGATATCCGTGTGTTTTTGTTTTTTTGCTGTTGTTGTGATACACTTGATCGTCCATGTACTGTACACTCACACACACACACACACACACACACACACACACACACACACACACACCTATTCTGTCTCCCAGTCCCAGCCCCATGCCAAAGCCTTCCTTTACACAGCCACAGTCTGGCATAGGGCTCAAACGGGTAACAGGACTCAACCACAGTGAATTTGTCATCTTCAAAGGATTTTCTTTTGCTTGTTGCTAGTGACCAGTTACTATTAAGAATCCTTTCCCCTTTTTTTCTTTTTTTTGTTTAGTTGGCTGTTGTGTAAAGTTTTTGTTGCGAAGCATTAGGATCAGGTGAGTAGCCTATATGGGGAATGAGTGGAAGGAGGTGATGAGATCTGACGTCACTCTCCACAGGCTTGTATTCAAGTGCCTGTCCTGAAAGGCAGGGTTAGTAAAGAGATGAGCAAACGTAATTAAACATGAGCTTACTCGGGTTTTCCCTTCAATGTATTAATATTGTTATTGTTACAGATGTCGTGGCCATCATACTTTCTCAGTATATTTTAACCCTCTATAAAATCCTGCTATTCTGTGACCTTTTTCTGCGTTTAAATCATTTATTTTCTAAAAGTCGAATTAGTAAGAGACGGTAACCGTGTTTTAAGTGGGCGGAAGTCCGGGTGGACTGTCATGTTTTTGTTTTTGTACTGTGACATTTCTTGAGTCTTTTCAAATAAAGCTGGCTTACTGGTTTTCCTGGCTTTTCTGATGCATGTCAAACAAGCTTGGCACGTTTCATTTGGGATTCACAATGAACACTTTGGCGTTTTTACATTTACATGTATTAATTTAGGAGACGCTTTTATCCAAAGCGACTTACAAAAGAGCTTTAGAAAAGAGCATCGGTCACTGAGCATAGCAGCGTGATAGACCCCAAACACAGCAGGCTTAATATGAAACATACATCGTGAGAATCAATAAGTGCCAAGGGAAGAACTATAAGCTTTTAGCCAAACAAATTTAAGGTGAGTCTACCTAAGGGACGCGAACTATAAAGCACCAGCGAGTTTCCGCACAGGGATTAACAAGTAATTCTGAGCAACAAAAATAGATGATATTTCTAAGTGCCTTACTATTTCCATCATACAATCTGAATTCACAAGTGAGTTAGTAAAGGTTCACTACTTCACTGCACCCACAAATCAAACAGTGAGAACGCACAGCTTCCGCAACCTTGACGCATTTCCAGATGTCCAATCACAACTCACAGCTATCTGTCACTCATGTTCTATGAACCAATCACGGAATCGAATCAAGTATTGGCCCCGCCCCTATACATCCATGCCCCGCCCAGGTTCACAAACTGTAGCCATTTTGCACAGTTGTCAAAAACATTGCAAGCAAATCGCCTTTACACACATACCGATACAAGCGATCGTAGGCAACATGATTGTCACTTCACCGACCAAACGTCAGGCAAGTATTGATATTGTAACAATGTCAACTATGAGTCTGATTAGCACGGTGCTGCTGGGCAACTGCTAACCTGACGTTAGCCAGCAGGCTTCCGTTTACCGGTCTGTCGTAGAAAGAAGAAGAAATTATCCCTTATTAGTCCCACAATGGGGACATATCACGGGCGCTACACATATTCAATGCATTGGCCAAGATTAGAACCTCCGCCGGGACTGAAACCCAGGCCTTCTGCCCAGGGTCCTACTACTGAACCACCGGTGCTGCCCTATGCTGCTCACCGCACCGGTGTGCTTTGAAGGAATGAAGTCTTAACTATTTAGCAGGCATCATCCAATTGTTTGTCTAGCGTGATATGCAATTTGTTAGACAGTCTGCACAGCAAGCTGTGTCTCCCTCTCACATCCAAGATCGCCTTTTGATCAGGATGCATGATGGAGAAGTCCTGCATGCCACTGGTACGGTAATACTGTGTCGATCGTGCAGGTATTGGGGCAGTGCGGCTGGAAAGTTCACTTCATCGACGACGTCAAAAATGTGGGATGAGCAGTAGATGTAGGCTGTCTGTAGCGAGACTCAAAGTAATGCAAGTTGACCGTTCAACTTTGGTTTATTAGTGTACTGCGATCGCTGATGACCTGCATGACTTTCGCTGTCGGTATTATCCAACGGCGACAGCCAGTCTCATCTAACTTTAATGTCACCTGTACGGCCAGGATGACTTTGTCCAGCCGTGCACCACTGTCCGTGAGCCTGATGGCTGTCATTGGGTATGAGAGGTGTAGAGCTACATTTAGACTCTTGCATTTTACAAAGGGCCTTTAGTTCTAAACTTATGTCATACAGTTCTAGCCGCGAGTGCGTTTGACTCCTTAATCATATTTAAATGCTATCTGCAAAATTCAAGTAGTGAAGAGAGTAGTTTTAACTGTGGCTGAATTAGCTTTTTGCTTGTTTTCAGGGTGTCTGAATGCAGAATTTTTAAGAGGATCTTTACACCAGCATAAGGGCATTGGGTCAGTATGGACTATGATAGAAGGTGAGACTTTGTTTTGATTTGAATCTTCAATATCCTTTGTACTCATTGCCATAAAACTTTTAACACACGTGTCAATTTGAGTAACAGAATCTCCTGAATGCACATTTATTTATCTACCTCTATCTTGTTCTTCCTGGTTTCTTAATAGGGGTGGCCGTGGGGACCGCATGGGTCGGTATGGCAACATGCTGAACGAGCACGATTTCCGGGACATGGACTACCGGGGTTATGGCCATGAGGACGGGGAGCCTGGTACAGAATATGATGTTGGAACGGGGGAGGAGCGGGGATATGGTCGCGAAGGGCAGCCGGCAGGGGTCAACGACTTCACCCTGGGTCGTCTCCCGGACAACCGGCCGGGATTCCTTCAGAGGGGAGAAGAGCGGGGAGAGGTCAGACGAGGGCTGAACAAGGGCTTCCCTGGTATCCCTCGCCCCCAGGCCCCATCCCAACTAGTCTTCCCCAGGCCTCAGAGAGACGAAGAGGCCCCCAGTCGGGACTTTCAGCCCTGCAGGGGCTCCCCATTGGGCAGAGGAGGGGGTCACAGGGGGAGAGGTTACCCTGGGAGTCATGCTTCGCTCCTGGGGGGCAACGATGGAAACTGGGGCAGAGAGCACAGCGCACCCTCAGACCTGGAGGACTTCTCCTTGGGGAGGCCAGGAGAGGAGGAGAGGTTCTCCAGAGGGCTGGGGATGGGAAAGGTGAGCTGAGGTCTGGATTGTTTCCTGGGGAGCACATAGACTCACTTTGTATGTGCTGTTGCTCATTGTGTGTGTGTGTGTGTGTGTGTAGGGTTTTCTAGAAGGGGGGGAGGAGCGGGGCTGCGGAGTTTCTGCCGCTGGCTCCGACATCTTTCTGGAGGAGCTGGATCAGAGAGAGCAGGACTACACTGCAGACCTGAACCAGAGACCCAGCAATATCATCATGCTCCGGATGCTACCACCCAATGCCACCGCCAATGAGGTGATTTGTGTGTGTGGCCGTGTCGGTGTGTGTTTTAGCTTGTGTGTGTTTTTTACTGACGTATCATAGTTATATTGTTGTAATTGTACACAATACTTTGGTGTAGACCCTCATTCGTCCCGGAGTGTTCCATAGTAGAGTTTCAAAGAAATCAAGACGTTATGATTCCCATCCAGGAGTCATTCGCAATCAGAGATAAAAAAAAATACATAGTACTGTGTGTTTACTTTCCCTGTGTGTGTGTGTGTCTTCCCTCCAGATCCGTGCTCAGCTTCAGGAGCAAGGCATCCAGCCCCGAGAAGTCCGCCTCATGAGAAACAAGTCTTCAGGTGAGGCCAGGTCCACCACGAGTTATCTCCCCCTCCATCCCTCTCTCCTCGCTTTTCCACTACTCTCTCTCTATCTCTCTCTTCCTCCACCCTGCACAGTCGGCTGATGCAGAGGCCTGCTCCACCATCAGACATTCACATGGAAAGGTGTCTCTCTCTATCTCTCTCTCTCTCTCTTTACCGCTTCTCCGTGTTCTCCTCTCCCCTCTCCTCTACTCTCTATCGTCGCTGCAAGGGTCTAAGGTCGTAGACATTAGCTTTGTTACTTCTACGTCTCCTTGACTAACCGTGTGGTTGCACTCCTCTTACGAGGAGGGCCTCTGTACACACACACGCCCGCACGCACACAGACACCCGTGTTTACATGCAGAACGCCATCATGTTTTCTCTCCGGTTGTCCTGTCCTCTCTGCTCTCTCCTCATGGCTGTGCCTCCAACACATTGATCTCTTCAGATGCTACTGACTAACCTCATGACTAGGGCTGGCTCTCTCACTTGCTGGTTAGTGTGTGTGTCTCCTCTCACTGCTCACTAGCTTAGAGTGTGTGTTTTAACTACCTCTTCCATACGCTGTGTTAATTTCCAGCTCCTTGCTAGCTCACTGTGTCTGTGTTCTCTATATCTCTCCCTTTCTGACATATTAGTAGTGTTCTATCAAATACTCGTACATTGTCAGGCTATTCAGTGAAGACTGGTAACACGTAGAATCAGAAAGAACCTTCCGTGTGTGTTGCTTTTAAATAATTGACCCCTTTATCAGACACAGACGCCGCAACCTTTCACCGCAACGCTAAATATTTCACTGCATCTCAGCCTTACGAAAAAGATGAGCTATTGCTGTGTGAGTATGCGTGTGTGTGTGTGTATGTATGTATGTGTGTGTGTGTGTGTGAGAGAGAGAGAGGGAGATAGATAGAGCGTGTGCGAGTGTGTCCATGCACACGTCAGTCTGAGGATGCTCGCGAGCCAGAGTACTGGAGTGTAAAGGTCAGACCCAGCTGGTGAATGGTTGCATCACAGCGCTCCTCCACCAGCTCTCCTTCCCCCTCACCTTGACCTGGGTCAAAGCGTCCGCACTGCACTCTCCCTTCAAGGTAGACTGGACGGTGTGGCATCACTCCCAAAACAAGACGTTTGGAAGTTGCTAGAGACTTAACTTTCTAGTGTGGGATACAAACTCAGGGCTACAAGAGGTGTCGCAAGCAAGTTATACAAGTTATAATAATCCAGAAGTTTCTGGGAATCTGGTAACATTTCTGTGAGAAATCACACAAGGGGGAGAAGAGAATGAGTAGGGGGAATACTGCACACACACACACACACACACACATACACACAACACAACATTATTTCATGTGTATTCCCCAAAACTCCTCCTACTGAAAATTCCCAGAAGGTCCCCCTCCCTCTGTCAATGCCTCTAGTGGAAACCTGCCCTGGAGAGGTCACTGTGCTGGCTCCACCTTTACCCCTGCCCAGGTTGGCAGGCCATTATCAGGGCATCGGCCGGGCAGGACTGTATTAGTGATGGTACACCGATCCAGTGTGTAAAATCATTTTATTCAGTACTCAGACAGGGTCCTCTCTCTCTCTCTCTCTCTCTCTCTCTCTCTCTCTCTCTCTCTCTCTCTCTCTCTCTCTCGCTCTCTCCCTATCTCTCTCTTTCTCTCTCCACCTGTACATGAAGCACTAACCCCTCACTGCGTTGTTGTTATGTTGTTGTTGTTGTTCGGTTGCCATGGCGCTGGGCGGTGTCCAGGTCAGAGCCGAGGATTCGCCTTCGTCGAGTTTAATCTCATACAGGAGGCCAGCAGCTGGATGGAGACCAACCAGGTCACTCTCCACACACACACACACACACACACACACACACACACACACACACACACATATGCATACATACATGGATACAGGCATACACCACCTACACGTATGCACATACTACACGCATACAGTCACGCACACCAAATTGCACGTTTCGCATGCACATGCTCAATACAAGCCAGCATTGCATTCACACCCATACATATATCTATATCTGGTAAAGCTAGGATGGATTGTATTCAATAGCATTGTTGGTTGCTGTCTTTTCCAGACACACACACACACACACACCCAAGTGTGTGCTCTCTGATGCCCATGTGTTTGTGTTTTAACTGTCTATTCTCACACATCCTCCCCTCCTCCCCCCTCCCTGTCCCACATCAAGCCGTTTTTGTCAGTGGCGTCGAAAGACGAGTACAGAGGGGTGGGAATGAGGCACAGGCAGCCTCCAAACTTCTGGTAGTTTCCTGGGTGTGGGGGTGTCCTGTGAGAGAGACCTGGAGGATGATGTAGCTGACAGTCTAGCCCACACCTCTCTGCAGGGGGGGCGGGGTGGGGCCACCGTGCACAGTTCCTGGATCAGAACCATCAGCAGGAAGCTTCCTCAGCTCTGTGGGTACCGAGGTCCACGTTCTGGGAAAACCAGGAACGTCGCCTGAATCCAGAGTTAGCAAAGCAGCTTCCGTCGGGGCTGTCGAGCTAGGCTGGTTGTGGGGGGGGGGGGGGGGGGCGGGGTGGTGGAGGAGGGGGGATGGGGGTGGCATGGTGGTATTTTGGTTTTCCCCTTAAGGGGGGGGTTGACAAAACTGACTCGCAGACACACACATACACACACACTCAAACACACCATCTCAGTCCGTCCCAAGTTCCCTAAAGCTGAAGGTTGTACTTCTCTCTTGCTCTTGTCCTCTTTCTTTCTACCTCAGTTTCTCTCTCTCTCTCTCCGCCCTACTCTTGTGAGATGGGGCCTCTCTCTAGCATGTGCCCTACTTATCTTTGATAATCATTCATTGTCCCTACCCTCCTCCCTCTCTCTCTTCCCCCCCTCTCTATCTCTTTCTCTCTCGCTCTCATTTTTCCAGAGAGTTCTGTCTATTATGGGACAGAGGGTGTCCATGCACTATAGCGACCCCAAACCTCGTGCCAATGAAGACTGGCTCTGCAACAAGGTACAATACCAGGCGCTTTGTGTGTATTGTCACGCCAGGTTGTGTGTGTGTGTGTGTGTGCATGCTTGTACGGGCCCTCATCTTCCTCCTTGTCTTCCACCCCCCCCGACAGTGTGGCGTCCAGAACTTCAAACGAAGAGAGAAGTGCTTCAAGTGTGGTGTGCCGAAATCAGGTAGTCACTCCTCTGCTTCCAGAACTCTCCAGCCTAGATGCAGCACTTCCACACTGAGCAGGCCCTGTCAAAGGAATGAGCAATGGGTGGGGGGGGAATATACTATATATCCTGGAAATTATATGGAAATATATAAAGATTTAACAAGGTACATTTCACAAAGATGTAGCCTGCTTTTTTCTTTTTTACCCCCAAGATGAGTCGATTAGTATGAGCAGCAACCACAACACAGCTATCGAACATACAATACAAAGCATGAAGAGTTTCTTATTGAATGTGTGAATATCTGTGTGTAATACCCTGATCTCTGACCAGAAGCTGAGCTGAAGTTGCCACTGCTCCAGAGGGATTTGCCCCTGGGCCACCTGAAGGATGGTGCCCAGGGCTTACTACCCCTGCCCACCCCCTACCAGCCCTCCATCTCAGCCCTCAGCACCGTAGTGCTCCCTCAGCAGCCAGAAGTGGCCAATGACAGTGAGTATCCACATGGGTCTCATTTCCATCCCTCCCTCCCTCCTCTGCCTCTGTCCCGTTGTGACGGAGCGCCCTCTCTGGTTGTCTCCCAGCGCTGATCCTGAGGAACCTGGGGCCTCACACCTCACTGGAGGCCATCTTGTCTGCGCTGGCCCCCTTCGCCACGCTGTCACCTTCCAACGTTCGCCTCATCAAGGACAAGCAGACACAGCTGAATCGTGGCTTTGCCTTCCTGCAACTCTCCACCATAGTGGTAGGACGCACACACACACAAGCAGACATGCACACAGACACACACAAGCAGAAATGCTCACAGACACACGCACACACCTGCCGGGCCCTGCATGTGGTTCACAAGTTTTTTTCAGTTAATGACCTGAGTGGTGAGTAAGAGCAACATGCATTTCTCTCTCTCTCTCTCTCTCTCTCTCTCTCTCTCTCTCTCTCTCTCTCTCTATCTCTCTCTATCTCTCTCTATCTCTCTCTGTCTGCAGGAAGCCTCCCAGCTGCTCCAGATCTTACAGGCTCTTCAGCCAGCGCTCACCATCGATGGGAAAGCCATAGCGGTGGAGTTTGCCAAGGGCTCCAAACGGTAAGCACACACACACACACACACACACTACTATGGTCCACTTTAGCTTCACAGCTGCTCGGTTATTTAGACTGGCATCTCTCTAAACAGACTAACAAGATTCAAACCACCGTGAACTGAATCACCCTGCCATCAAATTAGGATAGCACATGATGTAAACACGTCTGACTGCTTGGCTAGAATAACTCTAACACATATTATATACACAGTTATATCCCCCCACCCCACCCCACCCCCCCCGTCTGTACAGCTAGTGCCCACTTTGTACTTATGTTATTTGTATCCAATTTGTATTGTATTCTACATTATATTTTTTGTATCCTGTTTTATTATTATGTCACATATATATTCTATGTTTGCTCCTTTCTGTCATAGTGAATTCTGTGTTTGTAAATCTTGTCTAGCGGACGCAACAATAGCGATTAAAATAGATTCTGATTCTGTTATGACGACCCTCCTACACTATTGATTGCAGACTTGCTTAATGCTTGTCTATAGGAGAGAAACACCCAGAGCTGTGAGAAGTTTGAAGTAAGAATGATGTCACTCCCTACATCTCTCTCTGTCTCTGTCTCTCTCTGTCTCTCTCTCTCTTTCTCTCTCTCTCTCTCTCTCTGTCTCTCTCTCTCTCTGTCTCTCTCTCTCTCTCTCTCTCTCTCTCTCTCTCTCTCTCTCTCTCTCTCTCTCTCTCTCTCTCTCTCTCTCTCAGGGATGTGTTCCTGACTGATGGCAGCAGGGTGAGTGCTGCCACTGTGGCAAGCACAGCCATCGCTGCAGCCCAGTGGGCCGTCACTCAGGTGAGCCGGCCTCTCAGCGACCTCCCAGAATATTAGAGCCCACATCTGACACCAGCTGTGGTTCTCAAAAACATCTATTATTTCAAGTATTTTTCTTCATTTTAATAGTTCTTTACGCTGTTAGTATATTTGTGGTTATCTAGTTGTGAATGTGTACAGTTTATCTCATGCTAGCTTGTCTTCCTCTCAGACTGCTCAGGGTGCATCAGGAAGTGCTCAGGGTGTGGATGCAGCAGTGTACCAGCAGGGGGCAATGTTGACAGCTGCATACATCCAGGAGAACCAGGATTTCCCCTCTAGGCCAGAGGGCTTGGCCTATGCAGGCCAGACAGGGGGAGCGGGTCTGCCCAGCACAGGGGCTGGCCTGATGGGGCCCTACACAACAGACCCTGGTGAGCACTGAACCTGCTTCATACAAACAGCATAGGGGGTTGGTTCTCATCATTTTGGCTTGTTACTAATTTGCGTGTGTGTATTACTCCAACAGTCGTCTCTGATGCCATGCTGTCCGCAGTTGACGGAGTCCAGCTCTCATTGGCTTACACACAGGCAGCTCTTCTCACCACCTCTACCTCTACACAGGCTAGCCAGGTAACAATCATCCACCCATCAGTACACCCACACACACACACACACACACACAGACTGACTCAAAGTGTCTCTTTCAGCAGGTGGAGATAGTAGGGAAACCTCAGCCAGCCACACAGAGCCAGCCAGCCACGCCCGGGACAGCGTACGAGTGCGCTCAGTATCGTGAGTATGAAGGGGAGAGAGGGATGGAGGGAGGGAGCAGAGAGGGAGGGAGGGAGCAGAGAGGGAGGGAGGGAGCAGAGAGGGAGAGAGGTAGCAGAGAGAGGGAGGGAGGGAGCAGAGATGGAGGGAGGTAGCAGAGAGAGGGAGGGAGGTAGCAGAGAGAGGGAGGGAGGGAGCAGGGAGAGGGAGGGAGGTAGCAGAGATGGAGGGAGGGAGCAGAGAGGGAGGGAGGGAGCAGAGAGGGAGGGAGGTAGCAGAGAGAGGGAGGGAGGTAGCAGAGATGGAGGGAGGTAGCAGAGAGAGGGAGGGAGGTAGCAGAGAGATGGAGGGAGGTAGCAGAGATGGAGGGAGGTAGCAGAGAGAGGGAGGGAGGTAGCAGAGAGATGGAGGGAGGTAGCAGAGAGATGGAGGGAGGTAGCAGAGAGATGGAGGGAGGTAGCAGAGAGAGGGAGGGAGGTAGCAGAGAGAGGGAGGAAGGTAGCAGAGAGAGGGAGGAAGGTAGCAGAGAAAGGGAGGGAGGTAGCAGAGAGAGGGAGGGAGGGAGCAGAGAGGGAGGGAGGTAGCAGACAGACAGAGGGAGGGAGGTAGCAGAGATGGAGGGAGGTAGCAGAGAGAGGGAGGAAGGTAGCAGAGAGAGTAAGGGAGGTAGCAGAGAGAGGGAGGGAGGTTGCAGAGATGGACCGATAAAGACGTGCTGACAGTAGCATCATGAATGTGTGTGTACACTGACAGGCCTGTCTGATCCAGGCTGGTGCGTCTGTGCGTGTGTAGCCGTGTCTGACTGGTGAAGTGTCTCTTCATCCTCAGCTGTTCCTGATGTGTCCACGTATCAGTATGATGAAACGTCTGGCTACTACTACGACCCGCTGACCGGCCTGTACTACGACCCCAACTCCCAGGTGAGTCTTTGGATCACTGTGGATGTGGGTGGTGGAACCCATTGCACCCCTTGACCAAAATGGTCTTCTCTCTTGCTTATTTGTTCTCTCCATCTCTTTTCTCCCTCTTTTATTTGTTCCCTCTCTCCAGTACTACTTCAACTCTCACACCCAGCAGTATATGTACTGGAGTGGGGAGAAACAAACGTACATTCCTGCCCCTGCCCAATCAGAAACTGGGGCTGCCGCCCCTGGCGACAGCCCCGCCCCCTCCGATCCCCTCGCTGCTGCCCTCGGTGGCAAGGAGAAGAAAGACAAGCCCAAGAGCAAAACGGCTCAACAGGTACTGGACACACTGACTCTCTTTCTCTCTCTCTGTCTGTCTCTCTCTTTGTCTCTCTCTCACACACAGGCTGCTGTAATCTTTAGCCTTTAATACATGGTATTGACATTGGCACGTTGAAGGGTTAAGATAACAGCCTGCTTGCATGATGCTGGTTGGTGTCCACAGTGTTGTGCTGATTTGTATGAACAGCTATCATGTTCCAGTATCCAGCCGTACATATTTCAAGTGTGTGTGCGCCTGCGTGTGTGTGTCCAGATAGCGAAGGACATGGAGCGGTGGGCTAAGAGTCTGAACAGACAGAAGGAGAACGTCCGCTCCGTCTCCTCCACTTCCTCCTCCTCGCTGGCAGCACCTCTGACCTCTGTAGCCCTGCCCCCCGGTTACGCCAGAGCGCCCGGAAACAGCCGTCTCGACGACCGCCGAGAGTCCGCCAGCGCAGACGCGGGCTACGCTGTCCTGGAGAAAAAGGTTGCACACAGTGACTGACAAGAAACGTGGATATATGATTTGCACATTAAGGTCTATTTGAAGGTGCTGTAATGCAGTTCCTCTGACACCGTTCTTCCTGTCCTGTAGGGGGCGCTGTCTGAAAGGCCTCAGATCCTGTTGGAACAGCTCAGACACACCACAGACCGAGAGGTGAGGATGCTTTCACATCACCAGACCTGTCTCTCTCGCTCTCTTTCTCTCTCTCTCTGTATATTGTATATTAGAAATATACATGCATAGATCTCATTATTTCTCAATACTTGAGTTGAGGGACGACAAAGAAAGTTGTATTTTGTGGCTTCAGTTTTCTCACACACATACACACACAGACACACTCCTGCTCTGGATCTTGTTCCCCCACTTTTACCTGACCTTTAACAGTACGACCTCATTGTCTCACTTTGTCCCCAAACAGCGCTCCCCTCCTCCTCCCCCCCAGCAGCAGGGCCTGGTCCCAGCGTACAGCGGAGAGACGGACAGCGAGGAGGAGGGGGGAGAGAAGGACGAGAAGGACGGCAGGATGACCGACTGGGCCAAGCTGGCATGCCTGCTGTGCAGAAGGCAGTTCCCCAGCAAGGAGGCCCTCATCAGACACCAGCAGCTCTCTGAGCTCCACAAGGTGCCCTCGCCACTCCAGTCTGACCTGGTCACAGGACCACTTACCACAAAACTCCAACACACTGGTCCATTACTGATTTATTTTGCTATCAAGTAGTAGGCCGCGTAATCAGAAAGTTGCTGGTTTGAATCCCTTCTGTTGCTACATGATGTTGTGTCCTCGGGCAAGGCACTTCACCTCATTTGCCTCAGGGAAATTGACTTGCTGTCTGTTAAGAGCGTCTGCTAAAAAAATGGTTGTTTATGTTTGAGATTTGGGGCTTGGATAACAGGAATACCACAAAGACTGGAAATCCAATACACGCATCATGTGCAAACATAAAACTCAGCCTTTCTATATCTGAACTTTTTAGGAGTTGGTTTGTGGTTAGTCCAGTTAGTCTTACACTGTGGACCTCTAACCTCTTGACCCTCCTTCGCCCTTCTCTCTCAGCAAAATCTGGAACAGAGGCGGAGCCAGGATGCAATGGGTGGCGAGGTGGGTTGTTGTCATGGAAACTTAAGTTTCAGGGTCAAGCCAAAACTTCACATGACCTCATGTGATGTTTGTGCTCTTGTCTGTATGCTTTGTTGGGAGAGCAGATATGTGTATCTGGAGGGTTTAAAGAATGTGCTGGAATCGGGACACTGAGTTTACTCAGTGAAAGCATATCAGTGATTGATTGATTGATTTTCTTTTTTTTGTGGGACAGCGGTTCAGAGACAGGCCCTCAGAGAGGACAGACAATGGTCTAGATGCTCCAGACCCCAAAAAGAGGAAATACAGCCCTGTGTAAGACACACACACATATACATTTAGGTTTTTAATGTTTAGCTATGAAACCTTTTTGGAATTAATTGAGTGAAACGGTGTAAACGAGTTCTGAGATAAAAAGGCTAATTCACTTGCTGACGAAGTCATGTAGTAGTAACAATTCAGTCATGTCATGTAGTTCTGACAATTCAGTTGTTCAGTGTTTCTTTTTGTTTGTTCCTCTCTTCCTGCAGTGATGGCATGGCAGGCAGCAGTTTAGGAGCTCGCATGCTGCAGGGAGGGATGAAGAAGGGCTTTCTGCTACGCAACATGCACGTGGAGTAACCTCTGAGCTGCCATTTGGAACGGTGTTGGTGAACATGCTCAGCACGCATTTGCCAGAGCACACTAGTCCAATATAAAAGCCACTTAGGAATGTCTGTAGACGAACACCACTTCCGTTTTGGAATTTCACACTTGGCAGAATGGATCAGACTTAAGCACTGTGGTGGTGGATGTTGGCTGGACAGTTAAAGTTGCCTTGACCACAGCAAGGATCAGATTCCATCTTTATCTGGTCCTATAGTTGGGAGCAATTTTTGCACAGAAACGCACCTTTGCTTTTTCTTTTGATGGTCCTGATTAAAGCCATTAAGTCAAACTGGAGATGCAAGCTTTACTCTGGACTGGACGCAACACAAAGTATTTTTGCTGCTGCAGTACTGATCAATGGTGTGATTCCTACAGCATTATGTGGAATATTAATTTGAGATAAATGTCTATGCATCATAGTTAGGGCAAACCCTAACCAACCTGTTCGATTTGGTCATGTATTATTTGTCATTCAGTATATAGCAGCCCTTTTTTAACCCCCCAGACTACCCAGACATTTCCCCCCTTTGTAAATTGTAACGCTAACATTGGTGTAAGGAGGAAAAAATAATTGTATTCTGAGTGTGTGTAAAACTGATGTGTGATGTGAAAAAAATCAATGAAATCAGTAGTGTCTGATGAGTACTCTGGGGTTTTTTTTCTCGTTTGACAATTTTCTTGGTGTATTTTGGATTGCAGGCTTTTGGATTAGATTCAAATTTATTGTCATTACACAGGTACAAGTACAGGGTAACGAAATACAGTTAGCATCCAACCAGAAGTGCAAAACAGTTATTACAACAGAATATAATAGTATATACTCAGAATATACACAATATGTACAATATGATCAGAATATACAGTGTGTACAGGTGTTAAGAGATTCTGATTATACTGTACATGCTGTGTATATTCTATGTACGATCTATTTTTGCAAACAATATAACAGTGCATATATTGGTTCATCAGTGCATAAATTGGTTCATCTATTCATATATTGGTTCATCAATTGTTGTTTCCTCAAAATTGTTTCCAAACAGACTTTGTAAAAGCGGTAGCTCAAGAAGCGGAATGTGTTTGTGCAATTCTGAAGGCAGAAAACAAGGATGTACTACCGCCAGAGAAATATGCATTGTTTTTCGTTCTAAATGATATAATACGACACATTTAAATTCTGATAAACTCCTGTGGTCTACATGTATGCTATAACAATATATATTTAGACTATATGCTAGTGCTCCAGCTGGCTTGTAATGGACTGTGGTAGCTCTACAGCCACTGCTAGCTACACCTGACTGACGCGTTTCCATGGCAACGACAACACATTGGGGTCTTAGTCTCTTAGCTAACCTGTAACCCATGTCTATGCTGTAAGCTAGATAGATAAACTAGCTCTAGTCATCTACCTCACTGTAAATCTAAGTGCAAACTATTATCCGGCTGGTAAGCGAAATACTAAAAGCGTATACTGTACTGTACTGACTACTAACTATACTACTAGTAGTGTAACAGTGTGTGATCTACTCTAGATAGCCTAGTCAGTAGGCTCATTTACATCATGAAACTGTAGTTTAAAAAGTCTTCAAGTAAATACAAATTGTTATAATATAGGGCTAAATTCTAAGAAGATTTAACTCCCAACAAGTCAGCAGACATGGAGGAGGACGAGCTGGCCCTGTCCGAGGGAGAGGACGGACTAGTCGAAGAGCACCCAGAGGATGACGGTGCACCTGAGCACGAAGAGCAGGTGCGATAAATATTGTCTGTTAAAAATTTGTGATTGTCTAGGCATACATCGACCTTTAATTAAACTGCATTCTGCATCCGGACATCCACTAATAGTGAAAACGATGTCAGTATGAAGGAATCGCACACGGATGTATTTGATTTTGTATTTTACAATAAATGTTACTAATCATCTGATGCGCATAGACTTAATACTGGTAGCCTACAGTTAACATTTTGAGCAACCGGCAGCGCCACTGCTCTCAGCATAGCTCTAATTATTTGGGTTCATGTCTCCCTCCAGATAGTGGCATGCCCTCTGACCCAGGAATTGGTTAATCAGAGCCTCTCTTTGCTGTGCCGCACAGCAAACGGCCTGGCTCACGCCTTTGTCAAGATGGATTTAAAAGACAGGTGGAAAAAAACATACAAAAATCAGAAGCAGTCAGAATGAAATCTTTGTACCTCATTAACTGTGACTTGTGTTTCCTTCTCCTCCTTAACCCACTCTTCTCATTCACTCTCGTCCCCTTGCCCCTCCTGTCTGTTTCTCAAACTCTTTCCATGTCTCTCCACAGGCAGTTGACAGACATATCTCTCATCAGTAGTTTTGTACATCTGCGTTTCCTGGACATTTCCTCCAACCACATGTCGGACCTGTCTCCCCTTTCAGCACTGACCCATCTACTCTGGCTGAATGCAAGTACACCAACCAAGCATAGTTAGCATTTCCTGAGATACACCAATAAGCCACTTTGCAGCAATCTAAAAAAGATACTGTGAGAGCTAACAGGTAATGGATTTCTCTGGGCCACCTCTTGTAGGTTGATAGGAATATGGTGACACAGTTGAAAGGTCAGCCCCTGGGTAAGCTGACCTTTCTGCAGTGGCTGAGTCTGGCTCTAAACAAGCTGACAGACCTGGATGGTCTGGGCTGCCCTGCCCTAGAAATCCTCAACCTTACCGGTCAGTTTCTTGACTGTGATTCTTATTATTGTTGGAGAGTGCCGGTCATGTTATAGGGCTGGAATTGAAGAGTAACTAACGTTTGAAATGTTTGCGCTTCTGTCTGTTAGGAAATGGTATCCAGAGAGTTTCTGGGCTGCAGTTCAATCGACTCACTAACCTGGTCACTCTGGAGCTGAGAGGAAACTGCCTGGAAACTACAGACGGCATCTACCTCCCTAACCTGCAACGATTATACCTGGTAAAAGTCTGGAATATCAAAAAGAAACTCAAAATAAGTACTCTAAAGTATACCTATGGGTCATACAATCCCACAGAACCCAAGGACTTCTAAATAATTGTAACATTATGTTGGTTCAAAGATGGTATCCCTTAAAAAAATTGTTCTTAAAAACAATAATAATAATTAAAAAAAGACTAACCATTCCCCTCTCTGTCTCTGCAGGCCCAGAACAGCATCAAGCATTTGGAGGGGTTAGACAAACTGGAGCGCCTCACAACCTTGCACCTCCGAGACAACCAACTGGAGACGCTGGATGGCATGAGCCCCAACATGAAGTCCCTACAGTACCTTAATGTCAGGTAGACCCCCCCACTTGGACCTAGCAGAAACACCTCACAACTAGACAACAACGTCAGGCAAACAAACCATTCAATGGAAGCGGACTCAAAGTCAAAAGGCATGCATTCTAACACAAACATCCCCCTATGTCCCCTCCCACATCTCTTGTCGTCAGGGGTAACCTAGTGTCCGAGCAGCGTGCCCTGCGCAGCCTGTGGGCCGTGTCGAAGACACTGCGAGCCCTGGTGCTGTCAGAAAACCCTCTGTCAGAGAAGGAAGACTACCGCATGTACGTGGTGTCACACCTGCCTGTCCTGGAACGGCTGGACAAGGAGCCCGTCTCCCCTGAGGAGAGAGCTGAGGCCATGGAAAGCATGGAGGTGAGGGAAAAGCACTTAAAATCAGAATTTGTTTTATCCGCCATGCAAGTTACACAAACACAGAATTTACTGTGGCAGGATGGAGCAAACAAATAACATATATGGAACTTAAATTTAAAAAGATACAAATAAGATAAATTACAAATAAAATAAAAAGTGGGCAGGTGTATCTTGTTCTGTAGGTTAAGGTGTTTTTTACATTGTACATCGTTAGCGTGCTTCTTTTGTCTCTGTGAAACGTAATGCAATGTCTGAAAAGTTATGAGCCTGTCTTATCTTGTTTTATACGATAACAGTTTTTTTGTATTACATTCTTCAGAGGGGCTGGATCTGTTTCAAGGTTGCTCTGATGTGAACCCTGTGTTTTTCTCTTTAGGAGTTAGAGAATGAGGGGGCAGCAGAGCAGGAGGATAGATGATGACATGTGGAAGCTGAGCAAAGACACTGGAGCAGTGACAGACAATTATTGTGAATTACTTATGAAATAATTTCTGTGGAATGGTTACAAGTTAAGTTTAACCGTTTAAATATTTCAATATAAACATTAAAATGTATATGACAATATCTGGACAAGAAAATGTTTGACGTAACCAGACTAGTGAAATTAAACAGTTTTCAAACCGAGTGCGTCACTGCTGTCTTATTTTACCCTGAGTAAGAATGAGTGAGCAAAAGCCTTCTGCCACTTCCGTGTTAGAGTCCTCCAATAGAATTAGCCAGACTAACTTAAAGGACCAGCGCATGTATTTGTATATCTTTATGTATTTATTAATTAACTCAGAATGATCAATGTGAATACACTAAGTACTGATGAATACTTTATTATTAATCTTCAAAATAATACATTGTCACTGCCACTGTCAATATCATCAAGTATGGAAGGTGGTAAACTTGTATAGTGAAAAACGTAGACAAGATTTAGTACTGGAATGTTATTTTTTTAATCATGTTTCTCTATTGTCTTATTTCCCAATCGATTTTTTCCTAATCTTGGACACTCCTGTGCTAACAGTGACAATGAAATGGACGGCCAGGTGGTTTTATCGGTAGTTTTTATCTCCACATCAACAGAATCCGTTTTCTGCTCCAAATTCTGACCCGAATTGTAAAGAAATGTATACTAGATCACTGACTTGGCCATTTCAAAATACTTTATCCGCACATTGCGCGAATACGTTTCCTCCAATGATGCGATGAGGTGGGCGTGGTTGTGACAGCGCACATAAAGCCCATTCTCGCCCTCTTTCCTCCTCGTTTCTGCCTTGAACACTTGCGGCATTGCAAGGGTGATAATACATTTCATTCGAAACGACACCCGTAAAATTCACAAGTGTTTTTTGAAAGTTTTGAAATTATTTGCTAAGCAAGCTCCACGCTCCTATTTCTCAAACATGGCAAGCTACCACAAACCAGACGAAAAGACTCTCCAGGGCCTGAAGGACATCGCCAACAAGCTGAGGATTCATTCCATCAAAGCGACATGCGCCTCCAACTCCGGGTAAATTGTAAAAAGTTATAAAGTTTATATTAACCGATGACTTGGAAAGGTTTTCTTTTAGGCCTACTGCCGCTGAACTATCCATGCATCACTGCTGGTCACCTGCGCCGGGCCATGCTTCATGTGCGGATTATCTGCACACTTCACGCAGATATCCCGTTATTTCTGTATTATTTAACGTGATCTAATCGTGTTAGTTTTACTATTCAAATCCATTCCGCAAATGTGGACGTTTCCAAACGACGTAGTTGCACTTTAGCGTCAACGCATTGAATTAAACTGGCAAACCACGTAGCAGTTTTAATAATCAGATGACTAGCATAGCCACATAGCTGTTTGAATGGACCTGGAAGTGTGAACCAGCTAGTTAACACCATCTATCTTGTCCGCCTCCTGCATGTCACATGTTGAGCTGATCTCGTGGTCCGCTTTACGCTTTGATTTAGACAATTATGTAGACACACTTATTCAATCAGCATCTAGCATGCGTCTTTAATTGCCCTTTTGACCCATCTAGCTTAGTTTTATTTTTATTTTTTGCACTATAGTGTAATAATCAATCTTGCAAAATTGCTGGTAGTTATATTTAATTACTAGCCTCTTTATATTTTGGCATGCAATACTTTTTTCGGGACTTTTCCGTCGTCCTGTGTTCTTCCATAGATTTTGGAATCTGTCCCAATTAGACAAATCGAGAGTACGGGGAACAATCCCAGTGTACAAAAGCGATTGTTCCTAAACAGGCGTTCATTGTGTGGTACTGTTGCTCACTTTAACTGTAACTTGGGTTGCACAATGAGGAAGACTGGATTCAAGAGACACCATATCCAGTGCTTATTTCCTTGTTTGAGAAGTAGGAATGAATGAACTGGCGGACTTTTACTTAGCCACACCTACTATACTTTCATGTTAATGTGTACTTGCAACTAGTTGTGGATACAGTCATATCACAGTATTTGTTTGTCACAATAAGTTTAACAACTGAATTAAAGTACCGGTACTTCATATGTGCAATGAGAGTGTATGATGTGTATGTGATGATATGTATGTAGACAAACTCGTTTCATTCATGACCTTTATGATAATAGATAGACATGTCTTTGAACAGAAACAGTCTTAGACCGTCACACTCATGTCTCTGAGTACTGAATGATAGGTCCTGTTTCATGGGAAGGCTCTTGTGTGAGGATAGACTATAGTTGCAAGGCAAGAACCATTCTGATAATTGGGCTTGGATACATTTTCTGGATGTTTTGGAGCATGATGATTGACTTGCAATAATTTGTCGTCCTTATTTTAATGCAAAGTAAACTCTTTTACGTTTCAGCTTAGTTCCTTGGCCAAAGAACAAAGGGGTAAATTGGAGAATTACATTTGTGATGCAAGTGTTTGTTTTTGTGGAATGCAGCAACCTGTTTGACCAACATAATGTTTGACTAGATGTCCCCATACAGCGGTGAAATGTTCACAATAGCCCATATAGGGAACCTGGCCTGACATTGGCTAAGCCATGCAAGTTATTACCAAACCCTGTTGCCAGCTAAATTACCCTGACCACCAATCTGCAACTAACAGTTTCACGAATGGTTGTGCTAGTCTGGGTTATTCTGATACAAAATAACAGTGGTAAAGAATGTCCTGATGGAGCTTGTATACATGCACGTCTTTCTAAATCAATTAAGTCTGTTTTGAGTGCATTTAAATCCAAGCCAAGTCTGGTTTCACTGGTTTCAGCTATAATTCTCTGTAGGCAACAGTAACATGCATGTGTGTGGGTGTCCCTCATTAACAGTTGCCTGTTATGACCTGTCACTAACAGACCTCGTCACTGTGTGCATGTTTGTTTTGCACCCCCAGCCACCCCACCTCTTGTTGCAGCGCGGCAGAGCTCATGTCCGTGCTGTTCTTCCACACCATGCGCTACAAATCCAACGACCCCCGCAACCAGTGCAACGACCGCTTCGTCATGTCGAAGGTGAGACCCAGTTCAAGCACAGGAGACTGAGGAGGAGGTGTGGCTTTACAGGGACGTCTGAGGCACCTGATCTGCATGCTTTTTAAAAAAGCAATACATTTCTGATTGGCTGCCTCGCTTTCGCAGGGTCACGCTGCACCAATCCTGTACGCTGCCTGGGCGGAGGCGGGCTACGTGAAGGAGTCCGAGCTGCTGAACCTGCGCAAGATCGACTGTGAGCTGGAGGGTCACCCTACTCCTGTAAGCAACCCCACCCTACTGTGTCACCTGCTCCAGAGGAACCACCCTCCCCTGGTGTGACCTCTCAACTCCTGGCTGTTGTTCTTTCAGAAATTGGCGTTTGTAGATGTGGCCACCGGCTCCCTGGGGCAGGGTCTGGGGGCTGCATGTGGCATGGCCTACACCGGTAAACACTTTGACAAGTCCAGGTAAGCAAATGCTTACACACACTGAATATCTGATTCCTCTTCTGCAGTGTCATCATGATCTTTAACCTGATCCTCAGGGCCCACTGTCCCATATGTTTTAGACTTCCTGCAGAAGTTGAATGTTCCATATGTAATGTGTTTCGAAATTTGAGTTATGCCACTTTTTGCCAAATTGGCCCATCTTTAAGGATGGCCTTCTGATGACTATCTGTTTGGACAAGTAACAGAAAATGGAAGTCTTTGCCCCAAACATTTAGGTGCTTTACAACATTTAGTCGTTTAGCAGATGCTATGTTTTGAAACTGAGGAAGTGTCCAAACTTGTGCAACAGCAGGTCTTGTCATTTCAAACACATTGGACTTCCTCAGAGCTCCAATGAGCTGTATCTCATCATACCAGTATGAGAGACAGCAGGCTTTATCAGGATGCTCACTGTGCTGCAATGGATACACATGCAATAACGTGTGTGTGTGTGCAGCTACCGTGTGTACTGCATGCTGGGAGATGGCGAGTGCTCCGAGGGCTCCGTGTGGGAGGCCATGGCCTTCGCCTCCTTCTACCAGCTGGACAACCTGGTGGCCATCCTGGACGTGAACCGTCTGGGCCAGAGTGAGGCGGCTCCCCTCAAGCACGACATGGAGGTGTACCGCAAACGCTGCGAGTCCTTCGGGTAAACGCTGCCCTCGCACACATGCTTCTGAGCTGCTTCACCCAGCGGCACGCTGGGATTGGTCACTCGCCCTGGGTGTGTCTTTTATTGTGTGTGTGTGTGTGTGTGTGTGTATAGGTGGAACACGTACGTGGTGGACGGCCATGATGTGGAGGAGCTGTGCAAGGCCCTGTGGCAGGCCCAGCAGGTCAAGGGCAAACCCACCTGCATCGTCGCCAAGACCTTCAAGGGCAAGGGGCTCAAAAGTGAGGAGGGGCGGGATCAGCAACAGCCATGGGGCACTCTGCTGTAGTTGTGTACTCATAGTGGTTGAATGGCAATATTGATGATTTATATTGCTGCTTCATAATCACTGTTTGGACATGGGAAGATTTGTTTGAATACATAGAGAGATGGTTTGTGTTCTTTGAGTGTAACGCACATTAGCAGTGTCGCACTACGTGATCTGAAGGTCTGCCTGGCGTCTGTCCCCAGACATCGAGGACATGGACAACTGGCACGGCAAGCCCATCCCCAAGGACCGTGTGGACCAGCTGCTGGCCGACCTGCAGGCCCAGATCCAGGCTCCCAACAAGTCCCTCTCCCCAGAGATGCCCAAGGAGGATGCGGCCCCCGCTGACCTCACCCCCATCCGCCTGCTCGCTCCCCCCGCGTACAAACTGGGAGACAAGGTAATAAGACTTGGCACTCATCGACAATGGTTTGGAGTTTTGTCTTTTTGTTTGACCTTGTTTTAACACTTTGCTGTCACCCAGTCCAACTGGCTTTAAACATAATGTGAGTAAGCACCTTTCTAGTGAAATGTATCCCTTGCTATCTCTTAAAAGGGGGGGCTTTTTTCCTTCTGGTTGTTCCAGATTCACAACTGCTTAAACTTTTGATAATAAACATGTAACTTGTACCAAACTGGTGTACACCCAACGTAATTAGCCATTGTTAACTGTTTAGCTTTAGTCAAATCGCTAAACCATGAGCTGTAGATGGAATGACTACCAGTTTAGATGAATCATCCCCAGCCCTGAAATATGCCTCTCTAAAGTCAATAATCTATGTGCAGGGGATCACACTTGACTGAACTCTGAGCTGAGTGTGCGAGGTCAGCAGAGGGATTTCTCCTACCTCCAGATTAGATAACTGCTGTGTACTGAGGTTTACCTGCATGTTAACAACCCACTTGTTTGAATCCTAACTTCAGATGCCTTTTTAGACATGCGTTTCTTTAACTGTCATTTCCTGACTCTCTGACCCAGCCCATGGAGCTATCTTAGAGGGATGTTTCACCGAAGACAGCAATTTATACTGCTGTATTCCCTTTGTCGTCACTGCTTACAGCACAAGCACTGATTTACTACGCCAGTTGATTTCGCTTACGAGTTTCTCTACTTCAGCTGGTGTAGAGCTTGGTTGATATGAAAACCTGTACCCTCTTGGCCCTCGATGGCACCTGGTTTGACACCTGTCTTACAGCATTGTTTACCAAATGTGGGATGACCCAGCTAATCCGGAATAGTTTCACATATTAAACTGACGCACATGCTTTCTTCCCCCGTCCCGTAGATGGCGACACGTCGTGCCTATGGTACAGCCCTCGCCAAGATGGGCCAGGCCAGCCCCAGGGTGGTGGCGCTGGACGGAGACACCAAGAACTCCACCTTCTCTGACATCTTCAAGAAGGCCCACCCTGACCGCTACGTCGAGTGCTTCATCGCTGAGCAGAATATGGTGAGGGTTTGTGGGGGAATTGCGATCATGGGAGCAGTTGATGTTCAGGAGTGGGTGTGTAGTTCATGGAGTTCTCCAAGGATTTGGTGGTATAGTCTTATCTTTCTGACAGGACATCAAGGGTTAGGATATTCAAATACACCAGTTGACCTCTTGGTTAGGTCAGTCACTCTGCATTCACTCCTCACACTGGGCCTAATCTGTGCCAAAGTCGTTTTAATCTGTAGCTATTCATTCACTGCCCTCATAATCCCAACCGCAAAGCAGTTTACATGAGTTTGGCGCCCCTAGTGAAATGCATTTTATTTTTCATGCTGACCAGTGAGTTTTAATTTTGGGAAATTTACTGGATGCCAAATGAGAATGTGGGAAAGATTAAATGTCTGTTTAATCACTTTAATTAATCACTGTTACTTTAAATCATTTTTGACTAAAGTCAGATTTCAGCACCCCCCCCCCCCCCCCCCACCTTGGGCTCGGGCGGAAACTTTTAAACTAGTTCCGATGATTACATAATATGTAGCCCTTTTTCTTAGATTATAATCAACATGGAATCATGGATCCAACTAATTATCCCATTACCTGTGTTGCTGTCTGGCATTTGTTGGCATAACCACACACACACACACGCACACAAATGTTGTACCTTTTTTGCCGCCTAGGTCAGCGTGGCGATCGGCTGTGCCACCCGTGACCGCACGGTGGCCTTCGCCAGCACGTTTGCCGCCTTCTTCTCCCGCGCTTACGACCAGATCCGCATGGGCGCCATCTCCCAGTCCAACGTCAACCTGGTGGGCTCCCACTGCGGCGTCTCCATCGGGGAGGACGGCCCCTCCCAGATGGCCCTGGAGGACCTGGCCATGTTCCGCGCTATCCCAACATGCACTGTGTTCTACCCCAGTGATGCTGTCTCTACTGAGAGAGCGGTTGAGCTGGCTGCCAACACCAAGGTCAGTGTGTGTGTGTGTGTGTGTGTGTGTGTGTGTGGGAGTGTTGCATTCCAGTCTGGCTGCATTCTCTGTTCTCATCTGTGTGTGTCTGGTTCCAGGGTATCTGTTTCATCCGCACCAGCAGACCAGAAACCAAGGTCCTGTACCCTCCAGAGGAGAAGTTTGAGCTGGGCCTAGCGAAGGTAGAGTTCCCACCAGAGGGACTGCATGCTGCCTTGAGTTCAGCCCAACTGACTTGGTGTAAACAAGCAGATCCTCTGCAGGAAACCTAATTTTACTTGAATTTCTTCCTGTGAATGATGCATGAATGGTGTCTTGTTCACTTCTGTCAGTGCCAAGTTCACGTGTTTCACCTGCTTCAGTCGAGGTGACTGAATGATGCGTTTCTTTCACAATCCACCGTTCAGACACAATGGAGCTGCCACCTAGTTTTTCTTGTTTCGCAACATCTTGTCAACGTCTGTCTGTCCGTCCAGGTGGTGCGTCAGTCTGACAGTGACAAAGTGACAGTGATCGGAGCAGGAGTGACTTTGCACGAAGCGCTCACTGCTGCAGATGAGCTTGCCAGCCAAGGTGAGCTCTGCCCCCTAGTGGCACTGTAGAGGAATGAACACCCACAATGCATCAAATTGACTTAATTTAGCATTTGAGAGACAAGTGTGTGTGTGTGTGTGTGTGTGTGTGTGTGTGTGTGTGTGATGGGATATCCCCATAACTTTAATCTCCAAGCAATTTAGTCGATTTGAACCCAGAGTAACGGGGTGCGAGCAGCAAGCCGTAACCATCCCTGTTGTCCCTTTTCTAGGCGTTAACATCCGCGTGATCGACCCGTTCACCATCAAGCCCCTGGACGCTGCCACCATCGTGTCCAGCGCCAGAGCCACCGGGGGAAGGATCATCACTGTAGAGGACCACTACAAGGAGGGTGGGTGTTGGCGTGGCAGATAATAATGATGATGATAATAATAATAATAATAATAATAATAAAGCACTTCCTGTCTGGGGTTGGAATGGTTAGCGGCTGAAAGTGTTTGTCCAGCATGGTGAATGTTTTCCTCTTCCTGCTGCTGCTGTCCAGGCGGTCTTGGCGAGGCGGTGCTCTCCGCCGTGGGGGAGGAGCCAGGCATCATGGTGACCCGCCTGGCGGTGTCCCGCGTCCCCCAGAGCGGCAAGCCCCAGGAGCTGCTGGATCTGTATGGCATCAGCGCCAAGCACATCGTCGCCGCTGTGCGCCAGACCTTCGCCAACTGAGGACGACGCACGCACAGCATCTACACCCGCCCCCCCCCCCCTCCGTCTCTCTTGTGACCCCCTTACCCATCAGTACACCCTGCCGTTCTCCAGCCACCTAGCACCCACGCCTCGAGTCTCCAGAGCAGCATGTTTACTCTTAGTCCTCTCACCTCGCTAACTTGACCAGGGGTTGGAGTGTTGCACTGCATTTACCTGCTGCAGTGTTTTCCAGTGACATGTCAAGAGTTGAACGAGGGCCCAGTGTGCTGTGTCTAGATGGAGCTTTAGAGCTAAACCGTGTACCCTCCTTAACGCACCTTAGCTAAACCTCCTGGAACCATAGAATGGTTCTCATGTTGGATTATGTTTTAGTTCTTAGTTTTCCTGACCCAAACGCATTCCTTCTTTTGTAAACTCATGTTTGATTGGATTGTTGCCAACTCATCACCCATACATAATTGTGTTGTAGTTCTAAATGGGTCTTATGTTTTAGTTTTTTCAGCAAAACCCGTTCGGCGTCCATCCACATAATGTTCTACAGTTGGGGCTGTTCTGTGTACAGTTTTACTTATGTTCTCAATGTCAACACATCTTGGCTTTCTTATTTTATTATTGTAGTTGCATTCCCTTTACCACAATGGGTCTGCTTTGCTTCCAAACATCGACTGATCATTCCTTTCATTCACTGTGACCATGCCAGGCACTTTTGAAGGAGCTCTACCCTCATGGGATACCGGTTATTGATTCCATTATGATTTTCAGTAGCAACTGAGGCTAGTCAATTTGATTAGAGCTGTGTGGATGAAGTGTTGAAACAGCTTGACTGAATTCACTGCTGGCTATCATTTCGTGTGGTAAATCATGTGACCTGTGTTACTGACCGATCCAAAATTAGTCATTCCTGGCTCACCTGTGTTCAGCTTTGTGGCTTGTCTGCCTTGCTGTGGTTTTGCTTCAATCAAATAAAACTCTTACTTGACCCTATGCATGTCTGTGTCCTGTGCCTTGCATCTGGAGGGTAGGTGTCATGCTTTAAGGGAGGTGGTGTTGGTCAGGCTTGACTGTTTGGGAAGCGCTCATCCGACAAACTTGAGATGTTTTATTGTTGGGAGGTTCTACGCTCGACCTTGATGCCTCCTGACTAGAGACCCTGCAATTTTGTGTTTTTAGTATATCAGAGTAATGTAATGCAACGTTCTAGCAAGGCATACCATGTTATATTAGTTACAAAACAATATGTTGAATATTTATTTTAAAATATACAGAATGGAAGAAGTTCAGACTAGTGGGATATGAAAGGGACTAGTGTTAGAGCAGGGGTGTCAAACTCCAGTCAGGACAGTGGTCCTTCAGGTTTAAGATGTTTCACTGCTCAAGCACACCTGATTCTAATGAAGGGTAGTTATCAAGCTCTGTGGAGGTGTGCTGGAGCAGGGGAACATCTCAAACTGGCAGAATAGTGGTCCTCCAGGACTGGAGTTTGACACTTGTGTGTTTGAGAAATTGCTCAGCAGTATTTGAGTGGTTGCGGGGGTCCAGGGTCACCAGCGTACAGGGGCAGGTCAGAGAGGGTTCAAGTAGACTTTGGATAAAAGCGTCTGCTAAAATGAATGAATGTAGACTGGTTAGTTTTTGTTGCAGAACTTTCAGTTGTTTTTGTCTCCAGTCTCCATTTTGGTGCTTACCTCCCACCGGGGAGAATGGGTGTCTGGTTGGGTATTTACTGTGAAGAGGAGGACTCACGACTTCTCTCACAAATGGGAACTTTTGGAGTCTGGGTTGGAACAGAGCCACGGTTCTAAATCACAGAAAGAATGGCTGACATCAACATAAATGATTAATCTTGAATAACGAGGCCCAGGATGGATCAACAAGATCTCTTGATGAACCGTTTCACATTGGTTTCACTTCAGGCCAAATCTTTACAAATACTAAACAGTTGAATGAAAGGAATGAAGGGATTTGCTGTATGTAACCTTACAATGAATTTCTTTCATACGTAGCGTACAGGTGTCAGCTTCAACTTCTAAACACACATCTTGTAAACCTCTGTAAACGCTGCCGGAGGTGTGTGTGACATGAGTGTGTGTTCTGGCCAAACAGTCAGCTGTTAACAGGTCTCTAACTGAGACTCCACGATGCCCTGGCACCTGCTTGGCTCAGAGACTGGTGTGTAAGTGTGTATATGTGTGTGTGTGTGTTTTGTTGTGCACCTATTCTGTCTCCATGTGTGTGTGAGAGTGTGTGTCTTTTCCTTGACAGAAACATATTTCATCTCTAGAACTGTCTTGGATTTCCTCACATGTTGATGTTAATGGATCGTTGCCAAGCTAACAGGCCTACAGCCAGACCTCTCTCTATCTGTCGCTGCCATCCTGGGATCAGTTTACCTTCGCTGTAACTAATCAGCACTCACCGTTGCATCTGATTTCAGGTCAGGTGTCATTGTTGCGCCGGAGACACGAGGACAAGGGCAGACGACTGTCTAGCTAGTATGAACCACAAATTACCTATCACAATCAGTTGTTAGATAACTTCTTGTATTTCGCTCTGTCCTCCCCACCTCCCCCCTACTCTCTCCCTCTCTCCACCCAGGTGTTTGTTAGGTTAAGGCCAAGACGAGTAAGTGTACTGGAGGACAGGAGGAGAGGGGGCATGTCTGTGTGTTTATTTTAGAGAATGAAGAGACCTTTGTTAACAATGTGAGAATGTGCTTTTTTGACCTCCCCCTGTCCTACTCCTCCTCCTCACTTCACCTGGTCCTGCTCCTCACTCCTCCCAGGTGAAGGATTGCACTGCCTCGTGGGGAGTATAGCGAGAGTCAGAGAAGGAGCGCCATCGCTACTCTCCTCCCAGCCTTCTTTCCAACTTGCTCAAGCTTTCTCGGGGCACGCTCCTGTTTGCTTGTTTGAAAATGTCTGTCGTTCCAAGTCATTTCTGCGCTCTGTAGACATTCTGCACCGGAGATCAAATTTACTGGACTGGCTCTTTTTTCCTGCATCCACACTTCACACTTTTCCTGTTCTTTCTTGGATTTGCTGTTTTCAAGTGGGGTTCTCCAACCAGTCCAAATTGGGTCTCGAAGGTTCCGAAGTGAAGACTTGAGTTCCAGTCGACATTAACACAGAATGACGCAAAGGCTGAAGATTTGGTTTGCATGCGTGTGTGTGGGCGCCCTGATCTCAACAGGTCAAAGTTTGCTTGATGCAGAACTTAAAGAGAGGAACACAGAGAACGATCTTGACACAAGCGACTCGCCCGGCGTGAACACACTTAGAAAACGTGCTGCTGGGATGAAGGTAAAAGCTAAACTCACCACTGACCCAGACACAGACAAGGATGACAAAAAGTCCCTGACGACCAAGGAAGGGCGCTTGATTTCCACCACAGCTCTCCCCTCTGGTGAGATCACCTCCTTCTGAACGCTTCTAGGGTCCTTAATATATTTGCTGTGTTTTCTGCATTCAGGGATATTCTGATTCATTTACATCTTCCATCTTGTGTACATTTCCATTTCTTATCGCTCTGGTCTTCGCCCTCTCTCTTTCTTTCTGGCCTACCTCTGGTTGTCTGTCTGTGCTGGATGAAGAAGAAAGTGAGGAGCAGAGAGAGGAGCAGGGCTCGCTAGCGGACGGAGAGGGAGGGAGAGCGAAGAAGCAAACAAGGGATGGCGGGGAGCAGGATGGTCGGAGGGGGAGACGGGGAGCGTGGGGGAGGAGGCATGCTGCTAAAGTGGAGGCTACTGCATACAGAGTGGTGAGAGTGTGTGTGTGTGCCCAAGTTACAGCGCGGAGGCCACTTCACATATATGAGTGAGTGTGAGTGTGTGTGTGTGTGTGTGTGTGTATGTGTGTACACACGTGCACGCTTTCACCTGCCAGTCTTCTTGAAGCCCTGAGTAGCGCCTCACAGGTCCGTGTTTTGATGCAGCTTGGTTTGGGGAGCCCCCTGGAGGGCTGGAAGAGGCGCGGCTCGCGAGCGGGGTCCCCCGATGAGGAGACAGGGGTCCTGAAAAATGTCCTAACAGAGATGCACGACCAGAAGAACCAACTCCTGGACGAGGAAAAGGGAGGGAAACAGGAGGAGGAAGAAGAAGAGGAGGATGACGACGACGATGATGATGATGACGATGATGATGATGATGACGACGACGACGATGATGATGATGAGGAGGAGGAGGAGGAGGAGGAGGAGGAGGAGGTTTGGGGTTATGATCTTTCTTAGTCGCGAGTGTGATGCACTGTTTTGAGCATAGCAGTTTGTTTCATCATGGACAGATGAAGATGAAGTTCATGTATGTGCAGTTAGAGAGACTTCGGTGTCATTTCTCTACCTAATTACAACTGTTTCATCTGTTTGTCACTGAATACAGATACAGGTTTATTGCTTCGTATGTGCTCTCATTAGGAAGAAGAAGAGGAGGAGGAGGAAGAGGAAGAAGAGGAGGAAGAGGAAGGGACTGAGCCACCCACCAATCAGACAGAGACAAGCAGCAGCCTCACAGAGACGTTCCCAGTAGGGTGCCAGACTTCGGAAGGACGAATCAGCTGCAAAGGCTTGGGCATGACTCACCTGCCCATCCTCACTGACCTGGGGGTCACGATCCTGGACCTGTCAGGTGAGAAGGCGGGACTGGCCAGGGTTTAAGAGATTTTGATTTGAGGAGAAATGGTGACCCCCACTGTTTGTTGGTTGTGGATGTGTGTTTGTGTGTGTGTGTATGCTCGGTAACAGAGAACTCCTTGAGCGTGATCGCGCCTACCGGCCTCTCAGGCGTGCCCAACCTGGAGGAACTGGACCTGAGTAAGAACCACCTGGATGACAACTCCCTCAGCCCTGACCTGTTTACTGTAAGTCTTTCCTCTCCTCTCCCCTCCCCCCCCCTCCCTTCCTTCCCTCTTCCTTTCTCCTCTTCTCTGCCAGTCACACATGCTGACAGCCATCCTTTCAAATTTATCGTCCTTCCAAGTTTTTGATATATTCCCCTCAACACCTCTAACCCCATCCTATTGCGTGCTGAATAGGATGGTCGTTTTTAACTCCAGGCTGGTTGAAATAAGCATAATTACGATCGTATCATCAGCATATTAGAGGTTGTGGCTCGGTCTGTAGTGTACAGTGCTCCGCTCCCAGAATAGGACTTCTGTCTGACCGCAATTCACAACCACGACGACAGCATGAGCTCAGACTCTGACCAGGCCAGCGCAGCTGACCACAGTCTGACCAGTCCCCTCGTCCCATTGCAGTTTTTCATACCAGGATTGGAGCGCAGCTGCAGCCAACGAACGGAAGTGAATGCAAAGAAGGGGATTATTTTAAGAATTTTTTTTTTGGTGTCCATCCATTTTTTGACAGTGGCGTGAGACTGGGAGAGACGCAAGCCACTAGTTTCACTGGGAATTCCACATCGTGTTTCCACAAGTAAAAAATAATAATACTGTACATGACTTACATTTACATTTAGTCATTTGGCAGACGCTCTTATTCAAAAAGACTTGCAGCAATTACAGGGACATTCCCCTGAGGCAAATAGGGTGAAGTGCCTTGCCCAAGGGCACAATGTCATGTTGACACAGCCTAGGTTTGAACCGGGTAACTTCTGATTACTAGCCCGACACCCTAACTGCTCAACCACATGACTTGAATGACACGCTTGCTCAATTGAGAGTAAACTTCACCGATTTCGTCAAACACTCTCTGTCCCTTTCTCTCCTTCCTTCTTTATTTCTCTCGCCTGCCCCACCTCCTCCTCTCCCTCCCTTGTAGAATCTAACCCATCTGAAGAGACTCTTCCTGGACAGTAACCAGCTGACCCAGCTCCCTCCGCTGCCCTCCTCTCTGGAGGAGCTCAAGGTCAACGACAACAAGATCGTCAGACTCACTCCACACAGCTTCAAAGGTGCGTGTGCGTCTGCAGCCTGCGATGACGCACCGACACACAGCTGTGTGTGTACGTGTGCCTTCTGCTTGGGCGTCTTGAGCCTTTCCACCTGTCACCTGAGGAGGAGGTCGCTCCCTGAGTCGCTGAGGTGGGTTTTGACATCTGTGAACAGTTGTTAATTACAGTGTGTGTGTGTGTGTGTGTGTGTGTGTGTGTGTGTGGTTCTGTCTGTGTGCCCCAGGGCTGTTCCACCTCCTGTCTCTGGAGCTGGAGAACAACAACCTCCAAGACGGCAACGTTTCACCTTTGACCTTCAGGCCCCTGAGGAAGGTGCAGTACCTCCGTTTGGACAATAACGCCTTCCGGTCCCTCCCCCTGGGCCTGCCTGCTTCACTGCTGGTTAGTGGGGACATTTCAACACTGAAACTAAAGCTACAGTTGACTAAACGAAACGAAAGGTTGTTCTTGTACACACAGCATCTAACCATGTGTGTAGGAGCTACGGATTCAGGAGAACCACATGGAGGAGGTGACCGAGGAGGCACTGAAGAGGAGTGTGCGTCTGCGTGTGCTGGACCTCAGCCAGAACATGTTGCATGACGACAGCGTGGCCGCCGGCGCCTGGCTCCCGCTCGCGTGAGTCCCCCTCGTCCGTCTGTCTGTCTAACCCTCCACCCGTCCTTTTGGCTCTTCGTTCGTTGGTCCAGCCCCTGAGGCACGCATCCTTCTGACTGACCTGTTGATTGCATGGATCAGGTCGCTCCTATCAGAGGATACCGCTGAGCCGATAGCTGTTGAGCAGCCATGTTTTTCTTTGGCCTTTGTCACCAAATCAAATCAAATCAAAATCAAAATGTATTTGTATAGCCCTTTTTACAAGCAATGTCACAACGGGCTTCACATATGCCCACAGAACTGCCCCTCAACCAACCTAAACCCTCAAGCAAGACAAGGAAAAACTCCCAGAAAAACTCACTAGGGAGAAAAAAATTGAAAAAAACCTTGGGAGGAAGAAGTCTCTGTGTTGCAGGGATTGATCTGTCCACTAGAGAGCACTGTGGTTCAGGAGCGTCTCTCCTCTGCTATGCTACTCAGCAGGCCTTATCACAGTTGCTTGGTTTTTCATGGTAAATTCATATTTTTGATTCGGATAAGGATCTTTACCCTAGGGTTTGAACACACCTATCATCGTCATCTATCATATGCCCACGCTCACACACATACACACACACACACACACACACACACACACACACACACACACACACACACACACACACACACACACACACACACACACACACACAGGCATCACAGCTTCCCTGATTGCGGGGTGTGTATATGTCTTTTTTAAATGGAGTGCATTCCACTGGGTTGTGCTGACACAGAGGGATCCTCGCTAGGTACTGTGAGGGCCTCGGGAGAGAGAGGGGAGTCATTGAAGAAGGAATCATTCCGAACTTAAGGAGGCAAGAGAAAGAAAAAGGTTAGGGAGAGTGTACGAGGAAAAAGGAGAGGCCTTCGAGCAGTCGCATAAACATAGACAGACCCGCGCTCGCAAAGTGAGACACGAGGGCGGGAGACATTAGGCGTGGGAGGGGCAGCGCACCAGCATTTTTAACGAGCGTCCAAACCTCTAATCTCCCCTCCCCCCGCCATATTTATTACCGTTCACCCAACGACCCCGTAACCCTGCGACCCTGAGACGTCCCACACAGCCTTGACATTAGAAGACTTTCAGTCGGTTCCACCTTGACTTGGGGGCTCAGAGTGAGAAAACTGTTGGCCAGGAGTATCTAATGAAAAGACGTTCTAATTGTGGGGAGTCAGATGGCTCAGCAGGTTAAGGCTTTGGCCTCAGGAACGGAAGGTTGTGAGTTCGAACCCCGGCTGTGGCTATGTAACGTTGTGTCCTTGGGCAAGGCACTTCACCCTACTTGCCTCAGGGAGAATGTCCCTGTACATACTGTAAGTCGCTTTGGATAAAAGCATCTGATAAATGGATATATTAACTAGCATAGCTGGAGGGATGAGAAGGGGGTCAGAAGGAGGAAATCTTCCACAGTACCTCGATGGACAGGGAGGAACTTTGCTTTGATGCTGTATGCCCTGTGTCCATGGAGACGACCGGCACCTGGTGAACTAGAGGCAGTTGATGGCGTGTGTGTTGAAGGATGGCTGTGAAAGAGAGAGAGAGGTGGTGATGTTGGAGAGAGAGAATGAAAGGAGGGTTCAGAGAGAGTGAGAGCGAGAAGGATGAACAATGGCGAGATGAAGGATGCTGGAGAGAAAGATGGCTGAAGGACAGTTGAGAGAAAGTAAATGTGGAGACACTCTATATCTCTCGTTCCCCAGGGATTTGCTGTCATGCACATTTATCTCGGAAAGAGTCTGTAGTGTGTGTTTGTGCCTGTAATGTGTGTGTGCGTTTTTTATCGCAAGCTGTCCTTTTCCAGTGCTTGTATATGTGTGTGTGTGTGTGTGTGCTATGTAAAACCAGAGCCTCCTGTAGTCTACCATTATCTGTACATAAATTCCAAGGCAGTGAAGCTGTGAAATTAGTCACTTCTCCTCAGGGGCACAACTTTCAGTTTTCTGGCTTTCATCTTAACAGTCACACAAAAACACACACACATGCAATTACATAGACACTCATAGACATTAAAACACACTCACACAGAGACGGTAAAACACACAAACACACAACACACACTGACTGACTTTCATCTCCTTGCTCCTTATGAACCTGTCAGCCTAAATCAGTCTAAATCATGCCCAAAATCCATCAAATGATTCCTAACCTCTATGAATCCCTCTTGCACACACACAGGTCGGTCTGATTGGTGTGTGTATGCGTGTGTGTGTGTGTGCAAGTCTGAGTCTCTTAGCGTCTGTCTGGCTTTAGGCTGGGAGAGCTTCAGGAAGGAGTTGGAATGTTGAATGTCTTATTATTTAATACAGTGGACGGACGTTAGATCATTTTGGTATGGCCTTGCATAACTGTTTTCTGAGTGCTGTTCAAACACACACACACACCCATACATACACACATGTGAAATACATACTAAATGGATTGCATAAGGACAGTAATCCTTAGCCACAAAGAACCCACCTGCAGCTCAGCAGATGCAGATTGGCTGCAGCACACACACATGTGTGGGTACATTCGTACACACACACCCACACACACGCATGCACGCACATACAGCGACCCCAAAACTTGAGAACTCTAAAGACTTTAAATTAATAAACATTAACAGTTAATGTGTGCTCACCAATGTTCTGCTTATGGTTATCTGGTAACCTGACCCTGACTTGTAGCATGCCAGGTCTTGATCTGGCCTGCTTGGCCCAGCCGGCTGGATAGCACAGCTCTGCTGGCCCGCTTCAGGCTGGTTGCATAAGCCTTCTTGTGTAACTTTGGTATAGTGTTGCTGGAAAAGCTGGAAAAAAAAGAAGTCCCTCATGTGTGTGTGTGTGCGTGTGTTGGGGTAAAGAGTGTCTCTCTCCTGGTTCTAGTTAAGGCACTGCTCCCAGTGGAGAAACAGGCCCTCAGATTGATTACCCTTCATCTAAGTTTCTCTCTCTCTCTCTCTCTCTCTCTCTCTCTCTCCCTCTCTCTCTCTCTCCCCCTCTCTCTCTCTCTCTCTCTCTCCCTCTCTCTCTCCCTCTCTCTCTCTCCCTCTCTCTCTCCCTCTCTCTCTCCCTCTTTCTCACTCACACACACACATCATAATTGGACAGTCAAGAAGAAAACACCAGTGTGTCATCGTGACATGGAAGAGGTATTTATGTGTTATAACACTGAAACACACATGAAAACATTCAGATGGACTTCCCCCTAAAGTGCACACAATTAGATGATAATGGGAGCACAATTTTTTGTATTTGTGTTTGTGTGTGTGTGTGTGTGTGTGTGTGTGTGTGTGTGTGTGTGTGTGTGTAAATGGGAGAGAGCTCCTCTTCATTAATAGCATGTGTTGGAAGAGGTGGCAGACTCTAGCTGAACAGCCTGGTTGTGTCTCAGCAAACACACTCACTCACACACTCACACAAACTGCTCAGAACAGATTTTAACTGCCTGTGTATTTGTATGTTTTCAGTTAAATCTGTCCCTATGTTCACTTCCCTGAGTAACAGTAGCTTCCAATCAAATGTTTATGAGCATATTAACATGAGCTTTTAAAATGCTCCAGTCCAAATGGGAACCCCTTTCCCTCTTAAAAGAATTCCTCAAATCCTCCACCTCACTGTGGATCTGTACAACAGAGGCCAAACCGTCAAAACTGGAGTGTTAAGATCCAGGTATCACTAAGCTGACTAGAAATATTCCCAGTACAAGGACCAATGGACCCACACAGGAGTTCTGCAGCAAACACAACAACAAATACTATTTATTTCAGTCATCAGGTTGCTTTTTGCCATTGCTTTGGACGACCACAAAATCACCTGTGTACTCTACAGGACTACATAATGATGTATGTAGTTAAATTTAAGTCTGTCAGTTTAAGTATGACTGTATACCTTAACAAATAGAGATATTGCATATTTACACTATACCCTATATGTATGCATGTTTGAATGGATAATGGAACCAATGTGACTGCATATACAGTTATGTCTGCACAGAAAAGAGAAAGGCACAGCAACAGGTCCATAGTTTTCCATCAATCAGCAAATAACTCCTTTAGTTCATCGGTCAGACCGTAAAAACAAAAAAAACGAAATGCAAACCCTTTTGAAGTGTGTTCTGGTGTTCTGGAAAATCTTAGAGCATCCTCTTAGATTTATGGGAACCAGGAGGTACAGTACGAGGTGCAATGCTGACTTAATTGGAGACAGACCGATGCCTTCGCATTAACGAATACCCCCGCCTCATTTGGCTGCGTCCGTTAGCCGACCACTTCGACGTGCTGGTCCCCAGTTATTGGCCACTCGGTTCATTTTGCCTTTGGACCCGCTGTGAGGTAATTGGATGTACGGAAACAGGAAATGAGGCAGTCCTGCTCTATGCTGCCCTGTCGGCTAACTCCCCCATCGGCCCTCACCCCTTCCACTATCACCCCCAGTTCAGACTCTTACAGTCTGACATCCCAGTTCAGCACAGCCGCCTCATATTTTTCTCATTTACTCTGCTCTTACTGCCAGCCGTCACTCATGCACACTTCCAACCTTATCTGCTCCAGGCCTTACCCAGCCTCCAGGGGTTCTGTAAATATAACCGCTGCACAGCCCTCCACACACACACACACATACACACACACAATCCCAGGCATATCTCCTGGAGCTAATGATGGAGTAGGGGCCTGAGTTTTTGAACCCCCTGGAGCTACAGAGCGTTGCTCGGCTGTGCTGGGTAGACTTCTGCTCCCCGCAGCCTGACAGGCTACTCAGTCATACACGACCTTTGAACTTCCCAACAAGCTGGAACGCCTCTTTCACTGTGGCGTTCAACCTCTCCAACCTAGACGGTACTCAGCATAACTTTGTGTTTCTGTTTGTGTGCAGCGTGTGTCATTGTCTGTGAGAGCTATCAAGTTAGGGATCTTCTAACTAATAATACTAATAACAATACCTCATTTAGCAGACGCTTTTATCCAAAGCGACTTGATTGAGTTCAGGGACAGTCTCCCTGAGGCAAATAAGGTGAAATGCCTTGCCCAAAGACACAACATCACATACAGCCGGGAATCAAACTCACAACCTTCCGATCGTGAACCCAACGCTTTAACCCGCTGAACCATCTGAGCCCCTAACTGTGTGTGTCTGTGTGTGTGTGCGCTTCTCAGGAAACTGGAAACCTTGGATCTTTCCCGCAACCGTCTCACTTCCATTCCATCGTACCTGCCCAAATCTCTGCGTCAGCTCCTCCTGCAGAAAAACGCCATCGACCGGATCCCTGCTCACGTCTTCCGCCACCTGCGGCCCGGGCTGGAGGCTCTTCACCTGTCCCACAATGCCCTGGGAGACGAGGCCATGCAGCCCCTGGCCTTCTTCGGCCTCTACCGGTCACTCACCGAGCTGCAGTTGGACAATAACCGTCTGGAGGTGGTGCCTCGCTGCATGTACAGGTTCAAGAGGCTTCAAGTGCTGAAGCTGGACCACAACCACATCAGGTAGGACCTCAGTCTCAACCGCAACCACATCAGGTAGGACCTCAGTCTCAACCGCAACCACATCAGGTAGGACCTCAGTCTCAACCACAACCACATCAGGTAGGACCTCAGTCTCAACCACGTCAGGTAGGACCTCAGTCTCAACCACAACCACATCAGGTAGGACCTCAGTCTCAACCACAACCACATCAGGTAGGACCTCAGTCTCAACCACAACCACATCAGGTACGACCTCAGTCTCAATCGCAACCACATCAGGTAGGACCTCAGTCTCAACCATAACCACATCAGGTAGGACCTCAGTCTCAACCGCAACCACATCAGGTAGGACCTCAGTCTCAACCGCAACCACATCAGGTAGGACCTCAGTCTCAACCGCAACCACATCAGGTAGGACCTCAGTCTCAACCATAACCACATCAGGTAGGACCTCAGTCTCAACCGCAACCACATCAGGTAGGACTTCAGTCTCAACCACATCAGGTAGGACCTCAATCTCAACCACATCAGGTAGGACGTCAGTCTCAACCACATCAGGTAGGACCTCAATCTCAACCACATCAGGTAGGACCTCAGTCTCAACCACATCAGGTAGGACCTCAGTCTCAACCACATCAGGTAGGACCTCAGTCTCAACCACATCAGGTAGGACTTCAGTCTCAACCACATCAGGTAGGACCTCAATCTCAACCACATCAGGTAGGACCTCAGTCTCAACCACATCAGGTAGGACCTCAGTCTCAACCGCAACCACATCAGGTAGGACTTCAGTCTCAACCACAACCACATCAGTTTTTTCTGAGCCTCTTATGGGATCACAAGTAATCGCCTGCATCTCTGTCAATGGCCTACACCTGGTTAAGGTTAGTTGGCTAGTTGAGGTTAGCCACTTAACATACAATCAAATCCAATAGCATACTTATAGTTTCACCATAGACAATAATCAACAAGATATAGCTCCTTTTAGACAACCTAAGTCAAGGCCATGTCTATAGTTATTGTAGAATGTATGTGTGTGTCTGGAGGAAAGGGATTAATTGCAGTCTGTCTTTCTGTGTGTGTGTGTGTGTTCCAGGTCGGTGCCAAGGGCGGCGGTGTGCCACGTGAGGCTGGAGAGAGAGTCTCCGCTGTTCTCCCTGCACCTGGAGAACAACCTGCTAGATGTGACCAAGATCCCCCCCAAAGCCTTCTCCTGCCTCCCAGACCCTCGCATTGTGGTCCTGGAGCCCCAGCTGGGCCAGGCCTAAGGGGACTGGTGCTCCCTCACACACACACACACACACACACACACACACACACACACGCACACACACACACACGCAAACACATTCACACATACACAGACACACCTATGGTCCAAATACAATGGCAGGCATGCATACACACATACAATTCTACACACATACACATTACTAGTTGGGGGTTGTGGAGGGAGGGGTTCCTTACAATCTTTCCTATTTGACATCTTGACCCACATGCTGTGTCTCCATCACACTCTGTCTCCTACCTCCCCTGCCCTCCATCACACTCTGTCTCCTACCTCCCCTGCCCTCCATCACACTCTGTCTCCTACCTCCCCTGCCCTCCATCACACTCTGTCTCCTACCTCCCCTACCCTCCATCACACTCTGTCTCCTACCTCCCCTGCCCTCCATCACACTCTGTCTCCTACCTCCCCTGCCCTCCATCACACTCTGTCTCCTACCTCCCCTGCCCTCCATCACACTCTGTCTCCTACCTCCCCTGCCCTCCATCACACTCTGTCTCCTACCTCCCCTGCCCTCCATCACACTCTGTCTCCTACCTCCCCTGCCCTCCATCACACTCTGTCTCCTACCTCCCCTACCCTCCATCACACTCTGTCTCCTACCTCCCCTGCCCTCCATCACACTCTGTCTCCTACCTCCCCTGCCCTCCATCACACTCTGTCTCCTACCTCCCCTGCCCTCCATCACACTCTGTCTCCTACCTCCCCTGCCCTCCATCACACTCTGTCTCCTACCTCCCCTGCCCTCTACCCCTGAACACTGATGAGGATGGTGACTAAGGAAGTGAAGATGAAGAGGGGAAAAGATGGCAATGGCCCTTTTTAAGATGGTGTTCTTGGCCTTGTTATTACTTCTTGTACTGTGTGTCTCCAATCAGCAGTGTTTCCTTGGCTCAGGACAGAACTCAAATGGATTCCAGCTGCATGAGAGAACATCCTGGAGTAGAGAAATAAATTATGATGATATGCCACTGTGGCAGACCAAAACGAATCCAAGCAATAAAGATATCTCTCAATCCATCCCTCGGAACAGGGTGTGTATGTGTGTTTACGTTTGTGCGCACCAGGTGTGGTTCACTGACCATGAGCTCACAGCCATGTTTTGGTGAGCAAAACATTTGTTCTGACAATCGCAAAGCTGCGCTTAGTTCTAAAAGCCGAGCATATCTGTTATCACAGCAGACGCGGGGGATGAGAAGAGGGAAAGGGAAGGTTGGCGAGGGGAGGGGAGGGAAAGAAGCAGGGAGGAATGGAGGAGCGGAGGGAGATGAAAAGGGAGGAGAGCTGAAAAGCGGGAGGGAGAGGGAAGGACGGTGAGGAAAGAGAGAGAAGGGAGGAGAGGGAGGGAGGCAGAGCCAGAGATGTTGTTGACTTGGTTGTGTTGAGAGTGGAAGCTGCAGGAGTGCTGGTGTTCTGCCAACCTTATTGACAAAGTGACTTCACGGATCTCAATGTTCCCCTTCTCCCTTTCTCTCTCTCTGTCTCTCTCTCTCCCTCTCTGTGATTTCCTTTCTATTCCGTTTCCTTGCCCTCCTCCTCAGCCCAATCTCTCCCGCTGACTCTGTCCATCTATCTCCAGGTCTTTTTCCATCCCTTCCATTTCCTCCCTTTCCAACTGGCCCTCTCTCTCTCATCCTCTCTAGTTATTCAACGGCTGCGGGGGGAAAAAGTCCACAATGGGCCTTTCTTCTGAGCGGGGGCTACGAGGGCTTTCTGACGTTTGTACGTGTCATGTTTGTGTGCGTCTTTGTGCGAGCGCTCATGTGATGTGTGTGTGTGCTCGAGACAGAGCCCAACTTAGGGGGAGGTGGCCCTTATTTTTCTGGAACGATCGTTTTGGAGTGTTTACGCAAGACGCAGAAAGCCTGTGGGAGAGAACTGGAGCATCTCATTGCGTGTATCTCTTTCTCTTCTCTGTCTCCGCTCCAATGTGGATTCATAACTCATTCCTCAAAATCTCTCCATCCTCTCTCTGGTCCCTCCATCTACCCTTTATCTCCACCCTTGGTAGCCGGCCAATCAAGTTTGATCAAAAGTTTGGTGTGATAGCAGTGCGAGTTATCCCTTATTTCTCAGTGTGAGAAATGGAGTGTGAGAAACATTAGGTCTTACGATAAAACAGAGGGTGCTTTGTGTCTTAAAATCCATAAACGAACGTAAACTTGCACTAAGAAAATGTATGCTGTCTGTTAATCTTCATTTTAGTTCAGAAACAATACTGCCTTTGTTTTACTAGAAGGCTAATCTTAGCAAGGCTGGATAGCTCGTATAAAGTAACCTGTCAACACTGTACTCCACTGTACTGCAGTCATGTATAGCCCAACACGCAGTTTCACAATCTTTTTTTAATATTGGAGATGGGGGGGGGGGGGGGGGGGGGGTGGTGGGGGGGGAGAGAGAGAAAGCAAGAGAGAGAGGGAGGGATTGAAAACAATGGGCTTAAGCTCAGTTAGACTGTTATGCCGTGCAGTATTATGGGTTAGTAGATGTCTGAGAGCACTGGCAGACTTGTTACATACATACAACATCCTAACATACACACACGCTCTCCGGGGCGTGTAATCACATGTTAGGATCCACCAGTCCTGAGCATGTGGGCTCAGCCTCCATGCTGCATAATTGTACAGTCATTTTTTTTGCAGAAAGCACATTACTGTCTAAGAAACCACGCGACCACAGTTCCAGAACCCGCCGACCTTGAGTGCAACTCTCACCTGTCACCTCTCTTCTGTAATGGACAACAGCAAACCTGGAACTTCTGCAAGCTCTCCGACTCAGACTATTTTTCTGAGGTGGCTCAAATCTTTTGTCTGTGTGCTAGCCTAGCCTACAACTGGGCCCCTTTGAAATACTTAAAAACGTATAAAGCATTCTCTTTCACTTTTCCTTGAGCCCATCATGCGGCTCATGACAAGTCTTTAACGTTCCACGGACATACCAACACGCCAAACAGATGTTGAGTGTCACAGAGAGAAGATATGCCATCGTTTGTCAACAGTCAGGCTTTGACCTAACAGAACGGTCAGGCCCTCCCTCCGTTCTCCCTGGTTTGTCTGTTCTGCCCGGCGACACGGCTTCCTGTGTTTGTTATTGGAGGAGGAGGGGAGCCCTGGCTGATAAAATAAAAAAAAAGAAGCAGTGCACACACACAGAGCACGGAGCAGGGGAAGAATGTTTTTGACTGACTCTGAGAGGGTTCGAAAATATATAGAGAGGGCAGAGGACAGAGAGAGAAGGGGGGGGGGAGCGAGAGTGAGAGAGGGAGAGAGAATGGGAGGAAGAAAAAGGGCAAAGACAATTCTGAGACGAAAGCTTGTTTTTTGAGATACATGAGATGAAATTTGGAACCTTGTTAGCCTTTTTCGAGAACCAAGCACACTGCATCAAGTTAGTACACTTGAATATGTTGTACTTCTTTACAAGTATACTTGGCTGTCTCTAGGTGGAGCAGATACTGTGCCCATAGACCAGCCTGTGCCCAGACTTAGACCAGCTGACCACTTCTTCCAGCAATGAGATGGTTTGCATTCAGGCACATTCCACAACTCTTCCTGTACATTTTCTTCCTGGTATTTCTCCTCTTCGGTTCTCATATTTTTTTCCATTTATTTATTTATTTAATTCATAGCAAAAAAAATAAAATAAACAGAACAAATACATCTTATATACAAATGATGAATGAAAGGGCACAGAAAGAAGCAAAAGCTTATTATGTCTGCCCCTTTTCAAATTAAATTATACACTTCCAGTGCGATGTGTTGTGTGTGTAAACAATAAAACAAAACAAAAACATACAGTATAAAACAAAAAAAACGAAAGAAGACAAAGACAAAAGTACATTAAGCAAAAGACGACTTTGAATGTCCCGCTAAACAAGTCTTTTGTGTCTTTCCATTAATAATTTTTTCACGCTTTTTTTGAAGATATTAATGGACTTGGAGGTTTTAATTTTGTATTCCTGGGCATTCCACAGACTGACTCCTTGAATTGAGATGCATCTTTCCTTTGGTTTTGTTCTAAACTGTGGTTTAACAAAAATATCAGATCCTCTTAAATGATAGTTACTTTCTCTCTTTTTTAATCTTTTTTGCATATATATATTTTTTTTCTCTTACAATCCTGGAGACACGTGGGTGTTCACACACCAGGTTAGTGCAATCTCAGGAGACGTTGGGCAGAGTACAGAGAAAAAGAAGAGGAGTTTAATATGACTGTCTAGCCTCAAACTGCAGACTAAAGCCATAATCAAGTCACCCACAGAAAGAGAGCGAGAGAGAGAGAGAGAGAGAGAGAGAGAGAGAGAGAGAGAGAGAGAGAGAGACAGTATATTACAGAGAGACCTAGTAGAAGGGGAAGTGGAATGTCTGTGCATGTGTACCTGTGCGTTTGTGAGCGTGTGCGAGTGAAAGAAATCCGTTGAGCTGAGTAGCGCAGCAGTGTCTGGGTGTGTTATTCAATCACTTCAAGAATGTAAAGTCTGACATGGGCAGAGCGAGGGGGAAGAGGGAGATATTATCCATGAAAACATTCATCGATTGCCCCCCCCCCACCCACCCACCCACCCACCCTCCCCACCTCCACCAACACCACTAAGGAGTCTGGCTTTGTTCACTCCAGATGCCCTCATTTTACCACCTTGAATAAAGAGAGAGACACACACACACAAACACACACACACACACACACACAGATACATATACCCAGATCTGGGGAGGGAGGGAGGGAGAATCAACGAGGAAATAAATGTGTCTGCATTGTAGGAAGGGGAGAATGAGGAAGGTGATGATGTCGATGGTGATTAATATTAATATTAACTGTAGTGGTGGTGGAGGACAATCAGCACTATGGTTTGCTAAACAGCAGAGCCGGAGTGTACTGGTTTGCTTTTGGCACGTTCCGGAAACACAACTTTCGCAGGTTCCTAAGGCCTTTCTCAGGATAGCGCTTTGCCAAACATGCTCTGTTGCTCTGGGTGTTGGCATTTAGACTGAGAAGTGAAACAGACTGTCCTGGATTGTGAGTATTGTGGCCAAGACCAAATTCAAACCAGAACAAACCGCTGACAATGGTTGATAGTGACATTTCATAAATCTCCCAGTCACAATGAGAGTTCCTGCAGGCTGTCCGTTGAGCAAGAAAGTCAAATAAAGATGAATTTGAATTGTGATTACTCACCTCAACTCACTCTCTCTACTACTGAGTCATCATTGTCTTCCTGTGAGGGTTCACTTGTGTTAAACTGGGACAGCTGTTCTCCCATCTGAATATTTCTGTTCTGGATGTGAAATCGCCGCATCAATGAAAACAAGTGTCCAGACTTTTACTTAGTCATTGTTAACCTGAAGGGAGCACATTTAAGCAAAGGATGAAGTTGTCTTGTGTTCTGGCACAGTGTATCGCATGGAGGGAGAAGGCAAGGTGCATTCTAGTCATGTCTCTCTGTGAACACATTGTGGTCGCTGGCCTGGTCACTACTTCCTGGGAGTCTTTTCAGTGACCACAAAGGGAGCGGAGACAAACTGCAAGTGTAGTTGTTGGGTTTGCTGGCTGACTCTTCAAAGATTTTTTTTTACAATGGTCTGTTCTGACTTAGAGGAAATGGCCAGAGTTTTAATCATTTGCATGTGCTTCTATGTAAAGGCTGGGTTGATTCTGGGAAAGCTATTTACTCAAAAGTGATTTTTAGAACTTGATAAAATCTGACGAAATTGTCTTTTTCAAGTCAGGTTCTTATTGACTCGGGGATGGTCAGATGATTTTGACACATCCGTTGAAAGTTCATGAATCCCGTTCAATTGAAGCTGGATGGGTTTGAGGAATCTGACTACTGCCCCCAGGTACATCCTCAAGTTTCATAGTTCGTTGATTTATATCGCCATCAAACTGGCGCATGTACGTGAAAAAAGCAGGTTTGGATTAGAATGTTAATTAGCAATGTTGGATTAGATTAGATTAGATAAACCTTTATTTGTCCTCCAGGGGGGGAAATTCCAGTTCACAACAGCAGCAACAGTGATAATAAGGGGGGCACGATATAGTACAGTATAAAAAATATATATATATATATAAAAAACTATAACCTATAACCTATAAATTCACCATAAACCCAATTCAGTTATTCAGAGCTGTGAAATGATCCGCCCCGCCACCTCGCCGCCCCTCTGCTCCCCTTCCAAAACCCCTCCTGGTCTTGACCCTCCACAGTCATTTCCTCGCTTCACGGAGCCACTTAACGTCACTGACATTGGCGCACACGGGCAGAGCGACGTGCGGCACAAGAGCACCAAGGCAGATATAAGAGAAATACCTCAAATCCATCAATGTGATCAACGTAATCCACAGTTTAGTTTCAAACCCACTTGAATTTCACAAAGGAATCGTGCAAACTATTCGGAGTGCGGAATCCATATTAACTTTGAAACCAAGGTAAGTTATTTCACCTGCAGTGAACAGTTTACGCCACTAATTGGCTCGCATGTAGATGCTGTTGGACTGTTTTCTTATAACAGTTTTAACAATTATTTATACGTGTGTGCATGTGACTATAAATGCAACCAGGCTTCAGCATGGATATTTGCTGTAGCGTGTTAAAAGAAAAGTTAATTTCTCACGAGAAGTTAAGTAACCCTATTCGTAAACGCCTTCAGAGTCGAGATTCAGTCAGTTACATTTAGAAAAAAAAGACAACAGACTTTTTTGAATCTTATGTTTTTAGCTCACAACCTGTTGCATCGTGTGACGCAGTCGGATGCTCCAGCTCAGTTATTGATGGTCGCGTCTGGTATCTGGAGCTAGATGGCGACATGGAGTCCCTTCTGTTTTCTGACTGCTGCTTTCTGACTGCTGCTTTCTACAGCATTCCTCTGAACCCCCTTAACTACAGCACCGTGCAACGGCTCACTAAAGTGGCGACTTGTTATTTCTCTCGTTCGTGCCCTCAGATTGTGTGGCATTTTTAGGCTGTATTTTCTGTTCTACCCGGCGGCATCATCATTTTGGGAGAATAATTATAGTCAAACGTGCCAAACAAGTGAGCCCGCTGCGGGATGCAGCTATTTTAGGCGTCAGATAGCTCAACGGTTAAGGTGCTGGCCTCCTGATCGGAAGGTTGTGAGATCGAGCCCCGCCTGTGGCTATATCTGACGTTTTGTCCTTGGGCAAGGCACTTCACCCTACTTGCCTCAGGGAGAATGACCCTGTACTTACTATAAGTCGCTTTGGATAAAAGCGTCTGCTAAATGAATAAATGTAAATTTCACTCTAGCCGGAGACATTTGGGTTCGTTCTTAATGTTTTTGCGTAGAAAATGGTTGCAAAAATGAGTTCTGATTGAGATTTGTTTGCCAGTGAAAAGCGTGGAGTATGAAAACTGTCAGCACCCTAATCCCCCCTCCTCCCTGAGCCGCCCTCCACCCCACATATCACTGCTTATTTTATAGTGGCCATGCAGGGAAATCTTGTGGGCAGACGGCGTATGCCTGCGTATCATGTGGACTAAACCACTGGTTCCCTCCCTCCCTCCCTCCCTCCCTCCCTCCCTCCCTCCCTCCCTCCCTCCCTCCCTCCCTCCCTCCCTCCCTCCCTCCCTCCCTCCCTCCCTCCCTCCCTCCCTCCCTCCCCTGTACATTGCTTCCAGGACATTAGCAGGTAGTCTAATAATGTGTTTCCCCCTGGTTTTGACTCATGTTGGTGACTTCATAACCAGATCTGTGGTTAACCACCACAAAAATAAACCACATGTAAGTTCCATTTATCCCAACTGTATTTAACCTTTGAGTCACTCTCCGTGAGTCATTAGCCGCATCATTCAGAGGCAGTAGGCTACAATACCATACTGTGGTTCCAGTGGTCAAACACTCCATCTGTGTATTTATTGTCTGTCTGCCTTTGGTTTGAGACACCTGGGACATTTTCGAACCCCACGTCCTCTTATCCTGACAGAAAGGATCGTGTGGATGAGATGTCAGTCACTACTCTCCTGACTAGTGCACCAGCCTGTTCCTTACACCAGTGGTCCCAAACTCATGCCATCGAGGGCCAAGAGGGTGCAGGTTTTTGTGTCAACCAAGCACTACACCAGCTAATTTGACTAACAAGTTTCTCTGTTTGGTGAAATCAAGCAGTGCTTGGTTGACATGAAAACCTGCACCCTCTTGGCCCTCGATGGCACAGGTTTGATACCCCTGCCTTACACCCTTTGACCCAAAAGAGAACAGAGAGCCTTCCAAGTCCAGATCTATGTCAGCTGTTTCCACCACCATTCCACCAGCCCTGCCGTTCAGCTCCATATAAGGAGAGGGCTAAACTGATCAGAGGTCAGTTCAACTCTGGACCTTTCCCAACACCAACCTGTCATTTGATTGTGCCGATGTTCCATTGGTTGGGTCTCTCCATGGCTCTGCACTCAACTGCTCAGGCCTGGTCTGTGCTCAGTTGACTCGTTCACCACATCCAAGCCTGTCGGCAACAGCAGAAGCTGCCAGGGTGATTCTTTTTTTGGGACTCCAGTCTCCAAATTACAGCCGCAGGCTCAGTTAACTCCACCCAAGCACCCTCCACTGGGCCCGCCTAGTGTTAACAGTTAGGGCAGAGTGTATGTGTGTCTGTGTAGCATGTGTGTTTTCGGGCTTTGGGATAATTAAATGATTAAATGTGTGATGTGTGGAAAATAATTTGAGATGAAAAGGGCGGGTGATTTGATCCCTTGACACACACACACTTGTCACACAGGTCCAGGGGCAAAATGCTTTTAACAATGTTTGGCGTGTGGCATGTTGTGTGTGTGTGTGTGCAGGCCATGTCTTTGCAGGCCTAACTGGCGATTCAGGCAGCACAGGAAAGGAATCATACGCTGTCAAAATAAATGAGCGTCACAAATCCCGTTCCAGTGCCTTGACCCACATGGCACTTGGTTTCTGCTGAGTCAGCTCATTCAGCTTCTGCCTTTCTCCCCTCCTGAAGCTAATGAAGTCTGAGCGTGTTGACGTGGCTGCTGCCATGTTAATCTTGGTAGGCTGCCAATTGCATGGCAACTCCAACAGCCCCACCCACGAAGCTGGTTAATAGGTTCATATCTCTGTTACAACAAAGAACTGCTACTTGCGCATACTTTTAGACGGTTCAGGATTAGCTTGATTTTGTTTAGTTACTGGTTGAAAGCCAGTGGGGCACCCTGAATTGTGATCAAATGTTCCCATGTCCATCAAACTGAACAAAAACAAAGACTTAAGGAGACCCATCTCTGTGTGTCTGTCACTGTTTCATATAGAGCTACTGAAATAAATACACTTTTCCATTCAAGACTGCCTGTGATTAGGTAATGACCACATGAAAACAACAATGGAGCCTAGGAAAGGAGAAAGAAACATAAAATTGTTAGCTGAGCATCAAGGTTCTCAAACCGTGGAGCACCCCCTGGGCCTGGTGGAACGCCAGGCGACTCCAGAAATATGTTGAGTGCCCTGAAAAGTCTTAACCAAAACCAGGTATTGTTTTAAATATATATAAAAGATGTACTCAACATGTATATGGGCATGTTTTCCAAAGTTAGGCTGGTCTAATGGCAAGCCCACTGTCCTACTAGACTAGAGGCTTGGCAGGATGATGTGGGTGTTTAGTATGAATTGTTTTGACAGAGAACATATTATTCCCCTGATTCTATTCTGGGCACACAATTGAAGGAGCCTAGAAAGTTCTGCTAAAATTAACAGAGATATGAAGTCACAATGGAAAGCCAGCAGGTAGTCCAGCAGTTTAGACACACATAGAACATTGGTTACACAGAACATTGGGACACTCAGTGCAAGTGTTTTGCCTGAAGTTTGAGCCAGTAACTGAAAAAAGGTTGGGGCTCCAATGGAACAATGTCACTGTAAAATGTCTTAATAGTGTTTATGTTCGGTCTTGAGAATTATAATTTAATGTGCCAACAATGAGTAGCAGAATAGTGACATTTGTTGCATGAACATTTGTTTTGGTACATAACAGTCCTGGAGACATTTTGTGTTTGCAACCAAAAGTCATTACCGTAATCAAAACAAAGACATTAACCATCAAACTGCAGTTCAAAGTTTTGATAGAGGCCACACTGGTTAAAGAGATTTTCTGGGCATATGTGAAATATTAACAACTCAGCACCAGCTTTGGATAGGAGACTTGCAGTACATACAACATGTTGTAGTCTCCTTGGTCATTATCTGGTTCTGTAGCTAGAGCACCATATCTGACAGGAAGTCAGTGGTGGGAAGAATCAGCTGGATATGGCAGCCTCAGTCATATTGTTTAACCTCCCCTTTAGCTGCCTTACAGAGGGGCTTGATTTGGTGTGTGTGAAGGTTTAGGGCTGACCATGGTTTGGGAAACCCCAGGGACAGTTCTGTAGCAGTGTTGTGTGGGTGAAGGGGGAGCGCTTGACGGATTGTACATTTATGAAATGTAAAGTTACTGAAATACTGAGCTACTCTTGGCTTGTGGGAAACTTAAACAAGGGACATGGCACGTGGTATGGTTCTCACACGAGGGTGTTTAATAAGATGCAAACGTCTCCTCGTTTTCTTGTCGCCCCTCTCGATTTCTCTCTCTGTTTTGACATCTTTCTGTCGCTCTCTCTTTCGCTCTACTTTCCCTCCCTATTCTTAAACGTACTCCACCCAAACATTCATATTTATCTTCTTTTTCACTGTCTGTTATTCTTCCCTACCGCTTTTTCTCTGGCCACTTTCCCTTGTCTGTCTACTTCCCCCTTTTCTCCTGCTAACCCAATATCTCTAAGTGTCTGTCGCCATGGTGACCGGTCTTACTCCGAAGTTTGCTGTGTGTTTGTTTGGTCGTCATGTTACAGAATTCACAGAGTTCAGACATGGAGAGGGAATTCCCCACATTCTCTTTATGTCTCTCGTTTGTTCAATGGCGTTAGGCCATTGGCGTGACAGTGAGGTGAAGACAGACTCAGAGAGAGACGGTTGAAACCAAACTTTATCGTTCAGTTTCACTGTGCAACACCACAGGGCACATTCTCTGGAACAGTCTAGAATAAGTGCATTACTCAAGGGTACAACAGCTGTCGTTGACAGGAAGCAGAGTTTCAGATAAGGTTAGTGGCCTTAATTCTGCTGCTGCGGAAGAGGTTTGTTTAGCTCTTGCTTGGAGATGGTAACAGCTTCAGTATGGTCCCTGTGGTGTGAGTGGCTGCTGATTAGAAGCCTCACCAAAATCACGTCTTCATCACTCTCTCTCTCTCATTCCCATTACTTCTTCTTTCCCTCTTCTCCTTCGCCTGTTTATCCCTCACGCACAACTTTGCCTTGGCGACAGGAATAGCGTTCCTCTATTCTACTTCTCCCCTGATGGAGGGATGAGGGGATGGAGAGAGAGGACTACTATAGCTGCTGTAATTTGGTGGAGCTGCCACCATTTTTGACTTTGGTCGGATGTTTGGTGCTTTACAAAGAGCGCAGCAAAGAAATGCCCATACAGGCCCATGCTTTTGAAAACCTATATGGTGATTCCTCCTTGACTGACTCGCTGCCTGGCTGACTGGATGGCTGGCTGGCTGACTGACTGACTTAATGGGTGGCTGGCTGACCACTTGACTAGTTAAGAAGTGTACTGGTTTCTTGATCTTGACAGGAAACCTTTAACAGCGTAGGATGGAAATTCGAATACTAATATTATCTGTTGCTAAATCTCTGGGGCACGAAGGTCAGCGGATGGAGGTTTATAGGGAGCTCATGCAACAGGTGTTTTTCAAACTGAGACACTCTCAATCAGAAGGCAAGACAGGTGTCATGAATCAGTCAAGCTTAGCCTATCAAGATGCTTCTCTCAGCCAGGGGCCCTGAATACCGCTGACCCTGAATGCCAGGCTCTGACTGGCCCATAGTTGGGCTCCGACAGCTTGTGACCTTACTGAGGAGAAGGTGGCTGGTCCTGCACAACTGTCCCTCCACGATCAATGGGAATAAAAAAAGAACATTGACATTTGGCAAATAAAATAAAGAAGGTAATTATTGATATCATATAATATAATAATAAAGTATTACCTTGTTCCTCTGATTGGGCTTCCTATCGAGAAATGAAAACGGAATTTTGAGAAATGCACATGGAAAATTGATTTGAATCATGCAACTTTTTAAGAAATACAATTTGCACTGACGCAAAAACATGTCTAAATAAATCCTGCTGTTTTGGATATTATGTAGAATTTGTAGAATTGTGTGCAGTATTAAATAACACTCTGTGACCCTCCAAAGCAAGGTAATGACCCAAAGGTTAAACACAAAGTACATTTTTGCAGTTAATGTGTTTCCGTTCGGGCGTTCATGTGTATGTTTGTGTGTCCTCTTCTTCTGGCTACATTCCTTTGACATGGCCGTAGCCAGTGGTGTTTTTAAAACATGGTATAATTTGGTGGCTATTTTTACAGCTGAACCCAGACTGAAGCCATACTGGCTTTTCAGAAGTCCAAGTCCACATAAAATTGCGAAAGATTATGCCTCTTTACTCTCTCGCTCTTTTTTTTTCTCCACCCTCACTTCTTGCTGAAATCCTAAACTAAAACTGTGACACAGAGTTTTTTCCTGTTATTGTAACCTGCGGTCTCTCCGGGAGTGAAACCAGGGGGTGAATGTTTATATTGCCATAAACACTTAATGTTATGTTTTAAACATTTGAGTTAGCCTAAACCCCCCCAAAAAACGCAAGGACGCGAAGGCTCTGAAACGATAAGGAGTCTGTTTTTAGCAATGGCCAGGGAAACACGCTTGACGATACTTCAAGAAAATGGAGATGTAACTGAGATAACCAAGGTGTGATGCCAACATAGAATACCCCAATTTGATCAAACCCTTTGATTCCATGAATTGGCATAAGTATTTCGTAAATATCCTTAGAATTTTTCTTAAAATGTTTTCAAAGTCAAGCCTGTGGTCTCCTGTCTTCCTGAGGTTAAGGATGTGGTAAGCTTGGGGTGAATACATGTTTGAGTACATGGTTTGTGTACATTATCTAGGGTGTGTATAAACACTCTGCACTAATGAAGGCTGACAGGGCCTCTGACTGGCTGTCTCCCCTCTATCAGTTCTGTTGGTGAGCGTGTATTATTGGTATGTTGGTTGTGCTCTGAGAACTTTGACATTGAAAGTAATATAATAACGGCTCTTCACCTCTAAGTGTGGAATGTGGTCATTGTGGTCATTATTAAGTCAAAAGTTTAAGGGATCATTTGAGTGGTCTGTGCAAAGGATGATGACTAGAGAGAGACACACACACACACTCACACACACTCACAGTCATACTGGTAGGTACACATATATACTGACAGACAAAGCCTTTTGAACACAGTGTCGAGGGTTTTAGGACAGGGATCTGTAAAATGGAAGGAATTTCAGTCCCATGTGGAACACACTTGGAGACTGCCGCTGTGTTCCATCAGTGGCCCAGCTGAGCGTCCCCAACACAGGCCTCTGACAATGGAGACCAGGACACATGGTTGCCTGGGTGTAGCAAGGCATCTCTCTCTCTCTGATTTCCATTTTATCATGCCCTTCCTCTATCCCTCCCTCCCTGCAACCCTCACCATATCTGTTATCTTTTTTTAATTCCCCTTTCTTTCGCTGCCACCTTCCCTTTCTTGCTCTCTCTCTCTCTTTCTCTCTCGCTCTCTCTCTTTGTCTTTCTCTCTCTCACGTTATCTCTATTTCTTTCTTCTTATCTTGTCGCTGTCATTCTCGTCCTCCCAGATCTGGAACAACATGAGCTCTGAGAATCCTTCATAACAAGGACCTCATAGTATGTAGGATAGAATTTGTATATTTCCTTTTGGAAGTGATGTATTGAAGGACATTAGTGAAAACTTACATTAGAACCATGGCAGGATTAAGAAGGTTTATGATGACAGGAGGGAAGAGTGGAATTCTAACCTTTAAAGTTAATGATTCTCCAGATTATGGTTGGGAATAAAATAGGAAATGTTGTTTCATGGATGTATCACAGTAAATTAATATAAAAATGATTACTATTGTGTGTATTAGGATTAGGGTTAAGCACGTGTAAATTCTACAGTACATAAGGGTGACTGCAGAATAGGACATTTATTCCCAGTTACCTCAACTACTAGGAGAGGTCTATGGTCAGGGATGACATCATGGAGTATGTCTAGTATGGCTTGTACACACACACACACACACACACACACACACACACACACACACACACACACACACACACACATTAATACAACATTCACACACACACACACACCTATTTCCTTGCTAAATGAATGGCTACTGTGTTTAACCTTGGATCCAAGTTAACTTTTTCTGCTACCTTCTGTCAACTCAGCAGTAATTGGTCAGTGAGCAGAGCCTTGTTTGCAGGGAAAGGGGATTGGTTAGAATCTGGCACCATCTAGTCATCCTCACCCTTCTCACTACTAATGTATTTCTTTTTGGCAAACATGTTGCCAACGTTGCCAACATGTTACCAACGCCCCTCAACACAGTATTGTGTTGGTGTGTGTGTACACACTGTACAATAATACATATTTCAATTGTTTTGCTATGAGGACACACCTTTCTTGTTTACACCTCTTCACTCTGTTGTTTATACTTTTTTCACATATTTTTTTCAGTTTCCATTTCATCTTTTGGTAACGCTCTCTCTGCCTTTGTCCTCTCTCTCTCTCTCTCTCTCTCTCTCTCTCTCTCTCTCTCTCTCTCTCTCTCACCTCAGGTGTGCATGTGAAAGATGCTGGTCCCCACCTCCCTCCTGCTGTTGCTGTGCCTGGCTCGCCTTCCCTCCCCCACCTCCGCCCTGCCCTTCGAGCAGAGGGGATTCTGGGACTTTGCCATGGACAGCATGGACGTCGGCGGGATGATGACCATGATGAGGGATGAGGAGGAAGGCTCAGCTTTTGAGGAGCTGCCCTCGCCTGACTTCGCAACTTGTCCCTTCGGTTGCCAGTGTCAGCTTAGAGTGGTCCAATGCTCCGACCTGGGTGGGCTGTGTGTGTGTGTGTGTGAGATGTTCCACAGCTGGTCTCGAAACACATCTATTATTCAGATTCATCATGTCGTAAAGTACATATATAGATGTGTGTTTGTTTGTGTGTTTCATACTGTGCTGTTATTCAGTTTTGCACAAGTTTAGTTTACACAGTGTGTATTGTGATATTAGGGGATGAAAGCACTTGGGGTGAACAAGCAAGTTTGGCTGTTGGAGAAGTTCTTATGAGAGCTCATTTGGCCAGGTCTTGTATGACTTCCTTCCATTCGGAGGGATTTCATCCCGGCATTTAACCGTGTGTATATTTTGATAAAGAATGGCATCTCTTTGAGGGATTTTGTGTTCCCCCACATTGTGAGGGAGAGGAAGGAGGAAGGGAAGAGGGGGCGACAGCGAGAGACAACAGGGAGGAAGAAAACGCAAACTAAGAAGAAAGCAAAGGAGGAGTTAAGACAAGAGGGAGGCGGGAGGACACTTTGATGGGAGGAGATGAAAGGTTTCTGTGTAATTTCCTCTCCGTTTTTAAGGAGCCGTTTCATGTTGTTCTTGGGGCGCGCACAGGATTCCTGACGGAAGAAAAGAAACATGGAGGCAGGGTGAGAGGGAGCAGAGGAGAGACGAGCTTAGGATGTTGGAGGCGCCGTGAAAGAGGACAGATAAAAGCCATGTGTGTGTGTACGGCGCCGTTACATTTGCAGAGGGTGATTGGTGGGACAGTTAGGTCAATACAAGTTGCTATTTTATCTTGTTTATGGTCTTGTCATGTTGTAATGGAGCTACTAAGATCACACCACAGATTAACATCCAGTCAACCGTTCCTCCCCCTTTCATTGATTTGTGTCTTACAGTGTTACTGGATATTCCTTCTTTCAACCCAATTCAACTACAGCAGCCTCCCAGCACAGACCTGAAAGAGCATGAAACAACAAGCCCTTCTATCAGCTGCACACTTCACTTTTCTGTGTTGTCAAATTATTTGGATTTCTTGTCTGAGACTCAGACTGACTGAGTATAAGTGGAAGCATATCATTAGCAAGATGTCGTTGCTTATTTAAAACATATGTATGTCAGCTGTGGTTTCTGTGTCCCTCGGTGTGTGTCCTGTGCGGGTGTTGAGTGTTTGTGTAGGACAGTATTTAAGGGGTGCTGGGGTTAAGGGGGGCGTGATGGGCCCTGTCCTGTCAGTTAGCGGTCAGAATGTGGAGGTTTGTTGGGGGGCCGTGTGGGAAAGGGTGGTGGTTTGGGGGTTTGTCTGGGGAGGCAGGGGCAGGAAGGGAGGGAAGGAGATGGTTCTATGTTTCGTTCTAAGATGTAGGGGAACTGGTGTTTCTTTTAGGAGTGGTGGGGAGGTTATCTCTTACATCTGTTATCTATGGTGACTGGTGAGCGGCACTTGTGCTGCATGGCAGAGCACAACTCAGTTGGGTAGAGTAGAACAGGGTAGAATACAGTAAAGCAGAGCAGAATAGAGCAGAAAAGTGGAGAGCAGTGTCAAATAGAACAAAGTAGAGTAGGTTATAACACAGTAGAACAGAGTAGAGTAGAATAGACTCATGCAAGCCTGCTACTGGGCACGTGTCCTCCCATCTGGGAAGCAGACACCTTCTCTGTGGGAAACAACCAGAATGAACGTGGACGGTTGTTGGGTCACCAGTAGCCATGACTCACAGCATTTGGACCTGGTGAGGGCTGGCACTAGTTTAGGGACTGACTGGAGGAGAACTGAAGCACACACACACACACACACACACACATGCACACAAATATACACACAAGGCTTTGTGATGGTCTTGTTAAACAGCGTTTGTTCCATTTCCCCAGTGTTTCCCAGAGAGCCTGCATTTCTCAAACTCCTTCATTTACATAACAGGAGAACTGTGGTTTGAGTGGCTGGTCTCAGTAGAACGCTGTTAAGTTCTTACTTACACATTAGGCTAGAGGACGGGATCCACTTCAATAACACAACATATAATTAGTATGACTATTATTCTTATATTATGAATATATTCTAGGGGGTTATTGTGAACCAGTAGATTTTTTTCAGTAGTGTGTATGTGTGTAGGTTGTGTGAGGGTTGGGGCTGGATACAGTTTACTGCCATGACTTAAAACTCCTTTAAAGGCAATGACTCGTTCAGGACTAGGGTGTGGTTTCTGAAGAAGATGGAGAGTTTGTGTCTGTACAGAATGTGTGTGTTTGCGATGGTGTTAGGGTTATACAATGCTATATATCCACACTATATTTGATGTAATTTTGCTGACAGTGCTGAAGTCATGTCCTCTGGGACAGTGAAATCCAAACCATCTGGCCTCCATCTGGTGTTCCAGTCTGGATGTGATGGTGTGTATGTGGCTGTGTGTGTTGCAACACATGTGTGAGGGTGTGTTTGTAATCTGTGTCTGTGGCTCCTCCCGTTTTCTTCAGCAACCTAATTTCCTCGCAATGTCTTTGACAGGCTTGTATGTTATACAGGAATCATAAATATGTGCTTGTACACAGATATCAGATGTCACTACTAACTGTGTGTGTGTGTGTGTGTGTGTGTGTGTGTGTGTGTGTGTGTGTGTGTGTGTGTGTGTGATGGGCCTGCAGGTCTCACAGAGGTGCCTAAGAACATCCCCACTGACACCAAACTCCTGGACCTGCAGAACAACCGCATCACTGAGCTCAAAGAGAACGACTTCAAAGGCCTGGCCAACCTCTATGTGAGAGAGACCAGCCTCTCCCTCCAAAATCTTCTTTCCTTATCTGCCCGTCTGCCTCCCTCCTCCTCATGTTTACCCTGCTTGATTTTCTGCTCAAATAGTTCTCTTTTCCCTTTCACGTCATCATCTTGCTCACCCTTTTTCTTTTTCTGTGTCTCTTTTCCCTCCTCTCTCTCTCGCTTTCTCTCCGTCCCTTCTTCTAACAAGCTTTCTTTCTCATCCCTTCCCTCCTCCTCTCTTGTCTCCCCCCCCCAACCCCCCCCCCCCCTCTCTCTATCTCCCTATGTGGATTACTTGTGCTTATGCTCAGCTTTCATGCCCTGGGAGCCAGAAGGGGGATTTTCTTTCTCCCTTCCTTCCCTCTCTGCCAGAGGGAGGCGTTGCCTCCACATCCCTGCGTGCAGGAGAACACACCAAGAGCAATATTGAGCCTGGCAGGAGACAGAACTCTCAACACTGGACAATGGCAACTTTATTGAGACATGTTTTCTTCAGCTATGTCATGTCCTGTCCTCTGTGTGTCTGTCTGTCTGTCTGTTTGCCTGCCTGTCTGTACGCCTGTCTGCATGTCTGTCTGCCTACCTGGCTGTGTGTATGTTGGCTTGTCTGTCACTTTTCTGTGACAAAACCAAAGGCTTTGATTGGCCGTCTAGTCTGGTGCTCAGCTGCTGTGTGCAGAAGAGGAGCAACACAACTCACTTCCTGTCCTCTCTCTTTCTCCCCCCAACTGTTTCTCCCATCCATCTTCCTCTGGCTTTGTTTATATCTCCTGATCTCATGTTCTCTCTCTCTCTCAATCCAGGCATTGTTGACATAACACACACTAGGCCTCATACTGCCAAAAGTGATAAATCGTCAGGAATTAGATATCTGCTCTCTGTCGCTCTCTCTCACTTTCCCCGACTCCTTTCCCCAGGCCTTGTCCCTGGTCAACAACAAGATCTCCAAGGTCCACCCCAAAGCCTTCTCCTCCCTCAAGCACATACAGAAGCTGTACTTCTCCCGGAACCTGCTGACAGGGGTACCCAAGAACCTGCCTCCCTCCCTGGTGGAGCTCCGCATTCATGAAAACCGCATCAAGAAGGTGGCGGCGGGCGCCTTCTCAAGCATGGGCAGCATGAACTGCATCGGTCAGCCCCAGCTTGGAACCTTACTCGTTTTCTCCTCCAGCTAATGTTACAATTGGATTATATTGCGTGAAGGGATAACAGCCCTAGTTTATAATTCAGTGCATGTGCAATTAAAGGCTAATTGTATTGCTTTCCCATACAGGACTCGGTATGAGCAATTATTTTTGTACATTGATTATGATCTATCATTATAATTGCTTAAGGGCATATAGTGACTGGAAATGCATGCTGATGTGTTAACCCAGGCCCTATATTCAGGTTGTGACCGGATGTCTATCTGTTGTAGAGATGGGTGGTAACCCTATCCAGAACAGCGGGTTTGAACCTGGTGCCTTCAAGGGTCTGAAACTCAACTTTCTTCGAATCTCAGATGCCAAGCTTACTGGGGTTCCTAAAGGTAACTGCTCTCACACACACGCACACACGCACACACACACACACACACAAACACACACACACACTATCTATGTTGCACACACACACTGGTTTCTTCACATGGATGTGTGTGTGATTTCTCCCCCCCCTCCCAGACCTTCCAGACAGTCTCCACGAGCTTCATCTGGACCACAACCAGATCCAGGCTGTTGAGCTGGAGGACCTGAGCCGCTACAAACATCTGTACAGGTACACGCACACACACACATACAGTACAAACACACACAGATCAACCACTGTCAATTCTTTAAGGCAGTTGCAATGAAAGAATACACTATCAAGGTCTTTACAAGCACATTGTTAGTCAATAGTGCCACTCAGTGGCGATTGTTGGCACAGTAAATACAGCTTTGACCTTTATTCCTCTCTTCTCTTCTTAATTCTGCTCTACTCTTGTCTCTTTTTTTTCTCCCTCCATCACTCTTGGTCTCTCTTTTCTCTGCGCCTCTCTCACTTGTCTCCCTCTCTGGTTGCCAGGTTGGGCCTGGGCTTCAACAGCATCCGTATGATAGAGAACGGTTCCCTGGCATACGTTCCCGGTCTGAGAGAGCTGCACCTGGAAAACAACCAACTCTCTCACGTGCCCAAGGGTCTGCCTGACATGAAGTACCTTCAGGTGTGTGTAGGGTGTGTGACTGTATATTTACTGTACTTTTGTATGTGTCACCAAGCACAGTGCTACTGTACAAGCCAAGCTACTTCAGCCCTCAGCTAAAACTGTGTTCTCTGCCCGGCTTCTAGGTGGTGTATCTACATTCTAACAACATCAGTCAGGTGGATGTGGATGACTTCTGCCCTCGAGGCTTCGGGATGAAGAGGACGTTCTACAACGGCATCAGCCTCTTTGGCAACCCTGTGCAATACTGGGAGGTCCAGCCAGCGGCCTTCCGCTGTGTCAGTGACCGCTTGGGTATTCACTTTGGCAACTACAAGAAGTAAAGAGCCAGAGAGATGGGGAGATGGAGGAGAGGAAGGGATGAGGAAAAAGGGAAGACGTGGAGAGGAGAAAAGAGGGAGAATAAAAGGGGAAAATGGTTGTTTAGATTGATGTTGTGAGGGGAGGAGAGAGAGAGAGAGACAGGGGGAAGGGGTGGGAGAAGGTATTGGTTAAGGAAGAAAATGATTTATAAAATTGTATTTGAGTCTTTTTATATTTTCGGGAAATCGAGGGGGGGAGGAAAAAAAAGCAAAAATGAGCATGCAGTGAAAATGTTAACAAGGAACCTTCGGGCGTGAAAGATGTCTGTCGTTTTGAGCCCGACACTGCTGATTGGACCAGAAAATATAAAAGAGTATTTGTTGTCAGAGACAAAACACTGACCTATGTTTTTTGGGGGTTTGGATTTTCCGGAGAATGGTGTCGTTCCCTCTTGTGAGATTATAAAGAAAAGTTGTAAAGTATGCAGGTGTTGAACATTTGTGTCATTCCACTTTTATACAATAGGTTTTAATGTTTTAATAGTGGTTATGGTAAATCATCATTTTGGTGAAAATTATATAGCCTACAGGCAAGCAATAGAGACAATATATACTTCTTTTTTTCTAAACACACTTCCTTTGTTAATGTTCGTAGTTGCATTCCATCCTTTATCTTGGCAAATATTGAAGCAACAGTGAATAACATTTCCAGGCTTCGATTCACGGTTAGTTTCAAAGAATTTGGCTAAAACTGCAATCGTATAATCTGTCTCCCGCATAGAGGAACTAGGTGGTATTGACCCAGGCTTTTAACATCTACAATCTGTCAGTTTTCCAGTAATGACTTAGTCTTCAGCGCAGGAAACCGTATCATCCACCTTCCTGCATGGACGTTGAATTGTGTCATCAAGCCCAGCACACATGGTATTATAATGGAATCAACTTGACCTGCAGGACTTGACCAGTAACCAAGAGGGCACCGAGCATGTCCTTTCTGTGCTTTGGGGCCAAGAGGAGGACTTGGACTCTTGGTTAAATACACACTCATCGCTCCTGTCAACAGGAGTGGTGTCTCTGGGATGCTTGATGTGTGTGTGTTGGGGGGTGCCATTAATGCTATACTGTATCCTGCCAAGCAGCCGCATGTGAAAATAAATATCTTCAAACTTGATCATTTGTGCAAAGCAGAGAGAAAGAGAGAGATTGAGAGAGAAACATGCCCCTAGTTTTGGAGGCTGGGAAAGTTTTGAGGTCTGTCGAAGGGGAATGCCTTGTTGTTGGAGTGGTTGGTTGACTGTTCTTGATGTAAAGAAAACCTGAAGGTACAATCACATGCAACCAAATGCAATGATGGACGGAGTGTTTTCTCCGCATTTGAATTAGTGTAAAGCAACGGGAGAGCCATATGTCTCATGTAACGTGCTCTGACGCCTCTGACTAAACAGTGCGTTCTGCACACACACCATCCCATCCGCAATCAGCTGTTGGCGCATTTTCAATCTGCCCCGCAAATCACGTCATCGCACTGGGCGACCACAAGTCTCACCGAGGGGCAGAATGCTGGGCTACGATGTGAGAGATGGACTGTTGACATCGGACGGATTGCGGCCGTATCGGTGCTTTTGCGTGAGAGCAGCCTGAGCGGCAGTGGGTTCTAGGCTTGGGGAGGATTTCGTCCATAAAATGAGAGATTACGAGGAATAGTCGATGTGAGTTTCAGAAGCATCTGGACTGTGTGCTTCTCTTTCCTCGGCCCATCTACCATCAAAGCCGGGGGCTGAATTTGAAATGTCGCAGGAATATGGGGGTGAGCCGGAGAACAGGGATCCCATTTTGCTCTTCAAAATGTAGGCTGCAAACGCACCTCACGGAACAATATTTAAATGAAACCATTTATTAAATCGAGCGAACATCACGATATTGTAACTATATTGCGCGTTATTTCTAAACGAGTGCGTGATTATTATTTTAGGTAGCCTATTTGTTGTTTATTGCATTATAGGTCATATTCATTGATTCCTTCACCTGCCAGTTCGTCTGATCGTTGGAATCTGAAAGATTTGCACATAGACGCTTAGATTCCCTTGACTTGGATACCAGCCTCATTAATACCATAAACAAATCTTAGAACTGTAATTAAACAGGCAATGATGATATTATCGGTTTGTACATACGTGTAGAAGACAGAAAGTACCGTGTTATTTGATATTCGTAAATCATAAAAGTGGACAGTCGCTTTTGGGGAAAAGTAAAGGGTAAAAGTTCCTTTATGAAATATATTATAATGAAACTCTATAATAATTAAGATGTGTAAGCCTTTATATTATTGATGAAATTACAACATGTAAAGTAATATCAAATCAATGCTACTAAATGTTAATCCAACAAATATTTATAATTCTTTAGTCTACAAAAAATTAACTGTTAAAAGACACAATGACAGGGAGACAGCTTGAGAGCACATTGTCATACCAACATACCAAATTGCACCAAGGCAATATAGGATAACATTGCACACTGACAGTATGACACAACATTACTCTGTGGACAGTGTAGAGTAAAAAAGCTGTTACTAGTGTAGAATCACTTAGTTTAGGTTAAATTTAAAATTAATAAATAATGGACTCATTCAGTATGCAGTTTGAAGTTATTAATGTTTTTTTGCATGTCTTTCGCAGTGACTTGTCTGGTCTTGAAACAATGGATGCACCTGCTTGGCTCCATGGTTGCAACCTGGCATTCCTAATCATGGCTGCCACCTTTTGAACTTCCTGAGTTTCCCTCATCCTCAGCCCTCCCCACCCCTCCCTCTGTCTCCCCTCCCTCCCTCTTCCTTCACCTCCCTCGCCTGTCCTTCCTTTACTTTGCTCTGTATTCTCTCCTGTTTGGTCTTCTTTAGTCCCTCCGTGTCGTGGTCACTATCTGTCTCTTAACACGCCTACACACACTCATTCAAACACGCACAAGCAGTCATCTGCCATCTCTTCTCTCTCTCTCTCTCTCTCTCTCTCTCTCTTCCTCTCTCCCTCTCTCCCTCTCTCCCTCTCTCCCTCCCCCCCACCATGCCTTGTTTTGGCCGTTCTCTGGACTCCCCCTGCACGCTGGCCCTCCTGGTGGGCTTCCAGTTTGCCTTCGTGCTCTACTTCTCCCTGGGGGGGTTCCGGGGGCTTGTGTCCGTGCTGGTTCACACCACCGAGCCCCAGTTCGACTACTCGCGCCCCCACGATGTCTACACCAACCTCAGCCACCTGGGGGCACTCTCGCTGCCTGTTGGCCAAACAGGCACAGGACCCCCAAGCACAGCGGCGCCTTTAAAGGACTGCCTGATCCCTTCACCGCTGCTCGGTGCGTGTGTGTGTGTGCTTGTGTGTTCCTATCAGGGCATTTCCACTAGAGATGTGTGTGGAAGGCTGTGGCTATTTCTGCAGAGTAGAACCTTTCAGCAGTGGAAAGGTTCTCTCTGCTTTATGCATGACTGTATGTGTGTGGTTGCACGTGTGTAGTCACCTGCTGTACATTGCGTTTTTTGTTGGTCTCTTTCAGTGGGTCCCGTCTCTGTCCGTCTGTCCTCTCCTCCGTCCCTGGAGGAGATCCGACTGAGGAACCCGCTGGTGTTACCGGGGGGACGCTACCGGCCGCCGGACTGCGAGCCCCACCACCACACGGCCATCGTGGTGCCTTACCGCAACCGGCAGACTCACCTCCGCTCGCTCCTCTACCACCTCCACCCGTTCCTGCAGAGGCAGCAGATCCACTATAGCATCTATATCGTGCACCAGGTGTGTGTGTGTGAGTAAGAAGAACCAGAGCTTGCGTTTCTGCTCCGCCAACTTGTCGTTCTTCGTCTAGCTGACAGTGACGCCCCCCTCCCTCCCTCCCCTCCCCCGTGTCTCCCTGTGTTGCAGTGGGGGAACTCCACCTTCAACCGAGCCAAGCTGCTGAACGTGGGGGTCCGCGAGGCCCTCAGGGACGAGGACTGGAGCTGCATCTTCCTCCATGATGTGGACCTGCTGCCTGAGAACGACCACAACACCTACACCTGCCACAAGCAGTTCCCCACACACCTGTCTGTAGCCATGGACAAGTTCCGATACAGGTGCTGTGAGCTTAGATGTGTCTGTGTGTGTGTGTGCGTGCATGTGTGTCTGTGTGTGTTATATGTGTGTGGGTTGGTGACCTCTTCACCTGTAGGCTTTCCTATACATTTACTTTACTTAAAAAGCTACTGTACCACAGTGCTTTTAAAGTTATATGTATCTCAGAAAATGCAGTTTTATCTATACATATAACAGTTTTGTGAGGAATTATAATGATATGCTCAATCATCTTGCTTCTGCAAAGCTACGTAAGGGAAGACGTCATCCAAATGCGCTTGTAAATGTAAAGTTTAAATAAATGAATATTTGAATATTGTCCCCCTTAGGCTTCCGTACCCCCAGTATTTTGGAGGGGTGTCAGCAGTCACCCCGGATCAGTATATGAAGATGAACGGCTTCCCCAATCATTACTGGGGATGGGGCGGGGAGGACGATGACATCGCTGCCAGGTGAGAGAAGTGGGCTAGGAGTGACAGGAAAAGGAAGTCACAGTCACGTTCAGCTTCACCTGTGAGGGAGAGGAGGGCATTCTGGGAATGTTACATGGCAACCTCCACTTGATGTGAGGAGAGACTAGAATCATCACATCTGTTGCATGTTCCTCTTTCTCTTTCTCCTCTTTTTCTGTTCACCTGTCCCCCGCTCACACATGTACATTTGTTAATTTAACGTGGCTGTTTCCGGAACCTTTTGTCCCGTCATTGTTTCTGTCTGTGTTCATCCCACGTCTTCCATATTCTTCCTGCTCTCCATCACCAGGCCATGGCTGTGCCTTGTCTCTCTTTCCTGCTGCTCTCTCTCCCCTCTGCTCGCGCTCTCACTCTCCCAGTCCTGACATCAACAGATGGGTACACTCATTGAGCATGCAAGAGGTCACCATCAGCGCTCCCGGTTGGTATACAGGCAACGCTTTTTCCGGAAGGTCCCTTATGATTTCGCAAATCAGCTGCAAATGAATGTTGAGCTAGCCTCATGCTAAACTACCTCAGCAAGAATGCAACTTTGAAGTTAGAGTCACTCTATACCGTAGCTCTCTCTGGCTTGAGTGAAGATGCAATTCCATACTAAAACCAAGTGAATGCTACCAAACAGAGTCCAAACCAAACCAATCTAAGACCAAAAAAAGAGTTTGTACTTATATAATCATTATACTACGTTTCCTCTGAGCTTAGAGGTCAGCTTACTCTGTAGTTCTATTTGTTTTTGTGACCCCCTAACTAGGTACTCTTATTGTTCACTGTCACCATTTGTAGGCCTAAATAAGCTTTACATGTTACATCATATTGTATGAATGGCTCCTTATCTGCATGTTCTGCCCTTTTTTTGGATTTGAAATAACTGTTAATAGAGTGTGCAATAGAGTAATTAAAGTAAAGTATTGTAGTACTTGTAGTGGTATTTGTATTGTGTGGTATAGTAGTGCACTACAGTTCAGTTTAGTGCATTACAATACTACATACTCGGTACCTATGCTTTACTCAGAAGAAAACTTTTTTAATAGTATATCCGTCCAGTAATGATCATGTTCTGTATCCCCGGTGTGATGCCTGCCTCTCCAGGGTGCGTCTCTCTGGGATGAAGATAGTACGCCCTCCTGTGGCCATTGGCCATTACAAGATGATCAAGCATAAAGGTGACAAGGGCAATGAGCAGAACCCACGCAGGTATATGAGCGCCAGGGTGAAGATGAGCATTTCACACACGCACGCACACACACACACACACACACACACACACACACACACACACACACACACACACACACACACACACAGGCAACCATACATTTACATGTATTCATACATATGCTGGTTTAACACACCATGTGACTCTATTCTCTTCTCCCTCAAAAGGTTTGACCTGCTGAAGAGGACAAGGTTGAACTGGCACTCTGATGGCCTCAACTCCTTGACCTACGACCTTTTATCCAAAGAGCTGGAGCCGCTCTACACCAACCTGTCCGTCAACATCGGTGATGACCCCCGTCTTCCCCTGGCCAAGCTGCCTCCCCCTGTCCCCAAACATAGTATCAACAGAGCGGGAGGACAGCCTAACTTCTCCAGTCAAAGCACCCAGAGGGAGGGGCAGATTGGGAAAGAGTCTTTACTGGCCAATGCGACGTCAGTCAAGCTTGTTGCTGAGCAGACAGACCCTGCCCAGCCTAAGAAGGCAGCGAATGAGACGACAGAGGAGGAAAAGATGGGCGTGGTCAAATAGGAGCAGGAAATTGATGAAAATGTGCTCTTGCTTCTTCGAAGTCTAAATGGGCTGTGCTCCCTTTTAATCAACGCAGATTGAAAATTACATCGATTGTCATAGAGTTCAGTCCTTTAACAGTAACACGACAAAGACACGGACCGAGGGGAAGGAATCCACTTCAGAAGAACACGTTCAAGAAAGCTGTCGGAACTGCCTTTCTGCTTTTAAGGAGTCATGTGTGAAACACTGTGAAGGACTGTAGGTGAACAAGGAGCACTGTTTCCAACCAGCCTCAAAAAACATCAATCAGTGGCACTCGGCAGCATTAAAAGTCCTCAAGCATGCACTGTATGTTGAATAAGCATTAGATCAGTGGTCCCCAACCCTGGTCCTCAGGGCCCCACTGTCCTGCGTGTTTTAGACGTTTCCCCATTCCCACACACCGGATTCTAATGCATGTTCGTTACCAGGATTTTTTTGAGCTAGATAACGACCCATACGTTTGAATCAGGTGTGTTGGAGCTGGGAAATATCTAACATGCAGGACAGTGGGCCCTGGGGACCAGGGTTAGGGACCACTGCATTAGAGAAAGAGTGAGAGTGTATGTGTTTGTCATGTGTTAATTGAAACTACAAATCCCTAAAAAACGTAGAGGATTCAGACGAAACAATCTCTACCTGTCGGACACCAGGTTTGCGAACAATCTGCCCACTGCTGCTGTCAGCCAATCCCATCCGGCTGACTTGGACCTGCAGCCAATCTGCTCAGACGCTGCTGCTGTCGGTCCGCCCTACTGTGCGGTTTTGTGTATCTGTGCCTTCTCTAACGTCCCATTTTGTAGATTTGGATGTTGATTCGGATCTCATAAATCAATGGTCGCCGCTCATTATTGGTGCAAATTGCTATCGGAGGAGGCTAAACTGATTCTAAGTCTGTGCTAAAATACCTGTCTGACCACCAACGATCAGCGCTCTCTCACACTCCAGCAATGATCAGATGACTGTAGAGTTTATATTTCTATGAAGAAAAGAAAAAAATGTGTTTATTTGTTTACGTCTATGTATCTCTTTACTGTTTGGTGCCTCTTTAGATTGTGATCTTTTGATTTGAAGACAATCCGAGCATAGAAGTAAAACTGTGTCACTTAACCAATTGCCTCACAGAATAGACGAATCTTAGAACTGTCGTCATGCCTGCCATATATTTCTGACTTGGCTATATGTAGTTATAGTTTGGATATACTGTATATACTGTACATGTACATATGATCTCTTTATGTGGATGAACTTGTGCTCACTGATCGAGGTGATTTTCCTTTTTTTGTGGTCAGTATGAACAGTTATACTGTAGACGTGACTTTCAGGAGACATGCTGCAAGTTCATGATTGTGTTTTGATCTGCTGTCATGGAGACGCTGTTGAAAAGACAGTGCAGCTCCTCAACACTGTCCACAGCAAGGTGTCCTTGGTTCATGCTGTGGCTTTATAGAAACCATTGTAGTCTCTCACTCAATAGGCACTGACTTCTAAACATGAGGGGGTGGGGGGGGGGGGGGGGGAGGCAGACATCTCTCACCACGGAGCAAAGGAAAGGAAGATGAACTGTTATCTTTAGGCATGTAAATGCAGTATTAAGAGATTTTACGATACGGGATTATCAGGCCCTTTCCTATTCATATACTTATTTTGTTTTCCATCCCTTCCATTTTGAATGTAATGTTGGTGATGGAAAGGACTGCTTGGAGCTTCTGGTTGTGGCCTCTTGTGTTGGTTTATATTTCCTGCTGCTGATGTAAACAGTATATCACATCAGTATAGCACATCACTGTATTACATCACTATATCACTACAGTTCCCGATGTGATCAGATAAGGGTCTACTAAGTACAGTATTTCTGAACGTCAAATAGAATAATTAAAAAGAGTCTATAATATCTTGTTTTTAGGATGACTGATTATATCGTATTGTACAATTGTACAATAATTTTGCTTTGACCTACTGTAACTTTTACTCAAAGTAATATCACATATTATAAGATCATTTGAATGTATTTTCAGTCAACCACTGTACTAGCTCTACTTTACTCTCTGAAGCATACACACACAAGTAAGGAAAGCAAGATACATGTTATTTAACAGTTTTATTTAAATGACATTATTTAGAATGACATTTTATTTAAATTAGTTATTTTACTTATAGTCACCACTTCTTAGTAATTTCCTATACTAATATTCAGTAACTGTAGCTGTTCCACAGATTCTGGCAGAAATACTGTGGCATGAACTCTGATGATCTTATACTTGATTTTACCTTCAGAAAGCGATGCAGCAGATTTAAAAGGGGAATGTATTGCGTTGCTACCGGTAGAACAGTACATGCTGTGTGTGCAGTTAGCAAAACTACCTTTGAGAATTTGGATCCAGATAAATAGGGGCTAATGTTAAGCGTTGTGTTCAGTGCTTGTTGCTGAATACTTACTGTTTGGTGGCATACAGTATGACTTCACCAGTGTTAATGTAATTTCTGGTACATATCAAAATTCTGATCAGACTAGTGAGTATTATAGAACTTAGTGCGCTACACTGGAAATTGTTTTGTATTTAATAAAATAGCTCGTTTTGTATAATAGCTAGAGATATTTTGAAGAGAATACATTAGGGGAGATACCATAGACAAAATCTACCAAGCTCATTTTTGGTGACATATTTTAGGTAATTTTAGTGCAACATTTACTTTTATGATGATAGGATTGTGGGAGTGGACAAACAAACGTTTTTTTTAAGAACCTTTTGTATTCATTTGATGGTTCTGCACCATGTGAGCAGATGGCTTGATTTGTGACATGTACAGTATTGGTTGCATCTCAGTTTAGGACACGTACATTATCAAGTTCTCAGATGGATTAGTGTTGTAGTCTGGGATAGTCTGGGATGATGCTGTCTGGTTGGATTCATCCACTGGTCTGGTGCATGTCTGGGATGATGACAGGTCGATTAATTGGTGTGTGTGTGTGTGGGAAGACCAGCAAAGAAGGCTGCCCAAGACATTCAGAGACAAGCTGTAGTGTGGATGATGCATCTTTGGAACATGACATACTGAGAGACAACAGATCAATAAAACAAATAAAATGCTCTGTTTCAATTCTCTTTCACCCGTAACTTGCCACTGGCAGGGAATAAACATAAATTTTGTACGTTTTAAGTTACACATCCATTATAATATTTTGCATTTAGCTTTATTTGACACTGATACTGCTAGTTGTCATTGTGATTGTTAATGGCATCAAACGTTTACCCTATCAGTGTAGCAGCTAAATAGGAAGTCACTAGTACATATATCTAACTTGTCTGTGATGTCTCTGTTCTGTGTCGTGGTTGCCCACGGTCCCCTCCACCAGGATTTATTGAACATCACTATTTCCCAACACTGAAAGTACTGACAAAAAACTCCCCTTTAAACACTGCTTTTACCTGCTTCTCTGCTAAAAAGTTGTTTATTCAATGGCGTCGGGGGACTGTATTTAAACTGAGTAGAGGCACAAAGCAACGTACCATCCAGGAGTCTACATAAAGGGGTTCTAAATCAGACAGCAATGTTCAAGGCTGTTCTGTAGGTTGTGACGTACGTCTGCATTCACACATGAACATAAATCCGTGTCCAAATGATGACATCACACTGTGTGTTCCATAACAGGCCATAAAAAGCAGGATTAGAGAGAGCGCTAGAGATGAGATCATGCTTATAAATAGATTCCTGGTTTTTGTGTTTGATCTGTTTCGTAATCTCTGAGTCAGAGATGCGGAGAATTGCGGCGGGTTAATCTGGCCCTTCAGAAGCAAGGAGATGAAAGGACGAGCGCGCCAGTTCAAGTCGTTCGACGCACCGCATTCAAAGAACTCATCGGCACCTCCCAAAGTTGCTGGCCGATCATTTTGTCCGGTGGAGGGAAAAATATACTGATGTCTTTCTCAGCAGAATAGTGGCTGTGTGGACTGACGTGGGCCCCTGTTGAAGTGACAGGGCAGGAGGGGAACAGAGAGGAATGAGACAGCCGGGAGTCTCCTCCTGTTAGCTCCTCAAAGACATGACTGACCTCTCCTATCCTGCAGAATCGGCACGGTGTGCATTCTGCGCCAATCTGACTCGTACGCAGAACACATACTGTATTCACACATACTATACAGACATGTACGTGGCACAGGGGTGTTTGTTGGGGAAGTCTGAAACCTTCTGAAGATTCGAGACCGATTTTTTTATGGTAATCGTTTAAATATTTTAATCATTAATACCAAATAGTCTCCATTTACCTAAACGGTCATATCTCTTCATTCTTCTCCAAGGTCCCTTCTCACTTCATGTTAGCACAAGCGCATACACACACACAGTGCATGTCTGGAGCAGTGTGATTACAGGGAGCTTTTAATCTGAGCAAGTCAGCAAATAAAGCAGGGTTAAGAGTCACCAAATATACAATGAACACATGACTGTTACACTGCATCAAACTTAACCTTAGAAGACCTTCTTTCCGTCCATCTATTCACTGTAATTACCAAAAAAAATCAGTGTTTGGAGGTTTTTGTGAGCTTTCCCTTTTGATTTCTCTGAATGTGACACCGTGACCAAATCTGCCATACACACATCCATACACACATCCATACACACATCCATACACATCCGTACACACGTCCATACGCACGTCCATACGCACGTCCATACACACATCCATACACACATCCGTACACACATCCATACACACATCCATACACACATCCTTACACACATCCATACACACATCCATACACACATCCTTACACACATCCATACACACATCCATATACACATCCATACACACATCCGTACACACATCCGTACACACATCCGTACACACATCCATACACACATCCTTACACACATCCATACACACATCCGTACACACATCCTTACACACATCCATACACACATCCATACACACATCCATACACACATCCATATACACATCCATACACACATCCGTACACACATCCGTACACACATCCGTACACACATCCATACACACATCCTTACACACATCCATACACACATCCGTACACACATCCTTACACACATCCATACACACATCCATACACACATCCATACACACATCCATATACACATCCATACACACATCCGTACACACATCCATACACACATCCTTACACACATCCATACACACATCCGTACACACATCCTTACACACATCCATACACACATCCATACACACATCCATACACACATCCATATACACATCCATACACACATCCGTACACACATCCGTACACACATCCATACACACATCCATACACACATCCCCAAAGTAATTCCGCTGTGTTAACATGTCTCCCTCAAAGCAGGTCAGACAGAGGGTGGCAGAGCACCGTTCCAGAGGAACATCTGAACAGCATCCTGACGCCTCGTCACTGAGATGCTGCTACACAGGAAAGAGTTCCAGGCCCCACAGACACGTCCCGGCTTGTAGCTGCAGCCGTTCAGCTGTTTCTGGGATCCATATTTTCAGCCCCAGTGGTCAATTTCCTGTGCCCTGGGCCTGCACTGTCCACAAGTACACGTACATTAAGAACATGAATTCCGCTGTTGTGGCCGCACAGCGCAGATGTAGGTCATGCAGTAATTACCACTACCTCTTTTTTTCTTAAATTTTTTTGTTTTCGTTGCCACCGCTTTTGAGTCAACATCCTGTCCTACACAATCTGACCTTGACGTTTTTCAGGTGATTTCCAGCGAGTGCGTGTGAATGCGTGCGTGCGTAGGTGTGCGCGCACATGTGTTTGTGTGTGTGTCGTAAAGATGGGGTAGGTATAATGAGACATAGGGGGAAAGAGAATGAGCCGCTGTCTATACTTAGTGTTTGCCTGCAGCTATGTGGTCATGAAAGAGAGAGAGAGATAGTGTAAAAAAGGGTGGATGTGAGCGTGCAGGCAGAGAGAGAAGGAGGAGGATGACAGAGAAGGGAGGGGAGGAGGAGGAGAGGAGCCGGCAGGGGGGGGGGGGGGGGGTGGTTGTGACGCACGCTGATCCGCTCTGCCCGCGCGGCCATTGGCCGAGGCCGCTGCCAGTCCCTGTGACAGCGGAGCGCGAGGGAGAGAGGGAGAGAGAGGAGAGAGAGGTGCACACACAACGCTGGGGGAGCAGATTATGAAGCGGAGCTCGGCAGAGGCAGTCTCTCCTGCATTGTCTCGATGGCTGCACACGTACTCCTCCTCTTTCTCCTGTCCCTCACCCTGCTGTCTGCACACAGCCAGCCAGCGCTCTACTTCGATCAAGTGCCTGACATCCTCGATAGAAGGTAGTGCGTTCCATCGTGTGAATGTCTATGCGTGTGGTGGGGGGGGGGGGGGGGGGGGGGGGGGGAGGGATGCAGAGATGCTGATGTGTCATGAGGGTCTTTCTTTCTCTGTCTTTCTATTTCTCTTCCTTTCTCTCTATCCCTCTCTTGCTGTTTGTATTCATCGTCATATGTGCAGACGTAATCTGAGGCTTCACCTGTCTTTACTGGAGATTTCTTGTACAGTCGCACAGGATCTATATTTGTCCCCTAAGGTGGCATGTGTCCGAAATCGCTCATCGATTTTGGGGCTGTTGTTGCCGTAGAGTGGTGGTGTTGGCCTGATGGGAAAGAAGTAAATAAGGCTAGAACAATGGGCCCGCAGGAGCGAGACCTGGCCTCGCAGTCAGCGAACAGGTAAACAAGGATGGGACTGTGAGGCGAGGAGAGAGAAGGAGAGGAGGCGAGGAGGAGAAGAGAAGGAGAGAGGAGAAGAAGAGAAGAGGCATATTGTCTTTTGGGGTTTTGTTTATCAATGCAGTCTGAGAGAGGGGAGATCATTCTAGCCAGCCATGGCTGCATCATGCACATGAGATCCTGCAGGTCAAATCTAAATGAAATATTCAGCTGGCAAGCCAGGTCCATCGGCACAGCGCTAGCACAGAGGAAATAGACAGAGTTAGTCAGAGGATGGAAAGTGCGAACAAGATCTATCACTCAAACTGGGGATTTTGATTGATCAAGGACATCGCAGGACTTAAGTAGATGATTCAATTTGTTGGACTGGAGAATATACCTTCGGGAAAGGATCTAGAATGTTCTAGTGTTCATAGAACAAAGCCGGATGACAGACTGCCCAGCCTACCATCTCCACCACGCTCCATTCCAACATGTTCCATACACACATGCTTGTGAGACGCTTGTGAAGGCCTGTTTATGTCCACAACGCTAAAAAGTTTTTGCTGAAATTGTAGCTTAGGGATTTCTGATCAATTGACCATGGATTTTCTTTACAGTTGAAGCCCTTAGTTGGACATAGGTTGCCTGCCTATTCCTTCTCACAGCTAAACACTTTTGTCAGGTAGAGCTGGAGAAACTTGAGCTTCAAATAGCCACATTAAGTCACTGTCGATGTGACTGGAACTGAACCACGTGCATTTACTGTCACGTTTATGCCATAGTCTGACGAGAGAACTCCAATTCTAACTCAGCAAGATGTGCCGTGACAAAGAAAAGCCTATCACTAATGACGTCTTCCTTCCTGGGGTAGTGAACCTAGGAAAAGGTCAAATGGTACCCCTCACATTCAGAAGGAGGCACAGTGTTAGCTTGGCTACAGTCATTAGACTGGCTCTGTGGGACGGAGGGATGTAACGTTGCGATGTAGAATTGGGCTGGGATACTGGTGGTGGAACTCAAGAAGGAGAAGACGGATACTTGTTTTCAGGTGGAATACTTGGAAATACTCTCGTAGGATGTAGTCCAGTTCTCCCAAGAGAATAATGTTTGATTTCAAACGCGACTGCATTCAAGAAGACAGGAACGATAGGGACAAACAAGGCGGCAGGCAGAGGAAAACGTAAAGTGAGGCAGTCGAGGAGGCAGACAGAGGCAGGCAGGGAAGCAGATGGAGGAGGGCATGAATGGAGGCAGGGCAGAGAACCTTGAGAGGTTTAAACAAGGCTGACCTGGTCTCAGGCATTAAACCCTATCCTGCCAAATCACCTAAGCAGGTGTTCACCGCCTCGGTAAACACTTAGGACTTAATCAGAGAAATTATCAAGTCTATTATTGGACAGACACACAGGTGCAAGGAAAAAGACATCTTGGCATAGCTAAGGTTTGGTCTTTGGTTTGTGTGTATCGACCTCTGATCTGAGGGAGAGAATCTGGAGAGGGTGTGTCCCTGTTGAAGATCAAGCAGAATGAGGCAGAGAAGGCTTGTTTACAGTTTGGTGTGCATCACACCTTGCCTGGTGGTGCACAGCGGAGCACTGCGCTGTGTGTGTGCTGTAAACTGCATGCACCGAGGAATGAGGGTGCGTGTGTGAGCACGGCTAGGTGATCTCATGTACATCGTTGTGTGTCCTGTGCCACAGCGTTGCCTGCGTGTTTGTTTGTGTGTGGAGTGGGGGGGGGGGGTTCCGATCAAGTTAGTTTCTTTGTTTTGTTTGCCTGTGTGTGCGTCTTGTGAGCGTGTGTGTGTGTGTGCGTGAGAGAGAGAGAGAAAGAGAGAGAGAGCGAGAGAGGTGAGCCAGGGAGTGGCTCGGGCCTGGCTGGGATGATATAAAGGGCTGTTCAGCACCAAGGCACCTTGTGACAGCCTGAGCCAATGACAGGGCTGCAGCAGCCCCGGGTTGCTGACCTCGCTAAACTGGCACTGGAACAAACGCCTGGGCTTGGTTAGCATGCACACACACTCACATGCCCACACACACTCACATGCACATACACACACAACACACATAGACAAAGTAACACAAGGTATTTTTCTCTATCTTATCCCAGGCAGCTCAGATCTTAGTTTGGGCATGTAGGTCTGTTCTGTTGGTGGTATCCATTGCGTTGCGGTTTTTGTTTATACCTGATGTTGCAACAAAGTTTCGGAGGAGCATAGTGTTTGAAGATTCATTGTGAGACTTTAAAAATACTTTAAGATGTACAACCACAACTCTTATGACGTTAATGTATTAGGAAAGTGGACTTACATTATGTCAGTCACTGTTGTAGCCGTCTGATGTTTAGGAACTTGAATTCATTAATATGCATAAGTCTTGTAAATCAAAGATGCTGTTCAGATGTCAGGTTTTACGGAAGGTCTGTGGTGTTCTACATTGGTGTATTCAATGTTTGGTGTCTGGGTAAAGGATTAAGGGCAGGTGATAAGTCGTACATGCCAAGCTGCCGTCTCATTCATTACTGTCAAATATAGCTAGTACTCCTAGAATGCACACACACACGCCTACTGTACACACACATAATCAGTTTCACTCACAAGTTTGTTCGTTCACTAGTCCACATCATCCGTGGATTCACTTAGTCATGCCAGGTTATGTCACGGTCCTCCACCAGTGTCTGTCCGTCCTTGGTTCTGGGAGGATTTACCCAGTACATGTAATTTGATTTAAAGTCAGGACACAGCAGCTTATTTTCCAGCGTCATTCCGGTGACAAGTCCGAATCAAAGCCATCGAGCGGATGGGAATGAGTTTGTTTCTCTCCGTGACTCAGTTATCACAGAGACTAGACCGAATAAGGAGGACTGTGTCAAAAAGTAATCAGCGGAGCCTCCTTAAGAATCAGTCTAGTGTAGGTAAAGTGTAAAGATGACGCCACCATCAGATTTGGTTCTCGCTCATTGTGTGAGTTTCTAGCCGCCAAACTGGTAACAGCACCGTCAGAAAGACAGGGTTTTGAGCATCATTTTAGTGCCCCCCCGTATCTTTATTTTACAAATGTGTGGAAAAAACATTGAGCATGCATCAGGGGAACATCCCAAGCCCATTGTAAAGAGAGAGACTGTTGTCGGTTAACTATCTTGGGTCAAGTTTGGGGTTAGTCAGAGCATCAGGGCCACATCGGGTCGACCAATGGAAATGTCATCTTGCTTGGATTTTTGCTTCCTGACTTCTGATGAAATAAAATGGGATTAAAGGGACAAAAAACAAAGGTCACATAAACCAGGGAGGACATGATCAGGCCAATTGTTTAACAAGTAATTAATCACTTCCAGTCATACCAGCCCCTGTTTCAAGTTCAACTATACTGTAATTTGTGACGTTACCATGTTGTCTAATCCCTGTCCATACTTCAGCTTCTCTTTTCCCAGTGTAGTTTCCTAATCCTAATCTTTAAACAGATGACCTGGCGCTAATAGAGGTAACTGTTCCAAACAGGCCCTGTCCTCCAAGCAACAGCCTTAGTCAACCACCAACTGCCTCTCCGATAACAGAAACATTGTAAAATAGAGACATGCCATTGTTGTCTGCAAAATGTCCATGGAACATCACTAGTATTGCTAGTTGTTTGCTGGTCAGTTGTCCATCACAAATTTGTGGGATTAGCACTAGTTGACACACCCACAGGACCAGTGTTCCAGTTCAGTCCAATAATACTTAGAGTTTTTCTGAAGTCTATTACAAGGAAGAATTGGCACCAATTTAAACCACCAGAACCAAAGCATGGAACGTACCATGACATAGACAATGACAGATTCAAACCCAGACCATGAAAGTCTGGTTTCAGTCCACGTCATATGCATACTTAACCTGTGTGTGTGTGTGTGTGCATAGTCTCAAGGTAAGACTATTGCCAGGGAATTATGTGTGATTAGACAGTTAAAGGGATCTGTCTAGAATTAGACACCAGGGTTCCGGGAGCCATGAGATCTACACCTGCTTTGCCAGCGACAGGGGCAGCAGAGGGGCAGGACAGCAGCAGGACAGGGATAGGACAGACTGACCAACTAGTTAACACAATAAATTACTATGGATATCTTTCCATTGTGAATGTTGATCAGACCTCATGGTACGACTGTACATTTACATTTAGTCATTTAGCAGGCGCTCTTATACAGAGCGAGTACAGCGACAAGTATGGCAAGTAAGGTGACATGCCTTGCCCAAGGACACAAAGCCATTTGGCTTGGCTGGGAATTGAACTGGAAACATTCTGATTAATGGCCTGCATCTGAATCAAAACATCAACTTCAGGAAGTCCTGTGCACACTGATATCAATAGCAGCATTGAGGGAGATATCGTTTGGGAGGACAGCGCATATTTAGTGCTTCAGAGCAAATCTAGCAAACTCCCATGCATTTGCATTGCCAACAAGCTAATATGGGGCAAACAGCAGGGTCACTTCTGGATGAATGGACGAGTACAGTGAGAGATGTGGTGGGAATGATACAATCCAAAACAACCTTTAAGGCTTGAATAACCCTTCAAATGCTCTTGTTTCCACAGCTCAAATGTCCATCATCAGAGAGTGCAAATCAAAACAAGTAAGTCACAACAATCTGAAGAGACCTGAGTTTTCATCCAAACTGTCCTGTTAATGCTAATCCTGTGCAAAGGCTCGGGTAGCAACCCCTGTTTCCCTTCTGTAAGCACGTCTTACATGGATACACTGTAACATCTTAGCCCTGTTCTGGTAGGAGATCTTTGGTTTTAAAACCAGGATTCTGGTGTGTTTCAGATTCAGATGGAATGGGTTTGGAAAGTGAAGAAGTCGACTTGTCCCTTGAAGAGGAAAACCCACTGAGGAGAATATTGCAGGTTTTTTTATTGTTCCCTCCCTCCCTCCCTCTATCTTCCCTCCCTCCCTCTCCCTCTCTTCCCTCTCTCTTCCTCGTTCCCACCATTCTCTCATCTCCCATTCACACCCGACAACGCAAAACACAAGCATGCTAGATGGTCCCTTGTTCAACCGAAATGTCCCATGTTCTAATGCTCCATCTGCCAACACTGTAGCGTTTTCTCTCCTGTGTTGCTGGAAGAGTTCTTGCATCACAGGCACAAAGCCTATAATCAGTCATCTAAGAATGTGAGGCTGCAACTAGCCAGCAATGCTTCATCAGGCCATAACAGTCATGGACTCTGAGTTGACACAACATCTCCCTCTAGAGGACAATATATGTAAAGCAATACTCTCTACCTCAGGCTTAGGACTTCTCCTGACCAAGTTTTTCTTTGGATAACCCATTTCTCTTTTTCTCGATCTCTTCCGTCTCTCCTTCCCTCCATGACTTCGCCCTCTCTCCTCCTCCATATCCCCTCTGCCCCTTGTCCCTCTTCCACCTTCCTGTCCCTCCCTCCCTAACCCGCTTGTCTATCCAGCCTTACGGATGGCATCACCAGAGCCAGCCAATGAGCAAGCGGAAGCTGCTCCAGTCCCTCGGCTCTGGGCCCTACTCCCCACTGAGTGTGGTCTACAATGGCAACACCTGCATCCTGTTTAAGGCCAAGCGCCTGGCCATTCGCTACAAGAACCACACCTTCGTGGACCTGACAGAGAAGACCTTTGGGCCCGGCGCTCCGGTCGACACCAAGGGCTCCATTTGCACCAAGGAAAAGGCAACGTAAGGCAAAGTTTTCCTCTACCAGCATGACAACTGGTGAAACATGGGGACACTGAGAACCATTAGAAATTTCAAATAATCCAAGTCATCCATCAGGCTTGATGATGAAACCTGACACACAGACTCCTGTGTTGTAACTGAACTGAACCAAAATCATAGACGACAGTATTTGTGTAGGGTTAGTTGGATGGCTTCTTTGGTTTCATTGCAGCCAGTGGGACAGACAAATTAGGTGCAACATGAGCTGTAAACATATTTTGTGCTGCTTAGAAAGCACAGTGGTGAATTCTTTTCGTAACAGAATGTGAGGTGTGTTTGTTCCTCTGTAGGTGATCTTTCTAATAGTTGTTCGTTTTGGCACACAGGCTCTCCCTGAGGTTTGGAGATGTGGAGGACCTACGTGGGCTTGTCATCCGGTACTGGTGTTTCCTCCATCCTCCCTCTCTCCCTGATTATGATTATCCTCTGAACAGGACCACCATTTTGGAAACATTCCCTGCATGGTGAAGATCAGTTAACATGAACCCTTTCCTCCCAACCTAGGCTTCAGATGTCCAACAACTTCTACGAGTCAGCAGGTCAGAACTGGTTCACCCTCGACAGCGTCCACATCCATTACAACTGGACCCAGGAGGCCACGTTCAACGCCAGTGAAGTGTACGCCCCCGCCACCTCGTCCTACCACTGCCAGCACGTTAGCAGCCTACACAAGTACGACACCCTGCTGGTTCCCAGCTCGCACAGCGACACCTCCGCAAACTGGCACATCACGTTCACCGACTTCCAGGTAAGGGTCAGGATGTGCGTGGGTGTGCGTTCAACAGTACTGTCTGGGTGTGTGTGTGTGTGGGTGGTGGTAGGGTAGGATGTCATCTTCTCCATTCGTCTGTCTCTCCACCTACCTCATTTCCATCTACAAATGGAAATAAACATACACCTAGCTCCCCTTGACTCACCCCTGTAGCCTTCCTTGAACCTCTCTCTCCCCCGTGCAGATCCAGGCCTTCAACGTGGAGTCAGACAAGTTTGCCTCGGCCACTGACTGTGCCACTTTCCTGACACCAGCCATACTGATGGGCCTGGTGACCTCCCTGATCCTGCTTTTGGTCCTAGCCTACGCCCTGCACATGGTGGTGCACCTCAAACACATCGACCGCTACGAGGAACACAAAGCCACTGTCTACTTCCCCCGGAGCCCGGAGGCTGAGCTGCCGGACAAGAACAGCCTCTGAGTTGAGGCGGGAGGACATTAGAGAGGGAGGGGCAAGGGGGGTAAGAGGTCGGGAGAAGAGGACAAGGGGAGAGAGAGAGAGGGCGCATGGGTGAGAGCGGAGAGATGCATCCTGCAGCTTCAGAACGCCTTATCGTGCTTCATGTTTAATTTGCCTCCATAGAAGATCAGCGTATCCAGAAAAATACCAAACGTAAATTGTCATATTTGTTTGCACCGTCAAACCTGTGCTTGGATACTTCATATTCCTGTGAACATGCATCAAAGCACGTGACATTATACTTCTGGATTTGACACCCTCTCTCTCGCTCGCTCTCTCTGAGGAATCCTGGGGAGTCAAAGGTCAATGTCAGGGGCCCTGAAGGACTATGGTGTCTACAGACGTTCACCCCAACCATTGTGTTGCATCACAGGCTTAATCCCAGCACCCTTCTTCACATATTGACCTTACATAATCAGGTTGACATAGTGTATTTTCCTCCACAAAAGCAAAATCATCCATATGAGCAGATTACAGAGCTGAAAAATCCCTACATGCTTCACGCTATCATAAGGTGATTTCCAAAATCAAGTCTTATCTGTGTGACCATTAGGAGAAGTGAGATGTTTCTACTGGAAAGATTAATCTGGAATTTCACAAAAACGTTTGACGAGTCATGGCATTAAAATGCTTTTTAAGGGGAAAACGCACTGGGTTCCGACACCTGGCTGTGGGGAACAGGACCTTCTACCGTGCTTCCAGAGCCTCTTGGTTCTCCCACCACACCCCTGATTGGTCGTAGCCATGGAGGAACTGTGAAACAGCCTTCAAAGGACCGTCTAGACCAGTGGGGGTCTACTAACTATGGTAGCACAACACTGGTTAGCACAACATTTAACTCTCAGCTGAATGAATGGAACTACGCTGCACAAGACTACCCTTCTGAGTGGGTGAAGGAAAGATATGCAGATATCTGGATGACTGGAGTGTATGGACAATGAAGGTGATGGATCTGCCAACCACATTGTGGAGTTTTTTTGACTGCCAAACTGAAGCTAAACAAGTAGCCACACAGCATGGTATCAGGCTGGGGCGATGGGCAAGAAATACATGGTACTGCAGTGTACAGAAGAAAACCACATCATTTACAAAAGTATCACTCTGAGGAGATTTCTTCTTTTTATATAAGCAGTGTAATCTAAAACCTATTAGGTACAAGACGCCTATTCTAATCCTCATAACCAAAAGGATATACATCAATGTAGATACTAAAGGTCTATATATGATCATAGTCGTTTACTATCTTTAGATATCGCACAATTACTAAATAGGTTTGGTGGAAATGTTAATGACGCTTTTTTTTTTCCTTTTTTTTTTTACAGTAGTTAATATTTATGTCACCAAATATTCATTTATTCTACTACACCCTGTTAAACAAAGGTACAGACACTTCTAAAGTCATTTTGTTTGAGGAACTTGGGGAAATTTATAACAGCCTCATCAGCCCATTGAAAATATGTTGGTCTCCGGAAATATTGAATCCTTCTTTCAGAAACGTACATCTCACTTTATTGTTCATGCAAAAATGAAAAGACTGCTGTTATATTTCGTCACTCTACTGGAACCATCTACTCACCTGTGGTCCATTGCATTTGTAAAACGATATGGCAGTTATCTGACTTCTGAGTTATCTGAGTTCTCTTTTCGTGTCATGGCTTTCGCTGTTGTGATTCATTTCTCAAAGCCGAATTAAATTACTTAAAAGTGACAGTTCCCTTCTAGAGCATGGCGTTACAATGAACATAGCCCAAAGGGAAACGGACATCTGGCCCTATCATTTCACTAATGTAACCATACAAGGACGATACTTATGGAATGCCGTTCGTCCACAGGTGCATATAGCGGCCATTATATACAACATACCACTCTAGCTGCAGTAACAACATCAGTAAACTCACTAATACAGATTAATAGCACTCAGCATGGCAGTGAATAGATATCTTACATTCGATATGGCAGTTCTGTCAATCTGTAGCAGTGTGAAATGTGTTGTTTGGTCATAAATGTATCCTACAAATTATGAAATGAGTGGCAGTGGTTTTTCAATTAACCAACTGATGTAGTTTGAACAATAAATGATAATCAAAAAGTTTTGTATTGATCTTTATGTATCTTTTAAGATACCATCTTCCAATGGTTGTGCATGTGTCATCTACTAAGTGGATTGTGGAAACTGATCAATGTAGTGAAGTTCAGTACCATTTTGCCTCCATCAAATGGCAGAAGCTGCTGTAACAGGCTGCAGTCAACGATCTTGCAGAACTACATGGGCCGATGGCCATTTACTGGAGATTATTTTCATGACACTAAAGTCATGAAAAACATGGATTATATGACATACAGTATATAGCTGTCCAGAATGTTGTGAAATCTAAAGATAGATAAAGATAACCTTCCACTCTACACCACCGCACTTTACACTAACAACTTGATAATCACAGGAATCGGCAGAGTGATTTGTGGTATAGGCCTGGTTTTTATGTGAATGACAATTAGCATCCCTCTTCCTTAACAGTCACATGCTATACATGTTAACATTAGCATAAGAGATTCAAGTTGTTTAAGGGCATCGCAGAGGCGCTGTCTGACAAACTGGGCCTGGTATGTCAGGCTGTATCAAGCGTGATCCTCCCACCTTCTCCTCACTTAAGGCTGAAAGCTTTCTGTCCCTGGACATCTGCCACAGCCAATCCTGCTCACGGGGCTCATCAATGTTATCGTTCTTCTCCGACATCCTCCCCTCTACCAGGCTTGTGGCCTCCGGCTTGCAGGGGGCAGCACTGGGCCCAGGTCATAATGGTGGTCTGTCTGATAAGAGGTGTTCTGAGTGGGCTGAGATTAGAGCGGGACGTGTTTCCTTGTGATGCAGGATCTCAATATGTTCCATTTCACAAACCCATTCAAGCTGGGCTGCTTAACCATGTTTAACTGCTTTACGCTGCTTTTTATAGCCATCACACTGTCTTTATATGGACAGCCCTGTAATCTCTGTCAGATGTTCAAACCCACTGCTTCCTGTATGAGTTCACATGCTGGTCTACGAATGCCCAGTTGAGCTTCATTCAGACCAATAAAGCTAACTGCTGTGATAGTGTTAAGATGTTGTGTAACAGACCAGATGGTTTATGACTGATTCTGTAACAGTTTATCCAGTGGAGGTTCATCCTGCTGTTTCACATGTAGGCAGCATCAAGCTTAGAAATGAGGGAGACCAAACTTGGAAGGTGGAAGTTCTGACTTTATTCCCAATGGCAGTAGGCTAATGAACAACTGATAGAACAGGCATGGTGACAGGTAATCACATCACTTCAATTCAACAGATGAAAGCTGTCTCCAATCCAAACAACCAATCAAAATAGCAACATGGTTATACCCCGCCCCCTTCACTTGACAAGAGTTTTTGAAGCAGGTATAAGACGTGTGTGTTGTACATGTGTGTTGTACATGTGTGTTGTACATGTGTGTTGTACATGTGTGTTGTACATGTCTGGTGGTCTTTTGTTTTACTGATCAAGGAAACTAACAGATATCAGAAACCAGCATTGCATACAGGTTTTCAACATTTAACACTAGTCTTATCACTGGTTCAATCAGCATGGTGTAAACTACTTCTGCTAAAAATGACTGAATGTACTTAAGCCTGAGTTATGACTATAGTGTCTTTGAAAACATGAAATATCTTAGACTGAATTATAGGTAATGTGGTTCTGTACTCATTAAAAAATGAATGGCTTCATGCACTAGCAAGTCAAATTTCAGAAGTCACTAATAATTAAATTGTTCTATACCAGTGTGACAGAGTGTTCAAAAAGCATGTTGAAGAACACCAGTTAATTATTTTGTACATTAATTTCTCTATTATGTTTTTATTCAAATGCTAGACATGGTTTTAATCTCATTGAACATCAATTAAGTTAATTAAATGGGTGGGTTCTATGCAATTCATTAGCACTCACATGATTTTGACAAAATAATATGCTTCAAATTTACATAAAGGCAGGGTAGGTAAGTGTTGCAAATTGTCTTGAGTTCAAAATTATTCCAACTAAAATATCCAGTCCCCTTCCTTCAAAGCCACTCTCCAAAATACATGAACATGCTGCACAGACAAGCCCATTTATTTGATTCATGAATTTCTATAATTTTACTGTGAAATCTTTAGATTTATTACTTGTTATCACAATGTGAAGTTTATCACAGGAAATGTGTTGAAATGTGTATCACAACTTCCTTACCGACCCTTCCTTTAATTGATCCAATTTAACTACAGAAACCACTATAGAAGTGGGGGATGTCAAAATGGTTTGAATTCACAATAAATGAAAACGTTTTTACACAAATCATCTTCTTGGTCCTGAAAATACAGCATGAATAAAACTCCCACCTAGTTCAAACATACCATCTCGGATTAAAGTTTTAAAAAGGAAGACAAAATATGCGAAGGACTTTGGGATGTTTGAAGATGTCTTATTTGTCCCATTAAACCACAACTTCTTGTTTTCAAATGTATAATGGGCTCATTATTATGCAAAGCCAGAATCACTTAATATGCAAACGCACACCTTGCACACAGTAATAAGCCTCTGCTTTATGAACTGTATGGCTTTCAGTAATGGATACAATAATGAACTTCCGTCCTTAAAATACAGCAGTTTAAACACTGGATAAACCTGTTCTACTGATATTTCACAGTGAAGTCATTCACAATCACGCTGCTCATTCTCTGCAAGCACATCGTACCCTCAAGTCTGGCAATCAGTATGGAAATATTGCTATGGTTTTCATGATAGGGAAAAGAACAAACTTGACTGTATCAAACCTGTACACTTTATTTATAGAGAGGATGGGATCACCTCCACACATGCTACATCTGCTCTCACAATCTGGGGCTCCAAAGGTCTTAGGCACAGACAGTCGTAGGACAAACACAGCCTACTCTAAATCTGTTTAAGGGGAACTGAACAGGGACCAGTATTGACAGTGTCTATGTTTCTTCTTATCCCCCATTGTCACATTACATACTTTCTTGACTTAGGATAGCCATGTGGTGTGTGAAACATTGGTATGGGGGTTACTGGGTCCTCATCACTACATTGTTTTGGTAAGAGTTTTTAGGATAAGAGCATTTGCTCAAATAAATAAATATCCACAGCAGGTACACATTCGAGCTTTAGATGTCAGTCAGAAGTATTCCCATTGTCCTCATCCCAAAGTGCAGACAGTTGTACTTCTATACTCCTCCTGTATGGACCATACAGGACATGCATTCTTACAGTGGACAGAAATGAACATGGATCAACTTGTCATTTGTCTGTGTGAACTTGGCCAAGCAAATGCAGTGACTGAGATGATGCGATGACTGAGATATTTTTGGCTTCTATATGTGAAATGCAAGTCGTATTTCCAGATCGACCGAGGCCCGATTCACTCTTAAACGAAACATCAAGACCACATCCACAACGCAACGCTACCCATTAGTCCTGAGCTTAAGGAATGTGCAACATAGCCATGGTTCCCATGGTGCCCCTGGAACACCAGCAAAGTTAAACGGAGAACAGCATTCTGGGATTTGTGATCCCAGGATGCGACACGTGATGATGAATTGCCTCAAATAAATTCAGGTCAAGGTATTGTGAAATACTTATTTAGAAAATTTAAATTGTGAAATATTTCTAAGTAGGTAGAGGTGGGGAGGTTGTACCATTGATTAGTTGAACAGGTCAAACTGTTGCAAGGAGTACAAAGAATCTCATAGAATTTGTGAACACTTTATTTGAATAGTCCATTTGTAGATGATCTACACATTACTATGATCAATCAGCTATCAACAAATGTTAAATCACTATCAACTAACCCTCAGAAACACCCTAGCCAGTTAGGATATCGACACAACCAACTGGAATTTTGTTTCTTTAAAGTTCCATCATCTACAGATGAAGAGGTACCAAATGTGTGCACAACTGGTCTTGTATGTCTCCTACGTCATGCAAGATTCCTACCCGAAGAGTGACCCCTTTTTACCCCCACACACACAAAACCAACCACCTGCTCATGGCAGCACAGCACCCCTGATGTTGTCTAGACCAGGGCCACCGTTCATCTCCTTTGAAACCGGTGGTCCAACAGTTCATTAGGAAGCTCAGACAACATGCAGCGGCTCCACAACTTTTTGGTCCATCTGCCTTAGCAGCTTTCTGCCTTCTCTGAGTTGAAACGATTCATTTCAATCAGATTTCCAACTTGGTCCTCAGTCTGCAAGCCTGTCAAGTGAACTGTGGTTGTGACACTAGGAAGGGTGATGTCATGTTCCTGCTGGGTCTCAATGCTCAATATGGGGTTGGCATCTACTACTACTTCTAAGAAGTTCTCCTCTTCTTCTGTACTTCTTGGGAACCCTATTATTTCTTGTTATATGCTAGCTGTCTAACAATATTTCTTATTACTGTTGGGCCGATAATACACAACTGTACATGCCATTGAGATGATTTTATGAGACTTTACAATCCCTCTTTTATTGCCTTAAGGACTTCAAGGAGGGTATATCTACCTTCCTCCACACCTCTAGGTCTCTAAGATCTACAGACCATCTGCCTTGTTTGAGGCCTGCCCCCATCACTAACACATCCATTCTCAATACTCTCCTCCATGACCGTCAGGTTTTCCCACATGTTTAACGTGAGAAAGAAGCCATTTTTACAGTAGAATCTTGCATGATATAGCAAACATATAAAACACAAGTACTCAGATTCAGGCTCTTGATATATCATTTTCATGTAGAAATGCTACAGTTACCAACAAAATAAACTTCAAGTCAAGGCAAAACAGGAAGGGGCAGTCAAGGGGGGAGCAGGTAGGTTATCTGACCCCTTCTCAGACAGACCCATGCTACATCTGTAGTGTGCTGACCACAGGAATCAAAACTTCTACTCTTATAATGTTTGTAGTGTAGATCTCTCTGGAACTGGATCCTAGAATGCCGTAATGCATTAGTGTAGTTTTATTGTGGTTTGTGGACAGTGCTCTTTTGTGCATTTTTCTGTTGTGGAGAGGTGTGCACCCCTTCTTCAAAGTGCATACTTGTTCCCTTAAGTCAAGGAAAGTCCAGTAGCTTGAGGGGTTGTTAGTGTTTACTTCTGAGGTACATGTGTACCCTATTCTGCCTGAGTGACTCATGAGGAAATACATAACAGTCACCCTTAGCTATAAAGGGTCAATAAGGTGCAAGGGTTTCTTAAACTTCATCGGTAGCAAGACTGCACACTGTAATATTCAAGTGTTTACGTGTATTTGAGAGAGCGAGATAGAGAGAAGGGTGTGAGAGGAGACATGCTATGCAATGGATTATATACTACTAGGCAATGGATAATGCGTTGCCATGGTGATGAAGGTAGGGTCCGTCAACGACGTAAAAGGAGGGACAGTTGGGGTTTTCTTTCAATGCTGTTCCAATTTGAGGACTGTTGACCGAACCAACTAGCAACGTTATGGATCCTTCTACCAGCCCACTTCCTCCATGGCTGTGTGTTTATGAGGGGGGTGTATATGTTAGGAGCGGGAAGGGGTGAAGAGTCAGGAAGGCTGAGATAGGCTCGCTGTGACATGACAAAAACAGAGTTCTACAGCTCAGTCTCTTAGGTGCAACAACAATCCAATGAGAAAAAGAGAATCGCTTTCCTTTCCTACTTGGAAACCTCCGGCACGTTCCTGAGGAGCGCCAGGTGGAGCCAGCCCCCCACCCCCCCCATCCTCTCCATCCACCTGCGCACGTTAACTGACATCGAAAAGTTCAAGTCCTGGTCAAACTCCACTCACCCCGCACACACGCTAAGCACCACCCTCTGACAGGAAGTGGTCGCTTGGAAAACGATCTTTCCTCTTTTATCCCTTCACGTTCCTCTTCTCCTTTTTCATCGTCCTCAGTCCGGGTTGTGCACTGTTTTGTTCTGGAACGAGTGCTTCTCAGTCTTGGTTTGGGGGTTGGGGTTGGCTGTTGTTTTGTTGTGTGTTTTCTCTCCTGTGTTCTATGTGTGTGTGTCTGTCTGTGTCAGGGCGTGTGTGTGTGTGTTTGTCTCCTTTGGTGTGTACGTAGCAGGGTTGGGGTGTGCAACGGCTTTGTGCGTCAGTTATCCGCACCCCAACGCTCCCGCTAAAACAACACACTCTGCCTTCGACCCCTTCCCACGGCTGAAAGAGAGAGAAACAGAGACAGAAATGAATACATATTAAGAAATTAAGAAAAACATTCACAACAGCACCTTTTGCTCATTAGTCACACTCAAACTTCAACCAAATTCAAACCAACAGCAGGTTTTATCTATTACTGGATTCAATTAACTGCAATAAATACTTACCAGCTCCTTATAACATATAAAAAATAACTCATAAATCAGTGTCCAAGGCCATTGTTAAAAAAAAAACATGCCAAAAGCACACAGCATCACCCCTCACACACTTACAAGTCTACTAGAGAGGTTACATCTCCCTCTGCAGGAACCTGAACAGAACTGGAAATAAACATGAAACGGTTTCAATGTCCTCTGTTCACTTAGCCAGAGTACTGTTGAGCACAATTCCTTTAGTGGCTTTGGAGGAAATGAAAGCAAAAGGGAGGACAGTGCGTGAGAACAAACATGGCGACAAGGATGGGAGGGGCTGTGACATCTTGAGAGAGGGAAGGAGACTCACAATAAGACTCATGGAATAATCCAAAACAAGGCGAGGGAAGGAGACAACGGAACTGAGGCAAAACTGAGTGAGGAGGTGTGTGTAAGAGGACAAACACTGATCAAGTTTAGGATGGACGTTTCGAACTTCGGGGGGGGAGGGGGGAGGGGGGGAATGAGGCGGAAACGAGGCAGGGACCAACAACAGCCAAGAGAGTCAGGGTACCGGAGAGAGGGGGGGGGGGATGAGGACAGGATATCAGCTGCAGATGGAAAGAGAGGAGTGTATTTACCAGAATGGTAGGGGCCACTCAGCCAGTAGAAGGGGAGGATGGGGCATGACTCTGTGCCCTGGGATTGGATCCTTCTCTCTGGAAGTACTGCGAGGGGGCGGAGCCTAGCTTAAGAGCCACGGCTTTAGGGCGGAGGGGAGTTTGGTGTTGTGGGGGTGGGAGGTGTTTTCAAGGGTGGGAGGGGAGGTTACACAAAGTAAGAAAGGATTGAGGCAGAAGAGGAAAGGGAAATAGAGAAATAGGGAGAGTGGTTGGGGTGAGGAAAGAAGTCAGAGACAGTGAGCCATGTACAGAGAAACGGACAGTAAGACAGACTGAAGCACTGACTGGGCTCTACAGAGGCAGACGTCGATGTGTAGCTTGGTTCATAACTAGCATCTACACATGCTTCCTCACTAAGCACCTGAGTATTAAGCCTGTAAAATCCACAGTATTTAGCCAAGAAAGTAAGGCTAGTGTGCGTTGGATGGAGTTGTATTTAAACAAACGCAAATATTCACTAAATTATACTTACGTATTAGGTTTTATCAGAAAATTCACAATATCAGCTACAGCTATTGCGCTATGCTCAATGACTGATGCTCTTTGTAAAAGCTCTCTCTTGTAAGTCGCTTTGGATAAAAGCGTCTGCTAAATGAATAAATGTAAATGTACATGTAAATGTATTGTGATTATTTAGTTGAATCACTGTCAGGTGGCACTACACTGCTAGTAGAATTGCTTGGGTTATTTGACTGCTTATGGAACTTTCAAGACTTCGGTTCCAGAACGGAGATGTTCCAGACTTGAGAGATTGTACTGGCAACACATCACAGGTCCAGAAACCTAACACCTGTCGACACCTTCTGGGCTTTGGCTAGCTACAGTTAGATTAACCCAGTGGGTGTGTGAGAAGCAGACATAGTCCAGTGAAAAGACGTACATCTAAGACCAGGACCAGAGTGTGATGAGACTAAACAGTGGCAGAAGAGACACAGGAAGCCAGATGACAATACTGCGGAAGACGAGTTGAACATGGAGACTGAGCGAGCGCACACCCTCCTCCTACCTTCAGGGAACCTTTTTCTCCCCTTTGTTCTCTCTTCTGAACCCCAAAGAAGAAGAAAGCCAACATGGCCGTTTTTCTACGCCTCCACATCCGCCTAGCGTGCTCCCTAACCCCAGCTTTGCTCACCTGTCTCTGTGAAGCCTGAACCCCTCTTTCCTGGATCTCTTTGGAGATGGATGTCCTTCACGGTGAAAATGGATGCAGCTGAAAAGAAATGAATGGGCGGAGTCAATCGCCTGCACTATTACCTTTCATGATGGAAACATGTTCGAAAACAAGGAACCATAATCGACCGTAGTCATTTCTATGGTCTCTGGTATCTATAGCAAGGTGACCAGTAGCTAGGTGAACTAAAGCTTTATGGTACAGGGTAGGGCGGTGCCCGGGTTAAATCCAGATCAAGTCTGTGCTGATGGTGGATGTGGTAGAGCGAGGTGGAGGAACTCACTGTCTGCCAGAGTTTGCACCTGCTCCCCCAGACACTTGAAGTAGGGGTGTCGAAGGGCGTCCTCTGCCGTCACGCGCTTCTTAGCTTCAAACTGAACGAATGGAAACAGAAGAAGGAAGTGAGCGGAGATTTGATATTGGAGAGTTTTACGTTTTCAGTCGGTTCCTTACCTGAAGTAACAAGGAGAGCAGGTCAAAGCCGTCGCTGTCTATCCTGAGAGAGAACACAAGGGAATCAGGCGTGTTAGCGTGGCGCGGAAAGAAATGTGTCATCACCTTCTGAACCGAATTCACTGCGGTTTACCGTTTCCTACGCTTACAGAGCTGGAGAGATGCAGATTTCAAAACGAAAAATAGTCATAGCTGGTGGATCCGTTTCATGGCTATTGTATCGTAAGGCCGATTCAGATTTTGACATCCAACGTACAATTTGAAATTCCCAAAAACATCTGAAACATCTTTGGATGGAGTAGCCTGCTCAACGTGTGGCGTTTAAAAAAAATCAGTTGTTGTCATTTCAGTGTGTGTGTGTGTGTAGCTGGCTAGCTGCAGTCCCAGCTTCAAACTGAAACGTCATGCGATAACAACAGGCCGTAGTAGCAGGCAAACAAATGCTCAGAGCAATCATCGAGGTGACACCAAAACGAAGCGCTCCGCGATCCAATGTGCATTCCCATGCAAGCTTGGGCCTCACGATAAAACACGCGTCATCCATCAACACACACCTGGGTGCATGGTTGACAAGGGGCTCGGCTCGATAGCGAGGGAAGTTGTGGGTCTTAAACTCTTCACTGGTGGTGATGCCAGGCCATGTTTCCTCTGTAGGGGTACCTAAGAGAGGGAGACTGCGTTTGCTCAAAGGAACGAGAACACCTGCAGATATGTTGCTTTTATGATATCAATAAAGATACAGCCATCCCAGTTAGGCTATTATATCTTTACATGACCCAAAGTGATGAAATCTTACCTAGTATACGGAATATGAGATGCAGCTCATCCTCCACTGTGGAGCCGGGGAACAGAGGTCTTCCTGTGATCATCTCGTAGAATATGCAGCCCACACCCCTACACAAAGCACACAACCAGGGGGTTAATATGAATCCCACACCCCTACACAAACCACACAACCAAGGGGTTAATATGCAGCCCACACCCCTACACAAAGCACACAACCAAGGGGTTGATATGAATCCCACGACCCTACACAAACCACACAACCAGGGGGTTGTCAAGATCGACAAATCTCAACGATTGGTATTTAATTTGATAAAGCTATAACTATACTTTGTATTCACAAGGTATAATGCCTTAGTTGGGTTGAAGCACAACAGCCTTGGTCCTCTCTACTCATGTACTCTGCCCTGCTTGTGGAGACAGCTTGGCACAGAACATGATGTCCAGCGCAAGTCTGCTGTCAAGTTCAACTCTGATTCCACGAACAAGGCAAAGAAGCGGAGCTGGAGGTACATGACTCATCTCCTGGTGAGAGGGAGGACGAGAGAGTACACTTGTGCCTTCAGGGATCGAAAGGGGAGAGAAAGAGAGGAGAGTGGGCAGAGAGAGAGAGGAGTGCCTCTGTGCGGTACGCGTATATTTAGATACTAAAGTACTTTGAAAGACAAAAGATGAAAGCCACAGAGCCTTGAGAGAAACACATTAGTCAAGACTGAGAGGTCTGAGGGACTACGTGTGCACCCACCACATGTCAATGGGTGTAGAGTACTCAGTTGAGCCCAGCAAGACATCAGGTGGCCGGTACCATAGAGTCACCACCTCATTGGAGTAGGTCTTAGTAGGGACAGACTTGGCCCGGGCCAGACCTGGGTTAAACACACAACATAAACCATGTGGACATTAACACAGTTTGAAAAAAACTGGTCACACGCATTCTACCCTAGTGGATTATGTATGTTTATTTGTTTCTTATGAACTGGCATAAGAACTGGCATCAGGTTACGTTACAACGCTGTTGATTTATTTTCTTTTTTTACTTTGCCTGGGAGATACAGTCCATTCCTTTGCTGACCAACAAACAACTTAGATCATTCATTTTCTTCTGTATAATAATATACATGTTTTCCTGAAAGATTCATTCTTCTTTAACAAACGCAAACAAATTGAGACATATTGAAATCCCCATGTTGATACCTACCAAAGTCGGCCAGTTTGAGTTCTCCCTTGTCATTAATGAGCAGGTTCTGGGGTTTGAGGTCTCTGTGGAGAACCTTCCTCCGGTGGCAGTAAGCCAAGCCCCTCAACAACTGGAACAGGAAGATCTGACAGTAGGAAGACAGAGAGTGAAATCAGCAGCGTTTACACGCAAACGTCCGCGTGGGTTTTTCCAATCGAAGTCAGATGGCTCAATGGTTAAGGCGTTGGCCTCATGAACGGAAGGTCGTGAGATTGAGCCTCCGCTGTGGCTATATGACTTTGTGTCCTCGGGCAAGGCACTTCACACCCTACCTGCCTCAGGGAGAATATCCCTGTACTTACTGTAAGTCGCTTTGGATAAAAGCGTCTGCTAAATAAATAAATGTAAATGTAACAAACTCACTTTGACATTGTGTACACTCATGATACTCCCGCAGTCGTCCATGTACTGCTTCAAGTCCTTCTCCTGGAAAGAAGAACAGAAGGACAGACGGTGAGGAAAGTGAAGGCGATATGGCGTCTGGTGCATGTGGAGGTCAGGACACAACCAAGCACATCGTATACGGAACACATGCATTTATGCATCGACTCACCAGGTATTCAAACACCAGTGTTAGGCACTTATCAGTGTGGATGATGTCATGGAGGGTGACTATATTGGCGTGCTTCAAGTCTTTTAACAGAGACACTGGGGAAGCAAGAAAGAGAGAGAGAGAGAGAGAGAGAGAGAGAGAGAGAAGCAACGTAAGTGTCATTCTGTACAATATTTAACCAACCTACAAACAGAACAGGATTCATTACAAATTGCTAGGTCAGTGGGGTCTCACTCCGCACACACGCAAATCACTCGACATGACAGCGTACAGCTCGTTAGGAGGGCCAAGCTTGTGAATGGGGCTACCTTCACGGATGGCAGTGCAGGGCGCTCCCTCTTCATGCTCCAACCGAATCTCTTTCAACGCCACCAGGTTATCTGTCAGCTTGCTCCGGCCCTTAAACACTGTGGCATAGGTTCCCTGCAGAGAGAACATCATCCTGTGGGTGTGTTCATGGGTGTGTGTGTGTGTGTGTGTGGGGGGGGGGGGGGTGTGCGGGTGTGTGGAAATATGATGGTATGTGGTCAGTCTTACCTCTCCAAGTTTATCCAATTTAATGTAGGTCTCCAGTTTACCAAAGCCGATTTCAGACTAGCAAAGGAGAAGAATGAGATCCTGTTACAAAGGCAGCCTTGCAAAGCTTGTGTCAGTATGGCTACAACATGGCCGCTGGTCCCTTCTTTCTGCGCCCTGTGTGTCTGTGTGTCAGCACGCGGGTTGGTATCGTTCCCCCGGGCTCTCTGCCCACAACACAACAGACATCACCTCATGTGCCAACACCATAGCTCCCTGTCACATCCTGGTGATGTCACTATATCTACAGTCTCTCTGTTCAGCATTTCACTCATCTGACATTTCACTCACCTGCAAGTTGCACAAACAGCATTTGGACAGAGGGTGGCAGTATGGTTAAGGCTATTGGTCTGCGATTAAAGAATTTGCGCAATGAGGACTAATTCATACATGTATCCTCTAATTCAGGCAGCTCATTTAAGATGTAATATACTCCCTTCAAACATAATGGCTACCCTTGAATTAAAGACTTGAGGTTATGATGGCTACTAATGAGTACTTCAAAGTATAAAGCGTCTGCATTATTGATGGAGCAATTTAACACGAGAGTGTGTCCCTTTCACTTCCCATATCTGTTTGAATGTGTCTCCTTCACTGTATCAATCTTGTTCTGGCCGCCTCTCAACCCTCTCCTCCTCCGTGGTCATGTGACCGGCATCTCTGCCTGCCCCTAATCGCACCAAGGGGAAGGGTCTCCAGTGACCAAGTTGGCTAATGAAGCGTGTGATCTCTTTAAGGCATGCCCAGAAGCCAGCGCTACGATGGCCCTGGACAGGAAAGACTCACGTGCTCACACACATACACGCACACACGCGCACACACCAGGATGGGCAGGGATATCTATGTGCAGCACATTTAACAAGGCCTCTTTTTTTTTGCGGTCACGCACGCAAACAAAGACAAAGAGTTTCATCTTTTTCAATGATGTGCTGGTTAACCCACTGCCAAATCTGGGTTTTAACCTAGCTACTTTCCTTATTTGTGTGTGTTGTAATCTGAATACAAATCTCTATGTAAGTATATATTTATTATTATATATATATTTCCCTATATATAAGTATTTCCAATCCAATGCATGCTTAATTTCATTTACACACGCACACCCATCTCTCCTGTCAGTCACTGACAGCTGCTGTCAGTATGTGTCTGGCTTGTTGGCGAGTTGTGGTGCTGTTCATGTTAAAAGACCCTCACTGCACACACACACGCCCCAGGCAGCTCTACAGGGTTACCCCACTGAGAGGGAGACAAGAAGGCAGTCTCTTCACAACAGCAATAGCCTGGCACTGGCCAGAACGATTCGCAAATGCAAACAGTAAACATGGACTTGCAGATTCATCTGGTTCCCAGGCTGGAAGACAGGCATGTGTACACATGTCTCTCTTTATTATTCATCCTCCCTCATCGCTCATACGTTCTGGTCCGAACCTTCATCCTGTCCTTTGCCTCTGTGAGTCTCACGATGGCATTAACAGACAGGCGGAGGGAGGCAGAGAAATAGGACAGGTTGGGGCAGAGAAATACTATTTCTGAACAAAAGGCCGTGCCTCTGGGGGGATTGGTGATTCATGTCTTAGTGTTAGTCTATGTGGCCATTCTTGTCAGAGATATACTGTGTAAGGAGAGAGAGAGATGGAGAAACAGAGAGAGAACAGAGACGAGAGACAGAGAGAGAGCAGAGACAGAAAGAGAAAGAGAGCAGATGTAAAGCATTTCGTTAACCCATGTGGTTCTCCTGAGTTACAGATAATCCATCAACCAATCAACTGTCTGTTTTACAGCACCTGTTTCCTAGGAACCTGCCACTAGCAACACCAAGGGGGCGTTACTGTCAGGAAGCCACAGGTGCCCAAATCCAATCAGATTACTGTAACGGTGACATCAGTCAGTCTTATTAATCATTGAAATGCAGCCTATCAGGAAGACGCTGGTAAACCGACACCTTCATTCGACAGCGAGTTTGGTTGCGCAATCTGGTGAATAGTTACCATTTCAAGTGTTGTGTAACATTGCATAAAGTTGAGACTCGATATGATGCAACATTTCTAATTCATTAAAATGACTGAACACTGAATCTGACTGGGCAACTCTGTGAATAATTAATGCCCCCAGGATGGATGGTTTCAAGGTCACATTATGTAAATGACATGATCAGTTTTCCTCTTCTTCCTTACCCTTTTCTCATTTAAATGAAGTAGCCTAGCAAATAAAATAATTAAAGATGTTGAATTCAGACTATTCAGTACAATATAAATCCAACCCAAAATGTATTAGCATACTCAATTTTTGCTGCCTTGGAAAAATTCAGATGGCTGCCAGATCTACATGCAAGATAAATTAAAATGTAATGTAATCTAAATGTTCATTTATCATTATCAACTTTTAATTTGGAATAAATAATGTCAAACATGTAGCTTTCTGGTTTTATTTCCCTGTAAGAAAAGGCAGCGATTGGCCGATGTGGTGTTTTCTTCCACACCAGCTGTTTGTGGATAAACACTTCATTTGGACATGACAACATGTCACCTACTATCACTTACATCCAACTTGAAGGATTGGTATAAGAAAGGGCCACTCAAGTTTAATAGGTTTCTTTCTCTGTTATTTCATAATAATACCTCATTTGTATACTTTCCTTTCCTCTCCTACCTCCTCCTCCCTCCTCTCCTCCATTCATCCCTTCATCATTCTCAGTGTCTGGCCGGCTCACATCTCTTTCTCTGTTTCCTTCTGTCAGGTGTCCCAGTGTAACTCCAGGCAGGAGGAGCCCTTAGGAGACGTCAAACTGCTGAATTATAGATACAAGACATCCCAAATATCTGGGCTCAAGTCTCAATGAGACCCAACTCTGGGTATGACTTTCAAATAAAGGACAAAAATAAGTCCTCCCCACTAGTGGCGACCATGTCCTGCCTGAGGTTAAACACATTAGTACAACAAGGGGATACATCCTTCCCTACCCTCGACCTGTCACCCTGCATTGCATTGTGGGTTGTAGTTGAAAGCAAATACCTATTTCTTTTTCAAAAGGCAGCTAAAGTTGAATTGTTCGTCTAGAAATTGCCTGAAATAGAGTCTCCTCCTCCTCACACTCCCAGTGGAGGAGGAGGAGGAGATCAAGGCTGGAAGGAGTCTGAGAGACCCAACAAAACAAAGACGACCACGGAAAGAGCAAGACACAAAGGGCAGGAAAGAGAGACACAATGAGACTCAACGAGCATCAGAACAATAAGGAGAGTCCTCGTTCCGAAACCAATGAGACGCACGGCGAGGTAAGAGAAGAGGCGCTGCTTCAACCAGAGTCCAGTTGAAATGGTAAAATGACATCAAAGGAGCGAATAAAGAGGTAAAAAGAGGATGGCGAGTGGGAGAGAATGAGTCATTTAGAAGCCAGACAGAATAGAAGATTGGATAACAAGGGGGGAGGGGGTGGGGGGGGGGGTGATATTGCATATTCATGACAATCTGCCCGCCCCTATATCCGCCTTTGGTCTCACCCCCAACCACCATGTTTCAGGCATGTTCATAATAGTATACAATGATAATTAGCCCCCTACTGGGTCCTAGACATAACAGTGAGTGTGTGTCTGTGTGTATATATGTGTCTGTCTGTGTGTCTGTCTGTCTGTCTGTCTGTCTGTGTCTGTCTGTGTGTGTCTGTCTGTGTGTGTGTGTGTGTGTGTTGGCCTCTCCCAGTCTTCTGTCTGCCTCCCTCGTCCCATTTTCAGTAGAGAGAGAGAGGGAGAGAGAGTGAGAGAATGGCCACAGCCAACCTTTTAAGTTGCAGACAATGACACAGAAGGACCATTGGCTTTGTTTAACCACAAAAGATCACACCAACAATGTCCCAACTCACCAGAGAGGCGCGTCGTAGCCTGCGGCTCATGGGCTTGTCGAAGGGCGGGCTGTTCATGGCAAACTTCTCCAGGTAGCCCTCCGGCAGACGGATATCAGCAGGGAGGGACAGCCGTTTGTTTATGTCCTGGGTCAGAACATTGAGGAGGAAGAAGCCATGAAGTTAGGGAGCGAGACTGTTCAATTTGAGCAAAACTAAAACAAAAACAAACTGTATCACAGCTAGCATCGATACTGCATCAAACACATCCTTACAGTGACTAACTTCAACGTCCCTCTGCTTTCTTCTGACAAAAACGTTACACAGCCCTTTTAGAGATTATATTGCAAAAACCGGGTTGGGAATCATTTATTCAGTGGCTTGTCAATGTCAAATGTGTGGAGTGACCTATCTACTTGTTTATGCTCCAGCAACATAGTAGTACAGCTTTAAAATGCAAATAACATGGACACAGTAAATATGGAACCTGTCACCCATTTACAAAGTGACATGGACTATGTTCCTGAGCATCACCCACCTCCTCTTCTGCACTAGAACTTGATGCTCTACCTCACAGTGGGACTCTTGAAGGCTGCTCTGTAAGTCTGCTCTATAAGGTTGCTCTATAAGGCTGCCCTAGAAGGCTATTCTATGAGGCTGTTCTTTAAGGCTGCTCTAGAAGGCTGTTGTAGAAGGCTGCTCTAGAAGGCTGCTCTAGAAGGCTGCTCTATCCCAAACTGTCTATAGGCACCTTTGAATTCCTAACACCAGTTATTTAGACACTGGTTTCGGATCAGTATTTAAGGGGACATCTGGTTGAATGAACCTACTCCTGATCAGAAGGTGCTGAACTTAGTCCAGTTACCATAGCGACCGTGGAGAGACTAGCCTCATGGGATGTGTGCCTATACGTGTGTGTATGTTTCAACAGATGAGACGACGTCTGTACGGCAAACACAACATTGTGGAACGCACCATGAGCCATTGCCTTAAAAACCGTGACAGCTCAAACAACAAACACAAGCTTGCCCACAAGTGAACACACACACGCAGGCGCACACGTTGCGTGTGCGTACCGTCAACGCCAGTGAGACAATGAAACCGCTCTACTCACAACTAAAAACACAGACCCCTCTGACAACAGCTGGATTTGGGGTTTCAGGATTTTGAGTCCATGCAGAATACAAACAACATATTAGTTGGATGTATGAAATGAAGTTACAACATTAGTACCACTCTCTGTTTACCAAACCCATTGTGTTCAACAGTCATTCACTCAGGTCTAAGTATTCAGAATATAATCCATGCTAATCAGACCCACACACATGCCCTCGTACTCACAACGCAGAACAGCTGTATGAGGTCCTTCATTGTCCTTCTGAACGTTAATCCTCTACACACACATACTCTCACACACTACTTTGCCAACGGAATCTCCCTGGCCTGCCACATCACGGTTCACCCGCCAACTGACAGAACGAGAAGGAGGGAGACATAAAATGGCAGAATAACCCCCCCCCTCACGCTCTGAGGAAGAGGAGGACGTTAGGGAAGTGAGGAGAGAGGGATAGACAGATTCCCGAGGGGCTGAAGGCAGATGGGCAAGGGGGGGGGGGGGGGGGGGTATGTGTAGAGGGGGAGAATGGCTGAGAGGAAATGGAAATCCCCCACTCCTTAGCTCTGCTACTGTAACGCCTCCACAGCTCTCACTTCCATGTGCTTCATCTCCCAGTTTATCCCTGTTCTGCACATAATTGTTTCTGCTATCGAACATGTCTCCCTTTCTTCTCTCTCGCTAATTTTCCAACTGCCCCCCCCCCTTTCCTCCTCTTCCTGAGGTAAACATGGTCTAAATTAGCCCAGTCTGACTGTTCAACCACAGAGCAGCAGCCTGTATGTCCAGAGGCATTTCCTGCAATACTGCTGCTCTCATCACTATGTAGCTGCCCCCACACACACAAAACACGCACAACACACACGCACGTGCACACAGACACACAAAACACACGTTCGCAAAGACATCAATGAGCGCACAAGCACAACGCATACCTCCCATAAGAGCACACTGCAACACACGCAAACAATCGCGGTCTCGAACGTTCGGTCTGACGTGTGCGTTCAGGTAACCCGGGTTTCAGTCTGGCGATGGTGACCCTCCCTCAGCACAGACATGACGTGGTTCTGTCCCCAGGGTGGAGGTGTTTGGGTGTGTTGGCGGGCGCGCCGTCGGGGGGAACGGTACCTCGTTCGAGATGCGTCGGTGGTGGTTGTTCCTCATGCGAACCCTGACTGGACTCTGGACCTCATCGGAGGAAGTCCCGGACGCCTGGTCGCTCTCACCGTCGGAGCCCATCTTCACGTTCTCGTGGACGATACCTGCAAGCACACATCCACCAACACTGTGAATGGCCTGTTGATGACACAGTCGTTTATATTTGTTTTGGTCTGATATACCAAGAGTTAAGTGATTAGGTGATTTTTTTTTCTCCATTACAAGGATTGTCCTTGTAAGTGGTTAAAAAAGTTTTTTAAGGAAATGTTACGATAGGCCTCGAAACTAAAATACAACTATTTTTCGGTCCTCCAACACCATCTTGTCTGACCCAGCCGTCTGTTGGTGTTTTCAGTGTGCTACAAGGCCAACAGAAAGCTGGCTTTCACACAACCATAGTAGTCAATGTCTAGCTATATTACTAGGGCTGTGCCTGAAAACGAAAGAGCATTAATAAAAGCACTAATGCACTAGACTGAATAAAGAGAGAGAAATTCAACTTCATGGATGAGCAAAATAGCCATAGTGATTGTGATGGTCAAGCAATCAATATTACCCTGCATGCAATGCAAAACGTCCAGTCTTCAACCCCCAACCCTCTCTCCCCTCCAGATTCCTTCAGATTAATGGACCATGGTGCAACAGACAAGGCTTGATTGCATTTGTGTGTGTGGTGGTGCGTGTGTGTGTGTGTCTGATGGAGGGGAGGAAGGGCTCTCCCTCCATCACACTAGGTTTCCTTCTCTTCTTGGTTGGAAGGTCAGACAGCTTTTACAGGTCAGGTTGTCTGGTGGGGCTGGGGGGGGCTGGGGGGGGGGGCTGGGGGCTGGGGGGGGGGACTAGCACAGGTATAGGTTGGAAGGCAGATGGCTGAGGTTTTCCTCGTGCCTGGTTTACTTTGTTGCATAGTATTACAGATATGTCTGCAGAGGGTGAGCGGGCTTTCAAATGCCTGTGGTACATACTGATAGGCTTAGTGTGCAGGAGTTCGGGAACGTCAGCATTGTAATTGGTCAAAGCCATTCGTACGGACCTAAAGGTTACGTTTTTCTCAATGCCAGGATACAAACCAATCAAACCTGCCTGCTGCCATTTTGAAAATCTGTCTCAAACTCCAATTGAAAAGTTACATACAGTTATGTATGTATTATAAATATACAATATAATAGTGTGAACCAGGAGTAGCCCTCCCAACATCACTTCCCTGCCTTCTCTGGAATGGAAGAATGTATGGAAGTGGAGAGAAATGTTAGCCCCCTGAGTGACTGGAGCTGCACAAAATTCCGTGGGGGGGGGGGGGTGGGGGGGGTGGAACCCTCCTCCGTCAGTTCTCACATGCAGGAGGGTCATGTTGCGAGGAGACCACGGAGGCTGATCTGAGGTCATTTCAACTGTTCCTACTTAATGGAGAAGTTCAGAACAGGGGGAAGGTAATGCGTATATGTTTGTTTGCGAAACCAGCGTCCAAGTGTACCTTAACAGACTTCTAAAAAGAGGGTTAAGGGTAATATGCCACCCTGTCATCTAAAATGCTGTTATGCTAGTTCGATACGATGAACATGCATGAGCGCTATTGTCCCAGTAGACTCAGACTCAGTTTGGGTTAGCTCTGCTGTGGATGCAGTCTTTTTCGCTCTCCATTCACCTTCACTGGTTGACACTGGTAGAGGGAGGTACCATGCAAACACAATGTGTATATAGACATACAGCTTACAGATCCAGTGCAGATATCCTGCTGAGCGCTTCTTACTCCTGACACTGACAAACACAGCTTTTGTAATGTGAATTACAAGCAGCCGGTCCCTATTATCTCTGCTGGTATGGCATCTGAGATCCTAGGAAGCATTTTTGCTGATGAAATTAAAATGAATTAAAACTCTATTTTCTTGCTGCAAGTCTTTTCCCATGTATGCACGCAGTCCTTGTAACTAAATAATGCTCCAAACGTTAGGTAAGGTGATATGTTGCTGCTCAAATAGAAGGAAATACTTAAATGACATGTCATGAGATACCATGGCTCTCAATAACACAGACGTACCAAATAGCAGTACGCTGAAAAACACATTTCAGTGTGTTTTCAGTGTGTCCCATGATGTTAACTCTGTCCCCTTGAGGTAAATACTTTATTATCCGTATAAATGTGTGCATAGTATGTGTACATATTTGCACATCTGTCGACATAACTGACATCTGCTGATTAACTGCCCGTTAACTTCATAACATCTGCATAAAATGGGACACACAGTCATGTGTGTGAGTGTGTATTTGAGATGCAACATAGAGAAATGTAAACCACATGTAGAGTAGAACCGTGATCACATTAGAAACTAACACTAAGTGTTTCCACACCAGAGCTGAGTAAGTGACACCAGACCACAAGGAAATTTAACCAGGATATCTCCATACTAAACACACACACACGCAATAACCAGTATTGCTGTCACGTCTCAACCCTGCCGGTCTACAAAGCCATGATCTCATTTGGTTGAGTCAACATAGAGGCAAAAAGGTTCCAACACGTACTTTAGTTTTTTACAAATACGCATAACAAGGAGTTCTGCTGTCATTGTGCTGGTGGTGTTAAACTTTACAGAACATTACTCACAATCTGTTCGTAGGTGAACGTCCTATTTAGCTCGTGAATTATGGTTTCAAACTGACTACAATTTCCCATAAAACAAATTCGACTATTTAATATTTCATACCGACTGGGATTTATGTCAAGGGCCATGTGGACTATTGAACATCAATATGAATAACTGCTCAGAATCATGAGTGTTAAAAATACTGCTGTATTTTCAGCCTAGCTGCCCATAACTTACACTTTTGTAAACTGAACATGTTTAATGACGACCCTTTTGGGCTCCAGAAAAGATATATTAAAGATATATATTTTGAATGAGATATAAGAATATATATATTATATTCACATTTGATCCCCTGCAGAAAATGATTTATTCTTTCAAAGTTTAAAATGCCATTGTCGATATTTAAAGTCAATGTTTGAAAACCAAAGAAAATCCAAACATGGAACATATAAGAATGAAACAATGAAATGGCAACAAGTTGCAAACGTCTTCAGTCTTTATGACATTTAGTCTTGTTCTCAGATTGAGCTGGGAGGGTGTGGGGAGGGGGGGTACTTACCGATGTGGCTGCCAGGCGGGCAGCAGGTGTCACGCCTGGGGAGCATGCGGAAGGGGGACAGCCTCTGGGGACCTTTCCTCTCCCCGATCCTCCCCCTGTCCACTCGCCTCAGGTCCCCTACACTGTCACCCATCTCCAGCACGCCAGCCTGGGAGCTCCCTGAACTTTCCATTCCTTTCAGGTAACGCTTGAGTCAAGTTTCTCAAAAGCACATTCAAAACCTAGGGGAACAAGTCGAACCCCACCAGCGCTTTCTGCCTGTTGGGATGTAGGTCGTCCTCAAACTGTCTCACTTCCTCCAGAACGGTGTAGTTCTGATTACACCACACCTGGCTCTCTCTCTCTCACACGCACACCAACCGGTTGAGAACTCTTCGACTACTCCAGTCTATCTCATATTACCTTTAGACACACCCTCCATCTCTTCCTTCCCCTCTCTCTCTCTTGCTTTCTCTGCGGTTTTCTCTACAGAAGGTCAAACGCAGCGCGGCTAGGCAGGCTGCAGACCCAGAGACGCTCGCGTACGCAAATGGATCATGTCAGAGCATAGCCATCTGAAAAGCAACAATCCAATCGTCTTTTCTGGGGTGGGTGGTGGGGTGGGGGGTGGGGTGGGGGGTGGTGTGTGTGTGGGGGGGGGTGTTCTCTATCTCGCTCCTGCTGCTGCTTCCCCTTGTTTCAGCAGCGTTCCCTTTAACAATCCAATCAGCATGCTCAGACTGCTCTGCTTCTTCTGGTCCTGGTCTCAAGGCTCCTCCCAGCCCGGTCCAGCCTCACTGTACTGTTCTCTAGCTCAGACTGACTCCCTCACTCTCCTTCCATACTTATCTCTCTTTCTTTCCCTATTTATCTCCCTCTCGTGTGTGTCTCTCTCTCTGTATCTCTCATGATTACCAGTTTCTCAGTCCCATACCCTGTTCTCAGATATGGAAATTAACTTGTAGTTTTCAGTCATGCATTTAGTGCACATTTCTGTAGATTGCTGTAGGTTTGAAGCTTGCGTGGTCCTGATTTAGTACACATGTTCTAATCCCTCCAGTATGAAGGATTTCCAACCCTCCAACCACATTTTCTCTAAAAGTGGTTCTAATCCATGTATGTGCTTGACAATGAAAGCATATTTTACACCATTACATTAAGACTTGATAGCCGCCCACTCAAATCTCGAGCTAAACAGCTTTCTGCAAACACACATTTTAATCCTGCCCCCGCTTGGCTCATCCTAACCTCCATTCAGACAGATTAAACAACAAATACAATGTTCCCAGGGAAAACAGAACTTTTGATGGTTGCGGGTGAAAACATGCTGGTGATCTTATCGGTGATTTGTGATGCTAGGAAAGCATGAATCCCTGTGTAACCTCCTGGGGAACTTGTCAGATATCTAACGTCAACTTGCATTATTACTCAAATGCTACAGGGAAATGTAATGGAAAATATGTGGTCTTGGTCAGGAATGACTAAATTGCACACTGCATATAGGTCAACGATCAAACTATGAGGGCGTTGAGTTTACTGACATGCTCTGAAAGAGGGATGAATGTGGGTTCAGTGCAGAAATGAACGTCTGATGGTTTAAATCAGAGAAGGACGTTCAAATCCAAAAAATGTTCAGTCCACCATGTCAGTCATGTCATCTTGTACTTGTGTCGGTGTCACTCTCCAAGGTTCCATAGCTACTTGCCTTGATGTTTTGGTGAGGACCTTTCAGCAGTAATGTCAGTGGCTGCCATTCAGGTCACTCTTCGTTCAGGTCACTCTTTAATGCACACTATTGTCCACCTGGTGATGTAGTTGCTAATTTAAGAATGATTGTGTTCATTGTTCAGAGAAAGACTCCAGCAGTGCACTGATTTGATGCTGGAAAAGAACCACTAATCATTTGGATTTGAATGAAAAGAACTGAATCTGTAATAGATTACTTGTTTAAACACTAAAATCTATATGAATTTGAAGTTCAAAAACTGCTTCTTCAAGGTTTCATGGCAACATTGCTCATTTTAAACACGTTTTAGCCTCTCACTTCCATCACAATTTTCCCTGATGAGAGAGATACAGTGCCAGGCCAAACGAAACAACAGAAAGTCTTCTGCACATCGTTGTCTGAAAGCGAACCCACCCATGCCAATACAGCATAACGACGGGCCTAAGTGCATGCATACTGAACACATACTGACGCATGCAGAATGCAGCAGCCTTGATCTTAAAGCTGTTTGAAAGCCTCTGGATGGATGTGGAGTCAAGGACGAAGGCACTCTTTGTGTCACCTTATCCCCTTCATCCATCTCTCCCTTCACCTCGCAGGTGGTGCCTTGTCCTTCTCTTCAAAATCTCACCAGTGACTGGCTCATCGTTAACTTTGCTTTGGTGTTCCGCTATGTTTATTACTATTATTATCGTTATCATTTTAAATAACAAAGGCAGGCACACCTTTTTCTGAAGCTTTCCAAAAATGCCAAAAATGAGCAGAGAATTCCGGAAGGCGGCATGCATGCACACAGGCTGCAGGAGAGGGAGAGCCGAGGCTCTAGTAATTACCTCTAAACCTTTTATCTGTGTCTGAGGAATCTTATTATTCAATTACTGAGAGACCAGAGGCCCCAAGCGATACAGCTCTCCCTCCCTCTGACTACAGTATCTCCCTCATTTTCTTTATAAGAATGTAGTCATGTATTTCTGCAGTTCTTTCCTCCTTTTCTGGTCTAACCCGTCCCAGGTTAATACAGGCTTGGCCCAGCCCAGTTCAGCCCACTGCTGCTAATGATGCTGCACATAAAAGTCAAATTATGAGAGAAACTCAAAAGCATTCCATTATTCTTATAAAATAAGATCAAAGAGAAAAAATATGGGGGAGGGGTGGGGGCTGAGAGGGTGCAGGGAAGGGAAAGGGTGGTTGGGGTAGACGAGAGGAGTGTGTGTGTGGGGGGGGGGGCAAGAGACAGTAATGGGAGAGAAATTATATATACCATATAGGAATCTAGGGCATTCACACAGTTTTAGGCAGTTGGCTGCTTTGCCTTGTCTGTGTGACTGATTTCTAATCCCCAGTTAGGGAGGGTGAAGGCAATAGAGAGATAATGTGGAAGAAAGCCTGGCAGACTGACAGCTGTGCTGCTATTTGTGTTGCTACACTAGGTGAGTGAGATGGGCGAGAGTCTATGAGAGTGACAGGTGAATCACATGAGTCTAAAAGCCCTGTCGCTCCAACTATTCGCCTTCATCAGCAGTCGTTCACACACCCCGACCAGATATACTCAGTGAAATGAAAAATGTGCTTAATTTAAATCACATCAGGAGGGTGCGATGAGAAAGTGAGGGGGAAGGAGACACAACACTGCGAAAGGCCACGAAGAAGGGGAAGAGAGGGACAGCCCACGTTAGGTGAAGGAGAAGGAAAGGAACTGAGGAGGGAAGGAGAAGGGAGGAGGTGTGGGTGAAGGAGAGGAGGGTAATCTCTTTAGTGCGGTAGAGGAGCAGTTGCGTCATCATGCTGCTCCATTAGAGGGGGACGTGTCTAGGCTGCTGAGTGGGACGCGATGAGTCAGCGGGACCACCAGTGGGGGCACACGCACACACACCCTGGTTCTGAGAGAGACTCTGCTGGCTGGCTGGCTGGAGAATCCTCCGGAAGAGTCACATTCAGGGTGACAGCAGCAGCAGGGCAGTTAAGCAGCACCGCCTGTAGAAAGAGCATGAGCTCATTCCCCGCTCTCTGTATTACTCTCTAGCTCTCCCTTTTCTCTTGCTCTACATTCTTAAATCCCTCCATCGCTTTCCATCCCTCTCTCCCTCTCCTGCTCTCTCTCTCTCATTCTCCCCAGCGAAGCTCCTTAGCTGGGCCAGAACATTTCTCCAATCTTCTAGGCGTGCGGAGTGCAGTGAGCCAAGTCGATGTGAAGCAGGTCTTTCTGTAATACCCTGGGCCCAGGTGTCGGGAGAGACCGCTAAGATGGTGATATTTCATCTTCCTAAGATGGAAAACACTCACTCAACCTTCCTCCAATCCGTCCTGCAGACATCCGACAGCCCTTTCTAATTTCCGCCGCCCTGTTTTTTACCCTCCTCTCCATGCCCTCGCCTCCTCTGCTTCTCTCTGTCCTACTTCAGCCCCACTCTCACAGAGGGAAATGAGCTTACTATGACTCCTTGGACCCTCACAAGGGTGGGCAGGGAGTGTGTGTGTGTGTGTGTGTGTGTGTGTGTGTGTGTGTGTGTGTGTACCGAGAGATCCGGTCCTGTGCAGGCTGAGGTAGGGCCTGTCCCTCTCCAGCCCTCCAGCTTCTACGCAGGACACATTTTCTACATTAAGAAATATATATAATTGTGAATGCTGACAAATAGCCAGGCAACATACCCCAGGGCTGTCCCTCTGTCAAGTCTAAACTTTCACTGCTGTGTGTTTGAGTGTGTTTTATTCCACCACCAGGGGGCAGGTTCAGTCCCAACAGCTCAGCCATGCACAGACATGAAACTCTATCTATGCTCTTAATCAGGACAGAAAGAAGCTAACTCCAGGCTGAAGACGGGTTTCCACACACAGGCTTAAGATGAGGAGGATCTAAAGCACCAAGCAGAGGCAGACACAGGACTGTGGCAAACATGCAGCAGACGAAGAACAGAGGAGAACCACGGGCATGAGTCAAATGGTTGCTACCAACAACAAACAACAGTAGTTAAAAGAGGCTCAAGGGAAATGGGGTGCGAAGCTTTTGAAAGCTGTACTGAAGTGCAGAGTCGTCCTCAGCATCTCTACGCATGCACCATGAGAGCCCACAGAGGGTGGTTACTGGTGAGGGAGTATACGTGTGTGTGGGCATGCGATTTGTTGTGCATGTGTGCGTGTGTGTGTGTGTGTGTGTGTGTGTGTGTGTGTGTGTGTACCGAGAGATCCGGTCCTGTGCAGGCTGAGGTAGGGCCTGTCCCTCTCCAGCCCTCCAGCTTCTCTACGCAGGGCCGTTCGGCCCAGGTGGCTGGCGTACTGACGCAGGAAGGAGGGAGCGCTGTGTGAGGCGGGGGGATGGACAGCACACACCACCATAGGCTCTGAGAGAGACGGAGGGGAGAGCGAGAGAGGGCAGAAGGAGGAGGGACAGGAGGACAGAGGAGGACAGAAGGAGGAGAACGGGACACAAGGGGAAGGACGGAGGAAGGAGGAAGGAGAGGGTCACAGAGAGACCAGAGAGAAAGGTAATAACAGTGTGTGTACGAGCAGATAAAGAACTGGGTAGAGATAGCAGTAATAACTCGGAACAAGAGAGACTGTCAATGTTTACAATGGCTATTGGGTACACTGGCTATGTACACGGGCAGACATAACCGTGTAGGCTACAACAGAGAAGATGGAGGAGAGGAGGAGATGACAAAGTGTTGTTGGTGGCTGGTGACAGCAGCTGGATCAAAGTCCAGAGATCAAGACAGAGAAGCACACGAGCGTGGACACAGATGGACAGACAGACACAGCTGGACAGACAGACACAGCTGGACAGACAGACACAGCTGGACAGACAGTCACTGCTAGACAGACAGACACAGCTGGACAGACAGTCACTGCTGGACAGACAGTCAGACATTGAGCCAGAGAGGGACCGATTCAATCCAAAAAGAGGATTTCCAGTTGGAGCATGCTAAAGGGGTTAGACACCAGACTAAGAAGTAGAGGAACGGAGCAACCTTCGATTGACAATGTCAATGATGACGTGACGGAAAGGCGCATGACGGGCGCATGATGGGAGTGATGGTGTCATGGTAGAGTGAGGGTTTCGTGAAATGCACGAGGGTGGATGAAATGAGTGACGTAAAGCACAAAAAGTCAATAGGCCCTCTTCATTATTGCTGTTCTTTGTATCAGCTAAATGAAGCAGTTCGACAACTTGTTACAGTTTAGTTTTGCCGGAAGTGGTGGCAGCAAAGCAGGCTTCATCCTTCCCAGGGACCATCCTCCTATCATGTGCATTAGTCATCCTCCATGTCCCTTAATCCCCTATTGTTGTACCATATTATCTCAAAAACCCAGCTGGCCCTAATCATTCCCCAACTCTCAACATGATACGCAATGCTAAACATGGAGGTCGTGGCAAACACTGACTGAACGTGTGGATGACAAGCTAGCATTCCAATTAGCGCCTCAGAAAGCGCTGAGGACGCTAAACCGCTAAAGCTTTCGGAGACAGAAATGAGAGATGTGTGAAGGCAGAGAGGCCAGATTGACACGTACTGGGAGAGCAGAGCTGTGTTGAACGTGCTCTGTTACTCCTCACGTCCGCTTTCTACACTCGCTTTTTCTCTTTCCTAGCTGTATTTGAACTCCTGCAAACTCCAGCGCTCGCAACGGTATAGAGGATGTTAAAAACTGCAGTGGATGAAGGATGTGAAGGAGAGAGAAATGGGGGGGACACCAGGGTGGGGATGGCATGGATGACATCAGCAAGAGATGACCATGGGAACAGGACTCGAACTGAATGGAAATTATTCATGATATTGTCCCTAGAAGGAGAATACATCAAGAGAAATGGGAAAATGCATTCCCCTTCCACTAGCATCATGCAGTGTACCCACAATAGTGCTTTTGCCCATTTTATACAATGTGTCTATAGAATTCTTTTGAGCCAATTGAATAAGATTGAGAATAACAATGTGGTCAGTTTGCTCCAAGCCTGTTTGTAATAAGGTGTGGACCGATCATTACCCATCAACACTCTGCTCTGTCCCACTCAAATGTTATCAGGCATTGTTTATTTTTACATGTACTTCAATTCAGAAATTAAGGTTTAAATCTCAAAACTGGAACAGAGTTATTACCTGTTGATATTCTAGATGTTCAAGATTTTTGATATTATGGAAGATCTTATGGAAGATCTTGGAAGCTCTATATGAGAGCTCAGACCGCCAAGTGCTACTGATGGTTAGACTATGAGGGTCTGAGAGTTCGAGACTGCATCATAAGGAGATTCAAATACATGGGTCACACCTAACCCCACATCCAGTCCCTCTCCACCCGTGTGTGTAAGGCCTGGCATGGAGGTGTAAGGACCCATCCCAACTCTCCTCTCTGGGACCGTTTCTCACCGTTGTCTCTGGAGGTAGACGGCTCATCCAGGGTCATCTGCTCGGCCAGCTCAGAAAGCGAATCGTCCACAGGCCGCGCGCTGCGTAGAGACATGGACAGCCTCCGCTTGATGATCTTCATCCTGTCCATCTCACCAACACAGGCTGGGGCCCAGGGGCCTGGAAGCACACAAGCGTCCTCACGTTAACGACTCAGATCGTTGCTCATTATCATTAACCATAATCAAATCATCATTAGCATCACAATGGGTGCATAACACAAGCTGAAAACGCACTGCAGCAAAAAATTGCCCAAACAGCAACATTAGGTGAGTATCCTCACATGCTGTGCTACCTGCCAAGAGTGAACATCCCATTACAAGGACAATTTGCCGGATAAATGACTGAAACTGTTAAAGTAGATTTATCCAGAACAAAAGCATTTTTCCAACAGCACAGCTGATGTTCATGATTAAGATCAGTGAATTCCCCATATTTCAACACACATTAACTCCAGTTATTCACTCCAGAGGCGTATGTGTTGATGGAGTGATGCCGTCCTCAAATAGAAAGATTCACAATATGACTTCGGACGTTTTTATACCTTTAAACAGCTCTATTGTATAAATCTGGTCTGCAGTACACACACACGCCATATCAACCGATTCTTCATGATAGTAGGGGGATACTGTAGCCCTTTAGTGTTTTTGTGTGTGTGCAGCTATACAGGCAAGAGTATATCAAAAACAAAAATAACATAAATGTTTGTTGTTGAAGAATGGAATTGGATTTATACAAAGGTAAATGGTGCTTCTGTTTCAGAGCTTATTTGTTGTTGTGTTTGTGTGTGGTGGTTGTGTTTGTGTGTGGTTGTTGTGTTTGTGTGTGGTTGTTGTGTTTCCCCAGGTTTCTTCCTCCACTGCAGGCCTAAAAGGAGAGGCTGCTACACCGGAATATTTCTGTCTCTGTTCCAGTTACGGCTCGTCATTTGTGCCCCTAGGCCACGGGAGCGCTTGCCAGCACACACACACACACACACACATGCACACACACACAGTTCCCCTCTCTTTGTGTCCAACCTTAGAATCCTCAACAAAAGCCATTCATCCCTCGGAGTCTTTCAGTTCTAATAGAAACACACTGACCTCACGGCAAATTCAAAACGTAGTAACTCGGTGCTCCAACACTTCTTGCAATAGAGGAAGGGCTTAATCTAAGAAGATAATAATCATAAATCAACAGCTCTCCTCAAAACTTCTCGAATGGGGCTCTGATAGTTTGGGGGGGGGGGGTTGAGGGACTTCACTTCAGACCAGTCTCTGGATTTGATCCCCACCCCCCTCATTAGCATGCTCTCCCAGTTCAGATCAAGACATGCCAGGGTTGCTGAGTTCATTTCTTTCACCGCTCACTTATGGTCTGCGAAAAAGAATGATTAGTAAACATCATTGGACGGAGGAACTGAGATTCTTCATTCATTCCTAGATTCAGGCGTTCTTAAAAGACCAAAACAATGCTTCACACATGCACGTCTGAAGGATATTTCCCTGTTCAAAGAGCAGGAGCAGATAGACCATGGATATCTTCTGAGCTGAGGGTAAAACCCCTCAGTAGACAAGCATGCTAAAACGTCGATGTCTGTCAATACCAATGCGAATGGCTTAACTGTACTATAATTATACTATAAGGACATACAAATAAGAATAGCATAATATACTATAAATTATTGAACAACTTAAAAAAAAAGAGTAGAACATGGTCTAAATCTATTTCAACTATTTGAGAGACATGGACTGTGTCAGACTGGAATGGTTCTCAGGTCTACAGTCACCCTCATCAGATAGACTTGGCATCTGAAAGTATTTGGCAGAGGCATGTCAGTGAACATGACTAATGAGACGTCTACCAAGCATGTGCAGACTGACCACATGCCAAACAGTGCATCAACAACAGTGCGTTACTGATACACAGCAACGGAAAAACAGGCCAATGCCCAACAAGTCAAAAAACAGATACTAGCCCCTCCGCGCAACTATGTATCTTGGCATTGTTGAATGACTTGAAGACGACATGGGGAAATAGCTCAGCTGCAAAACCTCTAGTTGGTCATGGGCAGAGCACCATGACCATCACCAGCGCTGAGGTGATGAGCCAGAGGAAGAACAGGAAGGATCACCTGATTTTATTCAGAATGCCACAACTACCATTTTGGGGTTGCTAGGTTACAGACATGGCCGGGAACTGCAGTCTTCGGGGAAGGAGGAGGGGGAGGAGCCTCTGAATTTAAAACCTGCATCCCTCATCCGCCTCCTCCGATGCCTCCTCTCGCTACCCTCTCTCTTGATGGACTGGCTGTTACATGCATTTACATTCAGTCATTTAGCAGACGCTCTTATCCAAAGTGACTTACAGTAAGGGACATTCCTCCTTAGAGGGACTTACAGAGACATTCCCCCAGATTAAGTCGGCACAGAGACATGTTATTCCTGTCAAGGTGCTTGGCTTTTTATTGTTGCCATCCTCTACCAGGTCTGGTCCGTTATTAGCAGAAACACAAATTTAGCTACATGCATGTTGGTGTCAATGAGGATCTAAGGATGAAGAGCAGAAATCTGTCTGTGGCTCCATAACGGGCCAACCTATATATGAAGTTGAAAACTGTGTAATACATATTGTGCCACGTTCAGTTTTGGCATGCGAAGGTGTTAGGATGAGCTGTCTGGTAAGAGCGGGTGGATGTTTTTGAATGATGGTTCCATAAACAGAGTGGGAAGTGCAGATTCTTGAGAGGTGGTCGCATATTTCTTCAGGACTTCTGTGTGCAATGATGTGTTTCAAAATAATGATCCGTGTAAGTGCCATGCTTAATGAAGTCACGGGTGGCTTCAATCATGGTAGAAGTCTTTGTGTAAAGGATGCCTGTTGTCAATTACTATCACAAAAGTTTTGTTCTTGTATCAGTGAGACATTTCACTTTAATGAACACCCCCTTTTATTGTGGGGTATTTTGTTTGACTCATCTAGTGTTTTCCAATAGAAAGTTCTGATGCTTGTAATCACACCTGCTTAAAGGAAGAAACTGTTAGAACCCAAACATTCATTCAAAAGCATTGACTCCAGACACCAGTTACACACACACATATGAACACACACTATACAGGCACACACACACGGGTCAATGCTCTTTCGACCTGGTACACCATCATGAGCTTGGTTAAGTGTTTAAGGCCCAGAAACCAGCTTTCACCGTGATGCAATGTCAAAAAGCAGTATGTCTCTCATTTACATGCACTCAAGGATGCACACACACACACACACACACACACACACCTACACACACACACACACACCTACACACACACACACACAGTGGCAGAATGGAATGGGCACTCAGTGCCATGTTTTTCAATGCCGCAGCCTAAGGATGCATGAGTAATGAACAAAGTCTGCCCGACTACAGAATCCACTCACACACCCTCATTCCCTGTATCTTTTCATCATCTCTTCATCCAGAAATAAAGAACGGATGGAGAAAAACAGAAAGAGAGATGTAAAATAGCTGCATGCATTGTAATTTGATAGGCAGAAGCATGTTGAAAACATTGAACTGCAGCATTGTACATGCATTAAGTTTTATCATGGAGATAGATACAGGTAAATTGGGTAATTTACATTGATAAGGCCTGCATAGGGACACCCTTTTAGCCTATTTATGTAGGCTAGGCTAACCAGAACTGGTTTGGTCAGGCCACATAGGCTAAAAGATGAGCCAACAAACAGTTTGACAAAGAAACCCAATATATGGGGTGCGATGAATGTAGGGCTATTGGTTGCAGGTTAATGTCCCACCAAACACGTGATTTAGTTTGGTGTTCATTTAGTGTTGTGCAGTTTGTCATATTGCGTTAGGCAGTCACTGACGCTAATAAACATAGCCTATCATAGCCTATATGTTCCTATCCGTGCTAAGTAATCGTGACTAAATTTGATCGGAGCTACAGTCTAGCACAGGTGACATGCAAGGGGCATCTTTGCTGTCGCGTCTGTGCGCCATTGAACCCCCTGTCACTAAATCTAGCCTGCGTGATTTCTCTTCGTCCACGGTGCGCGACATGAGCCAGCACTTCTCATGACAAAATGCGCATCCCAGGCAGGGTAATATGGTTAGATCTTCATACGGTTAGATCTTCATATGCACGATTATGGGTCAGTCCTCCATGGTCTTGTCGATGAGTTAGGTAACGAGGCTTCCTGTGCATATTGCTTCACACGGGACATCCCATATCGAAAGTATTCATCAATAATGTAGGGAAGCTCACTGGTTAACGACACTTTGACAATGCTGTGAAAACATCTGGAGATAGTACATGTCTTTAATGTCCGGTTAACAGGATAATAAGCCTTTTTATGTTATCCTGCGATTCGATTAGACGAGGCGATAAAGCTTCCTACTTCATTGACAACAACTGATCTGTCCCGTTTGCGGACACCAGGTCCTTATCACTGCAGACCAACAAGAATGAAAACATAAATGTAGCCTAACACCAATAACCGCTGAAAAGACGTCATCGGGTCTATAGTTTTGGTAAAAAAAGAAGAAGAAAAAAGATTTTGCAGAATAAATGCAAAAACATTCAGCATCTCCGGCCTTTCCCCTCTGTCCCTCCCTCTCTCCCCGTGTTTTCCTGGAGCTACACATCCGGGATGGGAGAGTCTAGCAGGGCAAAGGAAAGTTATGGTGCCGAGCTTTTACATGTTGAAAAGAATAGGACTGTATATCGTACGTTTTTCCCCCAGGATTTAAATTGATACAAACCCAAATGATAGGAGTTGCGCTTCCTAGACTATAGCAGGACATCGTGGCCCGTAGGCAGGTATATAAACTGACCTATCGAAACTTCATTATATATGATCTAAGTATCAAAATGATAGTAGGCTATTACAATATGTAAGTCGACCAACATCCATCGTTTTCTTATGATTTACCTGTGAAAAAGGCAGGATGCCAGTTACACCTGCAATGTCAAGAAGAAGCCTAAAAGCATGAATCCCCGGCAATCTGTGAAACACATCGCTGTTACATATAAAGTCGATTATTTCCTCACACATAAACTAGATTATAACTGCTGCATAGAAGTGGAACTGACCTGGTATATTATTCGGATGCAAACGACAGTATTATGTATTAAATCCCGTAGATTCCGTCAATCCGGTAAGATTATCCACTGCGACAAGTTAAATACCGTTGAGGTGGATATAAAGTAGCCCACATTTTCAAATGAAATAGGCCTATAAGTATGACCACCAAGATGTATTTATCCAGCCAGAAAATTGGTGGGCGTCTTCTCAGTTAAATGTCTGTAAACGTGCAATGCCAAGCTGCATTTTGTTCTACGTTTAAATAGTTAACAACACACAGTCCTGTTCGAGGAACTGATCTCGGATCGCTCAGGGATCCCAAGAGAAAGAGATACAGCGTGATCCCGGAAAACACCGCAAGGGGCGTGTGTGTGTGTGTGTGTGTGTGTGTGTGTGTGTGTGTGTGTGTGTGTGCGTGCGTGCGTGTGTGCGTGCGTGTGTGTGCGTGTGTGTGTGTGTGTGTATGTGTGTGTGTAGGGGACTATGGTGGGGGGTCATTAATTAAAGGGATTTTCATTCAAATATAGCCTATGGCCTACTGCCAAACATCTTCAAAAGCCTTGTAAATAATTAAAGCATAGAAAAATCAACCATTCATTTATAAAATCATTCCTATTGGGGAAACGTCTTATAGCCTACCATGTTTTGTTGATGTATGTGATGTATAGGCCTACCAAATATACTCAATTATGGTTGCTCTAAATTTTAAAATCAGCCTGCGGTTGCTGGCTCTTGATTTAGGTTTATGTGTCTGTGAGCATCTAGCTCTGCTTACATGACGATATTTTGGCGCACCTGTTAATTTCGAAATAGGCCTGTAGGTTACTGTATTAGTTTTGACACTGTAAACTTATTATGTGGAAACAGACATAAATTGCACATGCAATATGTCACCTGGACAAATGAGAAAGATAAAGCAATAAAGATTGGTGTTCCAAAGGTCAAACGTCAACCTATTACATGTTCATGCACAATCAGTGGCCTAACTTTTCGCCCTCATTGTGTGATCTTTCAAATACCATTAGGAATTCTCAAATGGCAAAGAGCGAGAAGGCTCACAGAGTGCATGGGGGGGCACTATTAGACCGCTATGGGGAGATTAAGAGGATCGACATCAGGGGGTTAGTGTAGAGATTACCGTCAGCAACAGCTCTAAAAAGCACATATATCCACAATGGGATTAAAAGAGACCAATCCAGATTATAATAGTGTGTTTACTTATCTGTGGTAAGTGACTCCTCACTGTTTTCTGTCAGGATAACCTACTTTATACAGTAACATGTGAATGATGTTGCCATCTTGTGGTAAATGTGATTCACCACCAGAATGTCCTTAAAATACAAGCATTGAATTGATGTTTTGATGGATTGTCGTTTGATTTCTTGCGTTTATGAGACCCTGCTCTCAATAGTGATTTCTAGTAGAAGGTCTAGATCAGGGGTGTCCAATCCTGGTCCTCGAGGGCCGCTGTCCTGAAGGTTTTAGATGTTTCCCTGCCCTGGCACACCTGATTCTAATGAAGCGTCGTTATCAAGCTCTGTGGAGGAGTGCTAGAGCAGGGAAACATCTAAAACCGTCAGGACAGCGGCCCTCGAGGACCAGGATTGGACACCCCTGGTCTAGATGAAGAAAATTATGCCCCTCCTCTGACCTGACTGTTTGGTCTAGCTGGCCTGCCAAAAGCCCAGGCAGCAGTATCCAGAGGCTTTTTCATAAAGGACCTTTATGACAGCAAATCTACAACATTGGTGAAAATTGCTTGCAATGAGCTGATGCTAGTTAGTTGAGCTGGAGGTTGAACACTAGGAGGGTTGGAGGAGGATGTCTGAACACGTCCATGTGACCTCCAACCTCTCGGACTGGGCTCTCTGACTCAGGGTCGTCCGATGAAGCTGCACGTCCTGCCTGTGATGTGATGTGAAGATGATGTGTCTCTTAAACCTCAGATCCCTGGAAGTCAAACTGTTGAGAGCGACATCATAGGATATCAATAACGTTATAGCAACACTGTCTGTAACACCAAGAGGACTTCGGTGTCCCTTGATGAATAATACAGATATTAATGATGACAATATATTTACTAATGATTATAACAGCTATTAACTCTGTAATGAACTGTATGTAGTAAATATCAATGATGTTTAAACCAGTGATTCTTAACCCTAGGGCCACGGCCAATACTTGGGCTGCGAGCACTACCTAGAGGGCCGCAAGAAACTTTCAGTTTTGCACCTGTGGGCCGCTTGGGCCGTGGGACTGCATAGGTTATCACACCCTCGGTGTGTGAAGGAGAGATTCCGCAGGTCCTTCCTTCCTGCTGCTGTCAGACTGTTTAATGATCACCAAACACTGCTGTCCATAGCCACTATCATGTGCTACATCATTATTATTATTATAACTATTACCATCACTACCTCACCACCATGTAGTATTACTTTTATTACTTTACTTACGTGCAATATTCAAGTGTTATATTCAATGTTCTAAATTAAGTGCAATATTTCAAATGTCCTGTTGCTCAATATTCTATATTAAGTGCAATATTTCAAGTGTCCTGTTGTTCAATATTCTCCCATGGTGGTCTTTTTGTTCTTACGCACAACCTGCAATATTCCCTGTGGTGGTCTTGTTGTTCATACGTACATTACCCTGTAATTCTCCTCAAGTGCAATAACTGTCTATATGTCTGTCTATATCTGGTTCACATTCGAGACAGGAACCACTCACTTAACCACGTACTTTACTTAATTCTTTTTTATTTTTATACTGTACTTTATCGTGCCCCCCTATTGTTATTGTTATATTACCCTGCAACTCTGTGTGCTGTACTTTACCCTGCTGCTGTTGTGAACTGTAGTTTCCCCCCTTGGAGGACAAATAAAGGTTTATCTAATCTACCCACAAGTCTCAACAGTAGCGCTCCAAGTGCATATATGCCACACACGGTCTCCGAGCCGATCCTGGAGGGGGGTAATGCACCCCACCTTCATCATCATCATCCTCATCATCATCATCATCCTCATGAACAGCACACTCAACATCAAGGTTCTCACAGTGACATGCACAAGGTCTTAACTTAGAAGACTTTACCTGGCCTGGAGTAACTGGACCATCAGGCATATGTAACATGTCAATGAATCGTGACATATTATTTTAATATTTTTTTCTTGTGGGTCTGATTTAAGAACAGAACTGGACGTGGAGTGTTTTATCTGCCAGAATAAGTACAGTACGGTGTACGTCCCCCAGCTCCTCCGTATGGTGGGGTGATGAGGTCCCTCTTGTGCAGTTGAAGTTTGTGGGTCAAACCGCAGAGGGGTGCCTGCAGACAGATGGTTTGCACCAGAGATAAGGACTGGGATGCTGGGAGAGTGGTTTACTACAAGGACCCCACTTGGGTCTGTTTTGAACTTCCACACATTTGGGAAAGAATGTGCACAAAGCATGTGAACTGTCGCAAAATGTTGTGGTCCGCAGTTGTGGTCTGATACTGCCTCATTAGAGGGCTGTGTGTACGTGTGTTCCAATAAACTCAAGAACATTGTGTATTATGAATGGATGAAGTTACATTTTGATGAAACTGTTCAGTGAACAGTTCATATTACCCGCATATTCATTTTGCACACTTTACTGCATCGTTTGGTTAGTAATATCTGGGGTTTGGCCCTACATGTTTTACCTAATGTCACTCCCTTAGTTAAAGACAGTATTGCCATTTCATTCGTGCCATTTCACGAACTGTGCATAAAGTACCAAGTGCTGATATTACACAATAATCACACCTTGTTGGGTTCCAGCTTCCTGCGCTGAGTGTCCAGAGCCGCCACGATCCTGTCCCTCTGGATCTGGACCTCGCTGAGGAGCAAAGAAGAACAGCAGCAAACACTTGATCAGGGTCCTACATGAGTACGACCTCAAAAGCCAGCGTTAAACAGTGATAGCACAGTTTACTGTTGCAGGGTGAGCTCGATCAGGCAGGGGAGACGGAACATACCGGAACATCTCAGCCTCCTTTTCTATTCTCAGCTTCATCATCTTCTCTCTAACATCAACAAACATCTTCCTTCGTTTGTCCTCCACCTCCTGCTGTTGACCCTCTATCGCTCTCATGATAGCTCTGTCTGACAGGTGAGCCTGCAAAGATGATTGTGAGTGACTGCATCCAGCAGCTAAGATGCTAATACCATGTGAGTGACTGCATCCAGCAGCTAAGATGCTAATACCATGTGAGTGACTGCAACCAGCAGCTAAGATGCTAATACCATGTTATCTCTTATGATTTGCTTCTTCTCCTCCAGGATCTTCTGTTTCTTGATGGTTTCGTCCATCAGAAAGAGGTTCCTCTGACGTTCAGTCTCCTCTGCCTCCCACTGCTTCTGCTGTCTCTCTCTCTGTCTGACCATCACATGCTCCTTTATCCTGATAACATCAACATTCTCTACTGAAATCAGCTGGAGTAGCGCTTGGTTGACGTGAAAACCTGCACCCTCTTGGCCCTCGATGACACGAGTTTGACACCAATGCTCTACTGTCTGGATCAGGGGTAGGCAACCCTGGTCGAAGGGAGCCACTGTTCTGAAGGTTTTAGACGCTTTCTTGCTCTAGCACACCTGATTCTAATGAATGGGTTGTTATCAAGCTCTGTGGAAGCCTCATAATGACCTTTCATTACAATCAGGTGTGTCAAAAGCAGGGAAACATCTAAAACCTTCAGGACAGTGGCTCCCTAGGACCAGGGTTGCCTACCGCTGGTCTGGATGATAGAGGACAGGGTATCTCCAGTAAGCACAGTCCTTAGGGGTGCGTTCATGTGTTGAACCCCTGGCAGCCTGACTTCATGTGTGAGGGTTCTGCAGGGTGAGGCTACTTACTGCTGTTTCAGGGCATCAGCCACAGCCAGACACTCGCGCTTCCTCTGAACAGCTTTCTCCATTTCTTCTTTAGAGGCATCCTTAGCTTTCTGTTTCATTTTAATGATGGCTTCCCTTTCCACATCTTTCAAAGCTTCCAGCTTTCTTTGTTTCAGGTGGATCTGAGCCTCTCTCTCCCTCAAGACTTCTGTCAGAATGAGTGCACTCTGAAGAAATAACAGTGGAAGGGATTCAATCATACAATACTCTCAACTCAAATAACCACACCGTGACCTGTGTATGAATACAGGTAAAAAAAACTCCAGAAATACATACATGAAATTCTTTGCCTTGCTCTGTTTGGTAGAACAGCTGGGCATTGGTCTTCATAATGGCCTCTTTCCTCATGTCCTCCTTATATCTGGCCTCTTCCATATCAATCTTTCTTTCCTCCTCTTTCTTTATCTCCTCGCGAATCTTCTTCGCTTTTAGTTTCTTTTGTGTTCGTCCCTATAAAGATAATTGGCACAAACATACCTTGAACAATTACATAAATGCATTGAGAATAAATGAACATATTTAAGTAATTTTAAACACAGCACTACGACAAGTGGGACAAGCCTCCTTACACCAAATGTGTGGGGCCAGAATTTGACCACCTCCTTTGAGCGCAGGTGCATTTCCTCCCTCTGCCTGGCTGCCTCCTTGAGCTGCTCATTCTGGATGTTCCGCTGGTTTAGACTTCCTTGAATCCGAAGCCACTCAGCTTTGGGTAAAACAGTGACCCGACGGAGGTCACTGCCTTCCACTGGATGCGAGGAAGAAACAGCACAGGTCAACGCAAAACAATCATTGGTACTGGAGTGATAATTAATGGAATTTGAGTGAAAAAAATAATCACGCTCATGATCACGTTGAGTTATATGCTCACACCACCATCCTACATTTCATTAAACGACCATGACACTTACTTTTGATCCTTACAGGATCCCTGTCGTTGACCGCATCGCACTGCTGTTGCTGTTTGACCTCAATATTTCAGTGTAAGTTATGAAATTACTACAGAACGATAGACGTTGCAAGGCTATGGTGTGAATGAGAATAGTCGGTAGAAAGTTTATATTTATTACAGTACTAGACACTAGGCACTGGACAAGTGGCTCTATTAGGTCACAATATGACTGAGATTTCTCCGAATTTTCCATCATGTATTCTAGCAACACTTAACGTTCTTAACTCATGTAAACAATGTCCTAAAAAAACGAACCCGAAGAGAACCTGACATGCGCGTTATCACTTCCTGCAGCGGCAAAAATAGAGGGTCTGTAAATAGAGGGTCAATTAGCGGGTCAATTAGCGGAGATCTGCGGTGCTGAGTGTTCATACTGACTGAAACTACGGAAAACATTCATCATCTGAGGCGATAAACTGGTGTTTGATCTTCCGGTTTCTAGAAGTGTCTCTTCATCGATAAACTGGACAGTCAACAGTCACTGTTATTTTTTTTAAGTAAAAATGTTTCAGTATATTTAGTTGTTTAGCCTTATACTGTTCATACTGTGTATATTCTGAGTATACAATTACAATTATGTTCTGTTGTAATAACTGTTTTGCACTTCTGGTTGGATGCTAACTGTATTTCGTTACCCTGTACTTGTACCTGTGTAATGACATTAAAATTGAATCTAATCTAATCTAATTATGTGTTCAAAGTTGACTCATAAGTCTCCATGTAAAAACGGTGACTGGAAGAAATAAACACAAGAAGGCGGTAGATTCTTTTCTCTCGTTTTATTCTCATATACTTTTATTAAATAATATACAATTCGATGCCTCCCTCAACTCCACACACAAACCTCCATCTTCTCGTCACTACAAATTACAGCTATCAGTCGAACCCCCTCCGCAGGCCCGGGTCTCCCCCCTCCGCAGCCCCGGGGAGACGGAGGCACTCGCGTTAGGTCAATCCCCGCTAGAACCGGGCTGCCACACCGTCTTTCCTGGAGCTCTGTGCGGCTTATCCTCACCCCAGTTATCTCCAGTTAACAAGCTGGTTCGTTGGGCTAGTTAACCAGCCTGTTAGCTCCAGAGAGTTAGGGGCTGAACGGTGAGCTAAGCGGCCGGAGCTCTGGACTTAGGCAGTGATTCTTAACCCTAGGGCCACGGCCCATACTTGGGCTGCGAGCACTACCTAGAGGGCCGCCAGAAACTTTCAGTTTTGCACCTGTGGGCCGCTTGGGCCGTGGGACTGCATAGGTTATCAACTGAACAAGTGAACTGAAGCTTGTTAATGAAAGCTTAATAAAAATATTTGTGGTGATCACATTCTATCATGTCATTGTATTATTTATTTAACTTAACTACTTAAGGTTTTAGCTTGTTAGCATGTTAAACTGTACATGGATTTGATCTATTATTGAATACAAATGAGTGAGATCAATTAATCTCTACAGTGTTAATATTTAATGGGCCCGGGCCACTCTGCACTGAGATAATTGGGCGTCAGGGTCAAAAAGGTTAAGAACCCCTGCTTTAAACCACCTAGGAGAAGCAGAAGGTTTCTGATTTTGTAAATTTCCCAGTAAAGATGGATAATGGATGTTGCTTTTCATTGACAAAAAGTCTGTCAATGCACTGACTGATTTCTGAGAACTGAAAGATGATTCCAGTCTGCCCCCCAGTGTTCAAAAGGAGTCACACAGGGAATTGAGGTTGGATTATATGGGCCGACAATAATTTGCGTACATTTATTTTTTAAGCACCTATATTTATTTTTGAAAGCACCTTAGGTAAACTATGTATATGTATATATACATACACACAGTATATTGCAAAACTTAGTCACTGAACGCCTGTGTGTTTTTCATAGATGCACGATTCGATTAGATTAGATTCAACTTTATTGTCATTACACAGGTACAAGTACAGGGTAACGAAATACAGTTAGCATCCAACCAGAAGTGCAAAACAGTTTATCCAACAGAATATAATAAATATGGGTATACTCAGAATATACATAGTATGGACAGTATAATCAGAATATACAGGGTATGCATACGATGCGAGAGACGGAGACTAAACTAGAGACTTTAAACTAAAAGGGATGGCAATATATCATGATCTTGGGGGTTACAGTCAGAGAACAAACATAACGGTAGAGGGCTCAGTTGAAAATACATGTTATACAGAAGCTGCTGAACACACTACTACTATTAGTACTAAGATACACTGTTAACATTTTATTGTACAACCTCACCGCCAGAGGGCGCTAGTAGATTTGTTTTCCCACCGGGTCCCCTTGAGGTTGCTCCTCTTTCTGGATGTTGTCGTTGTTAGGCAGGTTGTTGTTAGGGGGTACCATGCGAAACTGCTAGCAGGATCGCTACTTTAACTAATTGCGATATAAATGACACTTTACAGCGCAGTGCCGGTTAACACATGGAAGCGTTGACTCTAGACTAGGAAAGTGTGTGTGACATTAGCGAGAAGCAGTGTTTGGTGCAAGGAGAGCTAGCTAACTAGCTAACAGGCTGAGTCTAGAGCAGATTGGGAGGCGCTGTGTCTGTAGTTTATTGACGATCCGGTCCTTTAAAGATGGACGAATCTCAGGAAAGCCTCCAGAACCCGTGTAACGACCCGCTGTCGTATCTGCCCCCGCAACTGCCACCGCTGCCGGGGAGAGAGAGACTGCAGATTCAGAAGAGCAATGTCTGCTCCAGGGCTTATTTCGTGGTGGTCATGGTTTTCTTCCATATGTACATTATCAACGTCATTGCTCTGCTGCTGTACGTGCACTACAGCAACGGACCCGGGGACATCAATGCGGACGGTGGCTCTCCTGCAGCTGGAAGTCCTCTTTCCCGGTCTGATCAGCCCCTAGACACCGACCTGGACGATCGTCAGACTTTCAGCCTGCCTCGTATCGAAGGGATAAGGGTGAGGAGCGGTGATGAAATGGGAACCATTAATCAATCGTGTTGCCCATTTCATCAATCATATTTGATAATCTGCAATGTTGTGCACTTTACCTTGCATGCATTCTTGCTACTTTCATAGATTGGTTCAAGCCATGTTGTTGATGTGATCTACTTGTCCATAGGTGGGCCATGTTCAGAAGGTGTATCTGGTGCCGGACAAAACACACCAGATGAAAACCTTGAGCCTAAAGCCTCTGCTCTTTGGTAAGCTGTGTCTACAATGGTACACTGACAAGCAGGCAGAGATGACTAAAACCATAAAATGGCTGTACAAAATTATAATTATAATGAAAAAAGCACAGGGATGCAACTTTAATATTTTTTTCCACATTTATTTTCCTGACCCAGAAGAAACTACACAAACACAAGACTAGATGTTAAGTGACTGCTTTTCTGTTGTTTCAAAAATATAGTTTGAGGATATTTGTTTATAATTTATAGATATGTACATTTTGCAGAAAAGACATGCAGCATAATGACTCCAGCAGTGTTTTGAAGCTCAGTAGCTTGGTGTTCTGTGGTCGACTCAACCCCTGTTAGGCTGCCTAGCTCTAGTTCCTGCACCGGTGTCTCTTCCACTTGCGTGCTGCCACCATCAGATTCCGGTCCCGTTTGTGCCAAGCAAAGGCCTTGTTGACCACCAGCCGCTCCCCCTGCATGGTGCCGGTCACCAGGAAGGTGCCCCCGCTGGGCAGGCGCCGGGTCATGTTTCTGACGCAGGTGGCGTCCCTCTCCAGCCACAGCTGCATGCGGGAGCGGATCTGGCCCCCCAGCAGCGGGCCGTGCTTCAGGACCTCCAGCCTGGAGGCCAGGGTGAAGTGGGTCAAGCTCAGCTGGCTGGACTGCAGCCTCGTCAGGCGCAGCTTCACCACTGGGGGGAGGAGGAGTGGTTACTGGGGGTGCAGCATCTCAATGTAAGGAGAAGGGACTCTTTTAATAGGAGTCTTAAGAGAGCGAGACTTGACGGGGATGCAAGAGACAGACGGAAATGTTTGCGGAGGGTGTGGGGTCGGGTCGCTCACCGAAATCGCTCCTACAGAAGGTTTCTAGCAGGTCTTTGGCAGAGGACGCCTCCTCTAATTCGCAGTCTCGACAGCTGGCCTGGGGGACTGGGGCAGTGTGCATTGGATGAAATGGTTAAGGTCTCTCATTGACTGGGTATGTGCCCAGTGTGTTCATGTTCATGTGTGCATCTGTTGTCACCTTTGTGCCCCCTGGCGCTGACGCTGACACTGGCGTTGGTGTTGGATGAGATGCACATCAGGTGGTCGGCCGGGAACTGGTCACAGCGTAGAATATCCGGCCAGGGGTAGCCATAGCAGTTCATGATGGGAGCACAGCTGTCCCTCACAGACTCACAGATACTCCTGCAGGGTGAGACAAACCTGAGGAGAGAGAGAGCATGATAGAAGGAAAAGAAAACAAGGAGTGGTTTGAAGATGAGAGGTATTAAACCCCTTTATACCCCTCAAAATGTATTTGTTTTCAGGGTGTCTTTTTAGGAGACTTTTCATCTCAGCTCTGTGCTGCTAAAAGTTGAAGATTGATTGATGAGTGGATGTCAGAATAGTATTATGTAAGCACACACTCATTTTGATGGAATAAGTCCAAGCAATTGTTTAGTTTCTACAATTTTGGGGAGGCGTATATTGTTAATTACGTGAACAATGACCTGGGTTGTGATCTAAAATAGCTTAACGGATGTTTTCCTTTCAGCGATGACTGAAAACATCCACTGAAAAACAGACCCTGATAAACCTGATATTCAGCCGCTTTTTGAAATGAAACATGTTTCATTTCATCTTCCGTTTCTTGGAAGTTCCATCTATCCATCATCTATCTGGACCTGGAAACTGTCCTGAATTCATAATTTCACAAACATCTTCCAGAAATGTCTGCAGTTAAAGCAGCTGTAGTCATTATATTAGCTGGCTGGGTGGTGTGCACACTTACCTGTCCAAGCAGATGGGAGCGAAGAGGGAGCAAAGGAAAATACGTGCGTCTGGGTGACACTCCCTGGCGAGCAGGGGGAGCCAGCTAGCGCTCTGCTGCACGGCCTCCCCTGGTGACTCGTGCCCCAGCAGGTTGGGCATTCTCATGCTGTCGTAGCCAATGTCCTGGCACAAGGCCATGCCGGGCGGGACGGGCACGCAACGAGAAGATCCGCGGGAGTCCCACTGCCCCCCTCCACCGCCGTGTGACAGGACCGACCCTGAGATAACTCCTGCTCCGGTCCATTCTGCAGATTCACTGCCGGGCACGATCTCTGTCTGAGACTCAGCAGCCCCAACTCTGGCCTCAGCCCCAGCCCCAGCCTCAGCCCCAGTCCTCACCCTTGATCTGGACCTCGCTCTACCTTCATCCTCACCCCCAGCTCTGGGCCTGTGAACCGAGGAGCAGCCAGAGCCTACAAGCAGGAGAAGCAGAACTAGTGCTGGAATGTGACGCCTCTGAAGGGACGAGGGTCTGAATGCCGGTGCAGACATGTTGTTGTTGTTACTGTTGTTGCCAGGGAACCCAGATGGATAATCCAGGGACGGAGGAGCAGTAGAGCGTCCTCACCTGCGCGTGGTGAGCTGTGGTCTTCGCAGGACAGCGAGCAGAGTGAAGAGAGACCAGCATAGGTGTATTTATACAAAGCGGCAGTGATGCACCACCTCTCTGTTGGCTTCGGGGGGGCATTTGCATAGCGGGGGAAGGGGAGCTAGGGGGAACAATGGGGTGTGGGGTTGGGATGAGGGGGTGGGGGGGTTGGGGGGGGGGGTTGTGGAACAAGGGAAAGTGCTTGAGATGGGATCAGATGTGTTGCTCACCCATTTGCTGTAGTGTGGGTGCGAGGGTGTGTGTTTGTGGGCGGGCGTCAAACATGTCGGGGGTTTTGTGTCCGTTATGTGCTCTTGGGAGTGAGGTCTCCTGACTTTCCGCTCCTTCCGGCCACACAGCTTGAAGTGAGGAAAATGAGTTCCTCCCATGTCACAAACCCTTCCCTTCTCACCCCCCCTCCCTGTCCCTCTCCCCGCACGCAAGGCTATTCTGTCCTTCTTTGACCCTATTGCTTCTTATCTTCCCCCAATCACCCTTCTAACTGAGTGACAGGCATGTTTTCAGACCTCATCAAGATTGCGGTCCTTAAGCAGAACACAGGAAGCCTGTCTGGCAAACAGACACATTTACCAGTTTTCACGCCCGTGTGGGTGCCTGTTTGTTTAATCACATGTAAATGTGGGTGCCTGCATCCGTGTGTGTGTGCGCGTGTGTGTGAGAGAAAGACCCAGCATGCGTGTGTGAACATGCGTGTGGGACAGGGAAATGTTAGTGTGGGTCCCGCTGAGCAGCGGTGACCTGATTCCTGTCCCAGACAAGCAGGTCACTTCCTCTCTGGAGAGAGGGGAAAAGAGAGAGTGAGGAGGAGGAGGGAGAGGAGGAAGTCTCAGTCCTCTTCATTCAGATCGTGAACCCAGGGTAATGAGGCCTGACTGCACAATAGGGATTAACCAACTCCCTTAGTACAGTTTAACAGCCCCAAGGGGTGAACAAGGCCTCTACTGTACTGGCAGCCGTCTGCACGGGAAGCGTTTCATTAGGGGAGATTGGGAGACACACATGACCCCGGCAGCACCGGTGTTTCAGTGGTAGGATTCTTGCCTACTATGTGCAGAAGGCCTGGGTTTCAGTCCCAGTGGGGGTTCGAATCCCGGCCAATGCATTGAATATGTGTTGCGCCTGTGAAATTTCCCCACTGTGGGACTAATAAGGGAAATAAGATCATCTCTTCTGGTGCGTGCCCGCATTTACCTGGTCGCGGTCATGAAAAATGAAAAGGCATCGAAAAGACAGGCCCGGTGCCCCCCCCCCTCCCCCCCGGCCCTGCATACCAACAAATACACAATCAAACCACCCACTCACACCCAGGGGAGGACAACAATGCAGCTGTGCTCTCAGTCCCCTGTGAGCGAGACAGTCAGCGCCCCGGGGGTCATTAGCATTGTCAATGGGCCTGGCCACACCACAAATTGCTCCTCTCGAGGGAGGGGGTTGGGGGTGTGAGGGGGGTTGCTCATTATTCCCATATTCGCATTCACTTAAATATCCTCTTTGCACACACACACACACACACACACACACACACACACACACACACACACACACACACACACACACACACACACACACACACACACACACACACTGCTTCACCTGCTTCAGAATGACTGAGAGGCATTGGTCTATTGGTTTACAGGCAGTTCAATAATAACTGTTGCTCGGTCCAATTCTGTTTCACGTTTACCTTGTTCTGTGTTGCCAATGTTGATGATCTTCTCCCTTTTCTCTTAGATCCAGACACTGATTTAGTCTTTGGTTGTCTTGGTCGAAACAGACATTCATGAAGGATTCAAATTGTATTAGACACCAAAGACTCCACAGGTTGATAATCAACTAAGAACATCCATTTGTGGTAGTAATTTGACATTTGCACTGTTGACTGGGATCTTTATCGCTTAATCCCCTTTAGACTATTACTCATACTCAGTCACTTTAAAATAAGAATGACTGGATCACCCAGTAATGACAAACTACCTAATGGTCTTAGCTTCTGCAGTTTTTTGTACTAACAGTGCTATGACATACATGAAAGCGTAACATAATGTTAAGCTACTGCATCTATCAAGTTAGGATGGTGTGTTTAGTTGGACCTAACGCCAATACTGAAGCGATTCACCAGAAGAAAGTCTAAAATCTCAAAGAAAAAGCAGGTTTACTAATGCGCTGTGTATAGCATGTACAAACACCGTAATGGCCTGTTCTTCCTCTTCCTGTCAGAGATCCCAGGCTTCCTGTCAGAGGAAGAGTGCGGCGTGGTGGTGCAGCTGGCCCAGCTGAAGGGCCTGATGGAGAGCCAGGTCACACTGCCCCCCGGGGCCCAGGAGGAGGCAGGGCAGCCCCCGCTGGCCCTGAGCACAGCCGAGATCTTCAGCCTGCTAGACCTGGACCAGGACGGCTTACTGCAGAGGGAGGAGGTGAGAATGAGGAGGGTTGGAGGAGATGGGTTGACAGATAAAGATGTGTAGGGAGAGAGCCTGGAAAGACCGGAAGAGAAGAAAGAAGAAGAAAATAAATAAACGAGGTTGAAAGAAAGCGAATGGACGTAGAAATTGTTAGTTAGTAGAGGTAAGAGAAGAAAAACCTTTATTTGTCCCCCAGGGGGGGAAATTGCAGTTCACAACAGCAGCAGGGTAAAGTACAGTACACAGAGTTGCAGGGTAAATACCAATAAAGGGGAGACGATATGGTACAATTAAAAAAATATATTTAATAAAAAATATATCAAGTACGCAGTTAAGTGAAATGGTTCCTGCCTCGAATGTGAAATGAGCGACATATAGATAAGTTATTGCATGTAAAGAATATTATTGCAAGTTGTATGTGGGAACAGCAAGACCACCATGGGGAATATTGCAGGTTAGCTGTGCGAGGTGACGCTGTTGCTGCTGCTGTCACCCAAGTTGCGTGTTTCTGTCTCTTGTCTCAGATCCTGAGTCATTCACGATCGAGAGACGGAACCTGGCTCAGCCCCGAAAACCTGCGGCAGACCCTCACAGGCCTGGAGGCCAGCCCGGCAGGTGGGTGCCTGCCTGCTGATGGCTGGGATGAGCATGTGTGTTCAAAGCATATAACAATAATAATAATACCTCATTTAGCAGACGCTTTTATCCAAAGCGACTTACATTTTAAGTACAGGGACATTCCCCGTGAGGCAAGTAGGGTGAAGTGCCTTGCCCAAGGACACAACATCACATATCCACAGCCGGGGTTCAAACTCACAACCTTTCCGATCACAAGGCCAATGCCTTAACCACTGAGCCACCTGACTCCCTCCATGACCATCCCGTGTCCTTCTGACCTTCGGGAGTGCGAAGCTGTGCATGGAAGTGTGGGTACGAATGTGAGCAAGGGGGAGACAGGGTGTTAGTGCGTTCCGGTCAGGAAGTGGCCTATCGCATCTCATTAAAATCTCTAACCCGCTTTTTTAACATTTCCACCGAATCCCCCTCCTCTTCCTCCCTCTCTTTTCCCCCTCCAGCCAGACACCCCGGAGCTATTGTTTTTGGCTGGGGCGCAGTCTCACAAGGGTAGGGGCGCCGGATGTTCGCTCAGGCGAAAGTAAAGGCGTACAGTAGTACATGGCGGAAGAGGGGGGGGTTAGTGGGAAGGAGAAAGAGTGTGACAACACAAACTGGTACACAGCAACATAAAGACAATGAAGGGGTAGAGCAGTCACGGGCAAACCCTAGCAAGTGGAATTCCTGAGTGGGATCGGGTGTCTGTGCGTTCCTGCAGGTGTGCTGAGCTTGGAAGAGTTCCGGCGTGTGTGTGACAGCATGTCCCAGCAGCCCCTGCAGCGGCAGCAGCAAGGTGGAGCCGGGCAGGGCCAGGCCAAGCAGAAGAACAAGCACACATGGCTGTACCAAGGGCCAGGATCCCACCACGTCTTGCACACGCTCAGGAACAGGTAGCACTCTCAGGGGGACGGACAGGGGGAAACCCACCCAAAAAGTCACCCTTTTCACCACCACAGCCGGAGGGAAATACAGATTATTTTTGTGTTGCACAAACACTGTGCACTTAGGCAAGACATTTTTTAATTATTGAATAGCAATGCACACACACAGAATAATATATATTAGAGTAGTTGTTTGAAAGCATATTATTTGCTGGAAGATTTAAGATTTATTCACAAGTAAACTAATCTGGTGGATGTTCTCCACCCTTAAATTCACAGCACACCTTAAAACACAGACCATTTTAATTGAGGTGGAGCCTGGAGGCAGAGGACCTGTTAGTAGTGTAACTTGTGCACAAGGATGTAGGCTGTTCTGAACGCTTTCTTCTCTCTCTGTCTCCAGGGTAACTCGTCTGACGCGTCTTCCCTCCCCATTGGTCGAACTGAGCGAGCCTCTTCAGGTCCTACGCTACGAGCAGGGGGGCTTTAGCCACGCCCACCATGACAGCAGCCCCTCCCACTCAGGAACTACCTGTGCGCACACGTGTCTGGCGGGAAACACATCTGCCCTCACCGAGGTCTCCTGCAGGTGCGCACATCTCCATGGTTCCCCTCCCCCACACGCTTTTTCACATTTGCTTCGAATTTTGATAGAGGTGCTCGCTCATTTGAATGTGTTGGGAATTTGGTTCATATTTCTGTGAGAACTTAATCAAGAATTGACCAAGCTGTGTCAGCATTAACTTATTTTCCAGTCAAACTAAAAGGAAAACATTCACAAAATGTTTACTTGGAAAATCATATAATGACCACAATCTGGTTTTCATCGAAAGCAGCATACTATTTTTATTTCACAGTATAGTAACAGTTTGCATTGACCGTTTTGGAACAGTTCTACATTATTCCTAATGACAGAGTGAACATCTCTGTTTCTTGTCAGGTATATTACTGTGCTGTTGTACTTGAATACCGTGGAGGGGGGTGGAGAGACCAGCTTCCCTGTGGCCGATAACCGCACATACGAGGAGGAGGTGGGTGCACGTGCTCACCGTGCGCCATCAGCATTTCAGTCCTCTTCACAATAAGCACCTTGAAAGACAAAACAGCTTGTACCTCAGAAGTTGAAAGCACCCACATTTCTGTCTTGATTCGAAAACAAACACAAGTTCAATGTCGTCATCAAATCAACATTTATTTGTATAGCCCTTTTTACAAGCAATGTCACAGAGGGCTTCACATATGCCCATAGAACTGCCCCTCAACCAACCTAAACCCTCAAGTTTCGTTTGTCGTGTCAACGGTAGAAAGATAAAAAGTGTGTGTGTGTGTGTGTCAGGCTCTGTTGCAGGGGGGAGTGGACCTGACAGACACACAACAGCACTGCGCCAGAGGAAATCTGAGGAAAAGACCCTCCGCTGGCACTGCTCTCCTTTGGTACAACCACCTTTCTGATGGAAAAGGTGAGGATTTGAACCCTGAACTTTGACCTCTTCTCACAGAGGCATTCTGCGAATCTTCCTTCTTGCCATGCTCCCCCCCTCTCACCCCCTTCTCTTCCTCTCTCAGGGTGGATGGGTGAGCTGGATGAGTACTCCCTCCATGGTAGCTGCCCAGTCACCCGGGGGGTGAAGTGGGTAGCCAAGTCTTGGGTGAATGTGGACCCTGACCAGCAGAGGCAGGCCCGCTATCAGAGACTGGTGACCCACAGAGAGACAAGGGAGGCGGGCAGAGAGGAGCAGAGCCCCCTTCACCATCACAGTAATCTGCACCAGGACCTATAGTCACAGCTGGGGGGATTCTGTGGAGTACCACATTCCTTCAAAAGATTCCACGAACCATCCAAGGGAAATTCGAATAGAACAACAGTCGAAAGTAATCCTGCTTTATAACGTGTCACCTCAAAGCTATACACTGTAGTTAGTGTGACCCGCAGGTCCAAAACATTGCTCTGAAAATCAAAAGTTTTACTATGTCTGAGAATGTTCCCCAAAAACAGTTTAGCTTTTTTTGTACATGTTTAGGCTACCTCTCAGTGGTAGTCATTGGTCCAGTGAAGGGAAGGCATAGCTGCATTCAGTTTAGAATGAGAGGTCTGTTGTTTTTAGATTAACAGGCATCATGCTGAGCCATATCAAATTCATAATCTGGGAATGTCTTCCTGAAGCACATTGTGTGTTTTGCCTATTTAGGAGTGTAATTTGTTGTGTTGTGTTTGGAGAGTTGTGTCCCTTGTTTGAGCAGGATCAGAAGGGTGTGGACGTACCCCTGCTCACTTAGTTCTGTGGCAATGCAGGTGCCAGAATATTGCACTTTGTTTGAATTTCAGTTGTAGTTTGGCTCATACTTGCTCATATCTCAGGGGTGATTGTTTTTCTTACACTGTGTATTTATTATCATCACGAGCTATGCTTATTTATTGTCCGACATCTGAATTGATTTGGCACTGAATGTACACGTTATTTATTATTATTGTATTTATTTATTGTACGTAATAATTGTAAACTTGTTGTTGTACCCTTTTCACTCAGATTTATAAAGTTGGGTAAAAAGTGGATGGGTTTCTGATGTGAACAGTCCTACCACAGTGTTTAGCCATGTAGCCAGTTTGCTGCAATAAAATATCTTGAATATTACCAGCAGCTTTAAGTGATTCCATGTCTTACAGATAACATATCATAATGATAAGAATAGTGATTAATATAAAACAGTTAAGAGAATGCTAGCCCTACATTTAACAGAAACGACTTTGCCAACTGAATACTCCTGTGGTTCTTCCTTTGACACTTGGTTTCCCACGGTGTACGTTTAATAATCCGACTACCCGCAATGTTTGGGGCTATCTTGTTTTTATGATCAGTGACCGATGCTCTTTCGTAAAGCTCTCTTTTAGAAGTAGCTTTGGATAAAAATGTCTGCTAAATGAATAAATGTAAATCTACGGCAGAATCCTGATTAATCTGATGGAATTGTCATTACATCCATGTCCACTAGATGGCAACCAAAGTCAATTTGCAAAAATCCATCTGAAATCAACACGGATAATTATGTCCGACAGTTGACAGTTCGATGATAATATTTATATACTGACTCTGTATCTTAATATTATGACCAATTCTCAGAATCCCAGTTTGTCCTGCACCAAAGCTGGAATGATGAAGTGTTGCTCCAGATAATGGAGGATAAAGCGGAGGGCTATGTTTGCTGCATGGTCCACAGACCGGAGGTTCTGTAGGCAGACTGCTGGGGTCCAGGAGTGGCACTGTGATGTTCTCATGGTAGGACAGCACCAGGCGCTCAGAAAACGTCACGAACCCGAGGTCATGGCAATTTGCAGTCACAGAGTCCTGTGAATCTTGTTTTGAGGGGATGGGGAAGATAGTGGTCGTGAATCACTTGGCATGTCCTGCGAGGAGTTCAAAATGTCTGTGAACACTGGACAGATGCTAAGTTCTAGTGTGCTTCAGGGAGGAGGGTGTGGCAGTCTGGTTGTCAACAGCTGCTTGTCCTTATCCAATATAGAGAGAGTTGGACGTGTTAGGGGAGAGGGAGGCCCCTCATGTGGCCACTGATGTGGAGGGCATCACAGGTGGAATGGTTTCAGGACTGGTTCTCTGTCTTACAAACCGACCACATAACTCACTCTTTATTCCAGTTCTTAAGGACCCAGGACTTCTAATTGATAACGTATGACGTAAAATGTTTGATACAGTCAGAATCTGACGCCATTGTAGTGAATGGCATTACTACACCACCTCGTAAAGGGGAGAATCCCTGCCCCCAACCAAACTGGTCTATGGCAGACCAAAGTCATACGAACAATTAAAGTCTCCCTAAATACCCGTATCCTACACTATGACTAGTGGAGATGCGCTTCACTGTACAAATGACATAGTGGAACATCAGAACATAAAGTGGGCTTCATACGTTTTTATTTTTATTAATTGTTTGCGTTAACATCTGATATATCGGAGATGTTGATAATGTGGACTCATTGGCCAATGAATAGGTTTTATTTTGTAGATGTTTTGTTGTGTTTCGTATTCCTCCTCTGTGATTTTTTATCTTCCAAAAAACGTGTGTCTAAACACAGGGCAATAATAGACTTCCATGTATTTCTGTTCAAGGAAGATGTCATCCAAAGGGGGTTGCTCATGCGGTCGAGCGTTTGACTTCAGATTAAAATATCGAATTGAAATTGGTTTTGTATAGCCCGACAGCATGAAATGAATACTTTAGTAGGCTAAATTCCGCGATTACTGCCAAATCCAAGTAGTCAACCCTCACTGATTTTACACGGATTTTACACGGTGCCATCGGCTGATACAGCATGCAGACGCATCAAATAAACCGCGCACGTACACTGGAGCATCGTCTGTCCTGTCTTCCCTGGTCTGGCGGTTGATTGAAGGCAGCGACGGAGGAAAGCAGCAGTGATCATTCTGCATTTAGGATGCTGATGCTGCGCGCACTCCGAAGCTCGCGCAGCACAGATCAGCCAATGGCGTTGCTCGCTTTGGCTGTGCGCGAGGAGAGAGAGAGCGTCGCTGGCAGCGGTTAGAAGAACCAAACCAGGCGCGGTTCGCATTCTCCGTCAGAGCTCCGCCAGGCGAAGGACCGTAACAGCTTACCTACCCAGCAAAACGAGTTCACTTATGGTCAAGGGCATTTATTTGGACTGGGAATAATACATAGGACGAGCTAAACCCCCTCGGCTTACTGTTATTTTCATTTAACTGTCATCCATGAGATTCTTCAGGCTTACCTTCAAGTGCTTCGTCGACTGCTTTTGAATCCCCCCACCGTCAACGTCTGACTGCGACGCTTTGTAAATATTCAATTTCTTGGGTTTCGAACTCGCTGTCATCAAATATTTTGGGTTTCCAAGATAAGAAAAAAAAACTGAAGACGGCAACAAAGGGCCTGTAGTGGCCCTTCTCTAAGACGCACTGACTACTCTTGCTGTCTAGTTTAACGTTACCACTCTAACGTTAGCTAGTTAGCCACCACCAACTGGTTTGACCAATACACCCACCTAGCCAGCAATCTCCTGACCTGATAAAGCATCTTTGTGGTACTATATTTTCAAATATGTCTCCCGAGGTGGAAGACAACAGCCCAGGTGAGTACCATTAATGGATGACGTGTCATGAAGTCAGTGTTTTAATTCAAGATTGAAATTTGAACGTGTGCATATTGTTGTTAATTGTGTCACGTTATCAATCTGTAATCAAACTAAGTGATTCATCAGTGTGGAATTATTCATTCGGATTTGGGTTACTAATGAGCATGAGATGATGACAGACCCTGCCAGGGGGTCTAGTTCCTAAACTGTGGCCCTTTAAACGAGTCTGCAAATCTCCCAAAGAGTCAGTCGTGTTTGCCAACTGCAAATCTGCAACAAGCTTAATAACAAGATTGGATTGGTGGATTTGTGCTGCTCCAAAGTGGATTCAGGATTCATTTTCAAATAAAAGATTCTTACTTCATGTCTGGGAGAGGATATAGCTACAGCGCATGCTATCATCCAATACAATCTAGCTATGTAGTCTAGCACCAAGGTTTGGCAAAAAAAGACCACTAACCACGTAAAGTTACATTGCAAAATTTCTGTCATGTTTTGTAGGCCTATTAAGTATGACCTGGTCGTCAAACAAACCCCATTGGATTTGATGGACGGATGGATTGACACATTATTCATTGCAGTCCTGCAATCCAATGCGGTTTTATGTGGGTGTATCATGATAAGAGTGGAACAATTAGCTAATAGAATTGTGAAATCAGAGATTGGGCTGATCTCTATCTATGCCTACTGGAAGTATCAATAAGCAAATCCTCTCTGCCTAAATTGGTTGCAAACAACTTCACTTTCAGAAGAGGCTCAAGACTTGCTTCTTCTCTCTAGAATCTCACTGTCCTCAAGTGAACTCAGAGCCTTCCCGCTGGCCAAGCTAGTCTGGCCCGAGACACATGGTCTCTGTTGAAATTTTTTTTAGTGTGATTTCTGCTGTTGGTGTGTGTACGCGTGCAATCGATGGAAAAGTAAATCTTGAAGTGGTTCATTCCCATTCCTCAACCTCCCAGGGGACATCCTTCTCTCCCAGGACGAGGTCGGGATTCCGGTAGAAGAGGAGAGCAGTGGGGCGGCTCGCCCCTTGGTGCCTGTCCCTGGGGTGGGGGAAGGGGGCGAGGAAGGAGGGGGCGTCCCGTCCCAGGCGCTCAGCCAGGCCGCGGCCGTACCCGTGGTGGAGAGGGAGACCTGGACCAGGCAGATGGACTTCATCATGTCCTGCGTGGGCTTTGCCGTCGGGCTGGGCAACGTCTGGCGCTTCCCTTACCTCTGCTACAAGAACGGAGGAGGTGAGCGCCGTGCTTTATTATGGTCTTGATACTGCGGCTTGATCAATACCACAGAGATGTACAGACCACCGCACACTGCACATCTAGTCGATCCATCCGGTCACTCGCACCCACAAACACCTCCCAGTCACCTGCTCGTACAGGTTGCCACACCCATAGATCAGCAGACACAGGCTCGTTGGAAACTCCACTTTATTGCCCTCCTAAGAGAGAACATGCAAAGATAGCTGTTGCAGTCCAGGTTGAGCTAACTGTAAGTTCATAAAGGAGTGGGAGGAGAGATGAAGCAGGGCGGGGAGAGAGCGGAGAGGCTGGAAGGAGGAGGAACCCAAAGCAGGCTTGCATGGCTGTGTGCACGTAGCTCTGGCCCTGCCTCTTCCATGGGGTCACTCCAGCACAGTTTCAGCTGCTGGCCCTCCCCTCGTAAAACCCCTGCTGTGAACTCTCACACTAGATATGTGTGTGTTTGCTCTCTCTCTCTCTCTCTCTCTCTCTATTTCTCTCTCTCTTTCTCTCTCACTCTCTCTATTTCTCTCTGTCTCTCTCTCACTCTCTCTTTCTCTGGGACCAGATAGAGACACATTTGGCCTTCATGTCTTATCTCTGTCCCTCCCTAAGCCTCCTCTTTAGTTGGAATAAAAGTGACCTTGTTAGCATGTATGGACTCCACCCCCCCCCCCCCCTTCTGTTTGTCTTGTGACCCATGTCTATGATACCCACCGTCTCGTATCGTGTAACAATAGCCTGCCTCACACAGCTTCACCCCCCGCCCCCCCCCCCCCGCCTGCTCCTGCCTTTGCACCCTGCACACACAGGTGCTCTCTCCCCTCCTCCGATGGAGTATGAACACACTGTTACATTAAGCGTCCTGTGCCCCGTCCCTCCCTCTGTGTCAGCAGTGCCACTGCGATGCCACGTTTCGTGTCCTTGACCAACCCAGGGGACATCTCGTTGTGCGACAGCCGGCATCAGATAAGAGTGGGCACTCGCAGGCTTTCCGGCCTTCTCTTACTGTACCTCACTCAAACAGGGCTAGAGAGAAGGAGAGCTAGCTAGGCTACTGTGCAAATGGGGGAAATTCATTGAGGGAAAAATGGGTTGTCTAGTCTTGCCTGGCCACTGACAGGTGATTTGGAGAGAGGTGATCCGTACATAGGGATATAGGATGCTTGGCGCAGTGCAAGTAGATTCCAGATAGATTTGCCGCACATTCCCTGCCGCACCATCATCCTCTCTCAAATCTCATTCACTCTCTGTAGTGGATCTCTGTCTATCACGCCAGGCCGCAGTTAGTGTCTGACATACGTATACACACACAGATGCTTCCTTATAAGGCTACAGCTATCTGCTCTCCTCAGTGAATGAGCGAGGGAGAGTAAAAGAGAGGGGGGGGGGGGGGGTGGGTGCAGTGCAGTGCACAAGAGAATGAGAATGACACAATTACCTGAGCAGTGTACAGTAGCCAGACAGGATTGTTGATTGTTTTATTATCCCTGTTTCATAAGCCCTCGCTCCATCTCTTCCATGTGACCATTCTCCCCCCCGCCTCCCCCTGCGGTCGTCTGAGCAGCTCTCTCGCTCTCCCTCTCTATCTCTCTCGCCCCCTCTCTCTTTCTCTCTCCCTCCGTCTCTCGCCATCTCTCGCCCTCTCTCTCTCACCCTCTCTCTCTCTCGCTCTCTCTCTCGCCCTCTCTCTCTGTCTCTCTCGCCCCCTCTCTCGCTCTCTTTCTCTCACCCTCTCTCTCTCTCTCTCTCTCTCTCTCTCTCTCTCTCGCCCTCTCTCTTTCACCCTCTCTCTCTCTCTCTCTCTTGCCCTCTCTCTGACTCTGTCTCTCTCTCTCGCTCTCTCCCGCTCTCTCTGTGTCATACTCATGTGACTCTTTCAGCTGACTCCTCCCCAGACCGTCTGCCCCTTTCTCTGTTATACTGGTATCACCCATGGTTACGTCAACTCCATACCTAAATAACATGCTTGTGTGTTCCTCCAGGACTATCTATGTTTATCAAGGCTTTTGCCTGGCTTCTATTCTTAACTGGGACTTAGTGTACAAATGGCAAAGCACTAGCTAACAATACTGCCACCAGTCTGACCACTCATTTGCTTGCTATACAACAGTCCAGATTATCTTTCCTAAGACTCAGAGCCTGACCAGCAGTAGCCTAGTTCTGTGTCCCATTTCATTTCCCTCATTTCTATCCCTTGAGCTACCCCTCTTTATCTCTCTGTCTCACTGTATCTCTTCCTCGCTTTCCCACTTTATCACTCTCTTTCTCGAAGGTTAAACGAAACGTTTGCCAAGTCTTTTTCTACAAACTTGTTGTTTCACTCCTCCGTATCTTTCTCTCATACACACATTCGTAAGTTTCCCAATTCCTTCTCTCCTGGTGATATAAGCACACCTGCATCACCCCAGGGTCTGATGGCGTACTGCAGCCGTGGCTGGCGTGTGACGCAGCTCCGTGTTGTATGTTGCAGGCGTGTTCCTGATCCCCTACATGTTGATCGTGTTCATCGGAGGCATCCCTGTCTTCTTCCTGGAGATCGCCCTGGGGCAGTTCATGAAGCAGGGAGGGGTCTCTGCCTGGAACATCGCCCCGCTCTTCAAAGGTAGGGTGTGCCTGTGTGTTTGTGTGTGTCTGTGTGTGTGGATAGTCTTTCATCTCTGCTCCCTCCCTCCTTCCCTCCTTCCCTCCTTCCCTCCTTCCCTCCCTCCTTCCTTCCCTCCCTCCTTCCCTCCTTCCCTCCTTCCCTCCTTCCCTCCTTCCCTCCTTCCCTCCTTCCCTCCCTCCCTCCCTCCCTCCCTCCCTCCTTTCCTCCCTCCTTTCCTCCCTCCTTCCCTCCCTCCCTCCCCAGGTCTGGGCCTGGCCTCCATGGTGATCGTGTTCTTCTGCAACACCTACTACATCATGATCCTGGTGTGGGGGCTCTACTTCCTGCTCCACTCGTTCGCCGACCCGTTACCCTGGGCGACCTGCGGGCACGCCTGGAACACCCCCAACTGCACGCTCGACTTCCGCCGCTCGTGCCACAACCACAGCGGCCCGCCCGCCGCTGCGCTCTCCTCCACCCCTGATCCCTCCCTCCCAGCCTCTCTCCTCTCCTCCTCCTCCTCCCAGCCCAAACTCTCCGCAGCTGCGCTCATATTCAACAGCAGCTGCGTGGAACCAGAGGGCATGCGCTCTCCCGTCATCGAGTTCTGGGAGTAAGTACTCCTCTCCGCACACCGCCTGCCCGCCATCCCCAGACGCGTCTCTTCACGGGACTTAACCCGTGCTGTGTCGCTCCTGTGTTTCTCTCCCCCCCCCCCCCCCCCTACATGTCCCGCGGTCAAGGCGCAAGGTGCTGCGTCTGTCTGGTGGTCTGGACGAGCCGGGAGACATCAGCTATCAGATGGTGCTGTGCCTCATAGCCACCTGGGTCATTGTTTACTTCTGCATATGGAAGGGGGTCAAGTCCACAGGCAAGGTCAGACAGTGAGTGTGCATCTGTGTGAATGTGGATTGGGGTGGGGTGGGGGGGTGGGGGGGGGATTGTTCTTTGTTCGTTGTAACCGCAGTACAGCTGGGTCTGTTTAAGGGCCCCCCCTAGGTCTGTCAGAGGTCCAGTGTCATCTCTGTCACCTCGTCGCCGCTCCTGCTCTAGTCAGACCAACTCGCGCTTCCTGCCTCCAACCTTGAGGCCAACCTCCTCTTCCCCCGCTGACCTTGGACGCCAAAGAGGCTTTAAAGTGGAGGATAAGCCCTGTCGAGATTGAAACACGACACGATTCCCTCCGCAGCTCCCGCCGCTTGGGCTTCCACAGGTCCCAGAGATCTCTGAGAGAGTGTGAAAATAGAACCACGATAAGACCATGACTGATTGCGATATATGTGTATAACACAGTCAGCAAAGAAGATGGCGTCTGAGCTATCAGAGCCAAGCATCGTCTGGAAGAAAGTGTGCCAAAATAGAATGGATAATGTGTCAAACAAGGCCTTGAAATGGATTGCACTGGCCACTGAAGTTCGTAAACATTGTTACGGCAGCGGTCGATATGGGAAATGGAACTGTGCCTGTGTGCATGTGTGGGTCTTGAGTGTGTGTGTTTGTGTGTGTGTGTGTGTGTGTGTGTTTGCGAGGGTGGTCAGTTGAACTTCTGTAATAAGCCTCCAGCCCGTGTCCCCATGCATACGTGTACTAATGTGTAAAGCGGCTTAGCTTCTGGAAAGAATGTAGGCCTGTCTGTGTGTGAGTGTGTTGTGTCTGTGTGTCTGTGTGTCTGTGTGTCTGTGTGTGTGTGTTTCCAGTCTTAAACATGCTTCCATGCATGGGGTGTATACACGTGAATGTCTGGTATAAACAGTTGACTCTTACTGTGTATCATAATACCTATAGTAACAGCTTGATAGTATTTGAGGAGGTGCTATGAAGCTAAAGAAAGACAGGAGTGGTATGGATTGTCACAGTCTAGTGCTGAGGGGATATCAAAAAGTTGAGAACTTTTCAGTAACGCTGGGATAATCAATCGATCAAACGACGCCATATAGAACATGTGACGTACACGTGGCTGTAACATCCACTTTCGGAATCCATACCGCTATAAAACACTTGGCCTTCCAAGTACAGAGACATTTCTATGTAACCCTTTTTATATATTTATAATCGGTATTGCTGTATAGTTTGTTAATGTATAAGTGATGCCAACGGCAAATAATATAAAAAACGCTCTCATGGACCTTTTGACTGTGTGCTTCTAAGCTGATTTGGAACTTTCTCTGTTTGAGCTGGATGGGGCCCCTGAGAACCAGACACATACTTAGTGGGCCGCTGCTCTGTTCTAGCCTGTTGTTGCCATGGTGAGGTGGTCCTGTACAGTACAGTGCAACGTCTATCACATTTACATTGAGTAATTTAGCAGACGCTCTTATCCAGAGCGACTTACAGCAAGTACAGGGACATTCCTCCTTGAGGCAAGTAGGGTGACGTGCCTTGCCCAAGGACACAACATCATGTAGCCACATCTGAGAATCGAACCTTCCGATGGCTAGCCCAACGCCTTAACCGCTGAGCCACCTGACTCCCTCTATCAGTGCAAGTTATCCAGGAAGCTTTTCCCTCTGCAGTTTTCTGTCTTCTCGTTGTTGCATGCATGACAGATTAGAGGTGTGGTTTTGCACCAGCTGTGTAGCGCTCGTGCCTGACGTCCTGGCCCCTCCGCCCGCAGGTGGTGTACTTCACGGCCCTGTTCCCCTACCTGGTGCTGGTGGTGCTGCTGGCACACGGCGTCACCCTGCCCGGCGCTCTGGACGGCATCGTGTTCTACCTGAAACCCAACTGGTCCAAACTGGGGGAGGCTCAGGTACGGAGGGGTGGGGTCACCTGACCACGCTGGAGCACGGGGCCCATCGGGGGGAAAGACGATCGATATATAATAATAATAATAATAATACCTAATTTAACAGACGCTTTTATCCAAAGCGACTTTCATTATGCACAGGGACAGTTTCCCTGAGGCAAGTAGGGTGAAGTGCCTTGCCCAAGGACACAATGTCATATAGCCACAGCCGGGATTCAAACTCAAAACCTTCCGATCATGAGGCCAACACCTTAACCTGCTGAGCCATCTGACTCTATATATCTGTGGTATATCCCACTTAAGCACTACAGTAACCAAACCTATGCAGCAGAAGGATCAGCTAGTCCATCAGCCATCCCTTGTGAACAGCAGATCACAGCCAGTCAGTGTTCCTGCTTGCTGCATGCTTACAGTGCCACTCTGTGGGTCACAGGTGTGGATCGACGCAGGAACTCAGATCTTCTTCTCTTACGCCATCGGACTGGGGGCTCTGACCGCTCTGGGCAGCTATAACCGCTTCCACAACAACTGTTACCAGTGAGTATCTCTACACCATCATTACAAAACCCCACACTGAGGCCGGGTGACCTAGTCACTCTCAAGCACCCAAACCTGCCATATAAAAAGGTGTATTAAGCATTTTGCAACTCTATTTTGACCCATAGGGAAATAGAAACCTGTTTGTTCCATTAAAACTGGTTTCAAGGGAGTTCAGTTGTTGGGAGTTTGATTCTGAGCGCCATTCATGGTAATCAGCAGTTTGCTGTAGGAGTACTGTAAGCCCACACACATGTGCCCATGACAGGTGGGTTAAACCTCCTGGTAGACCCTCCTCTGCTGCCCGGCTGGAGGCAGACCCCCCTCTGCTGCCTGGCTGGAGGCAGACTACCCTTTGCTGCGCCAGGCAGACCCTCCTCTGCTGCCCGGCTGGAGGCAGACCCCCCTCTGCTGCCCGGCTGGAGGGCAGACCACCCTCTGCTGCCCAGGAGCCTCCCAGCTGCTGGCTGTCAGCACAGATAGCATGAAGGCATCAACACCTCCACCCTCCCTAACTGAATGGGATCCCAGCCCAGGCCTGGCCCAGACTGGAGCCTCTGTAGCGTCTGTTGGTGCCACAGGGTGGTCTGTCTTCAGACCGCTTCATCACAATGTTGTTCTGCGAACGCTGCACGCGATATGAAAAAGATTCCGCGATTAGGAGGACCACATGTGATGTCATTTCAGCTTATCTTATTACTTTATCCAAAATCGACCCACAGCAAGTACAGGGACATTGCCCCCTGAGGCAAGTAGGGTGAAGTGCCAAAAGTACAAAAATAAATCCAACATAACTGGTCCCAGTTCTGTAGACAGATCTGACTGGGTTAGGATACCAGCAAAGATGTACGATGCCACACTAGCGGATGGGAGGTCTTGATCCCTAACACGGCCTCTTTACTGCATGCCAAGTCACAAACTTGGGTTTCATTAGATCTCAGGACTTGATGTTGAGCTTCTACAGGAATGTATGGAATGTCCCTATTAGGAGCAGCATCCAGAATGTCCCCTCACTGTTTCCCTCCTCCTGACCTAAATAGGAAGTTTGAACACTTGTGTCTCCGTTAACAGAGATGTTGACCCGATTTCTGGACAACCACCCTCCTCTAGGCTTTCTGACTCCTATCTTTTAATAATTATTTAAGAATGAGAAGAAGAACTAAGAAAGAGCTGAGTCAAAGTGCCGACAGGAACTGTAATAACCAGAGCTGGAGGGAAAGAGCAGGGTTGATGTCCAGGAATACGTTGAACACCCGCGGGCTGTGATTGGTTGCCAGCTCAGCAGCCTTCGGCCACCATGACTCACCTTCTGTACAGGATATATAGTCCTGCAGCCCCGTGAAATGACCAATGAAGGATTCCACCAACTCTGTCCTAACCCTCACACTTAGCAGATGCACGTCAACATGGTGGCATTTAGCTCGTAGTGTCTCTATGTCATCTAGAGGAACCAGTTACACTGAGCTCAATGTTCAGCAGTCAGTCCCTGCCAAGTTGGCAGGATTAGAAGGATTTGCAGAGTAAAAGCGAATGTCGCTACGGTACATTTTATTCCTGATTGTGTGTTTTTTTTCTCCAGAAGGTCCCTCCTGTTGCTTAGCCTACCCCTGATCCACATGAAGAAAAGAGTGGTTGTGTGTGTGTGTGTGTAGTTGCGTGTGTGTTTGCACTCTCCTAGTTAAACCCTCCCTTAGGATAAGGGCTTGTATCTGGGGCATTTGGCATTGCAATTATACAAGTGTGGAATTTTGACCAAGTTAGGATGTAGTGTGGAGCGGTTAAACATTGTATGAGTGTGTGGGTTTGGGTGTGTGTGGTATCATTAAGGGGTTTCCTAAAATCGAGTGACCGATACAGATAGACAGAGACTAGAAGAAATGTCTTGAGTTCAAACTGCTGTCACTGTCCACTTGGGAACAGTGTTTGTTTTGAAACAAGGATAATCACGTAAACCCTGGCTAACACTCACAGATAGTCATTCTGCAGATGTTTCTACCCAGCATGTAAACAGTGTTGTCAGTGCATCAGATAATCCCAGAGTAAGCCATTCTATCAGTTTTACCAAGGAACACTTTCTCTTTTACCAGACAGTACAACATCTAAAATATCCCTCCCATAAGGTAGTAGCTGCAACCTATCTCTAGTGCAGCATGGGATGATTCTGCAGTTGCTGGGTATATCTCAAGCAAGACAAAGACACCACTGAAAAAAAGATATTTGCTTTGTACTGTACAATGACGAGCCCGTAGATCGGTGGTTCTTAACCTGGGTTCGATCGAACCCCAGGAGTTCGGTGAGTCAGTCTCAGGGGTTCCGCAGAGGTCAAGACACACATCCGACTCATATGATTCGTGATGACACGACCAATTAAGAAGGGTTCGGTGAATGTGCATATGAAACTGGTGGGGTTCAGTACCTCCAACAAGGACCCACTGCCTTCAGGTCATGGGTGTCCAATCCTGGTCCTCGAGAGCCCCTGTCCTGACAGTTTTAGATGTTCCCCTGCTCCAGTTCACCTGACCCGTTCATTAGAAAGTGTGTGCTAGAGCAGGGAAACGTCTAAAACTGCCAGGACAGTGGCTCTGGAGGACCAGGATTGGACACCCCAGCCTTAGATCAAATGATGAGTCCATGTACATGTCCAGTTACAGGTGTGTGCGCAGGGTGTTCACATAAATACAACCTCACAGTAACTGGCTCCATCTTTGTCTAAATCCAAGCGCCTCCACTCCCCATGTTATCTATTTGGAGAGGCAGCCTTAGTATCTTCAGACCACGACCTTGACAGTCAGCCTCAGGCAAGGTTAGCAGGAATGAAGTCTAGCTAATCAGCGGACCTTGAGATTTTACACAAGACTTTAATCTCCGCGCTCTTTCACTTTGCTTTTCTTTTCCAATCTTCTCTCAGAGTTTTTACAGAAGCCTTGCGAAAAATCCTGGAAGTTATTCACAGTAGCTCAGCCCTTGCTTGTCCCAGCATGTCAGCTGATGCCCAATCCTGGTCCTCAAGAGTTCATTAGTGGGCTGAAACATCTAAAACAGTCAGGACGGGGGCTCTCAAGGACCAGGATTGGACACTCCTGCACTAGAGGATCGACCCCAATTGCCTTAAACACTTCGCAAGCTACTCTGGCCACATTAGTCCGACTCATTAGCATCGATCTGCTCCCTTGATGTCTCCCTTCTCT